>VWZP01005164.1:144828-177302 GCA_013396995.1 Dicaeum eximium
CCCCCTGGCTCCAGCCTCAGCTCCATGGTGTGAGTGCTGCTGGCTGCCTGGGGCAGGGTCCTCACGGTGCTGCAGTGGTCACTGCTGCTGCTTGGGGCCACCTAACACAGGGACAGTCCCACTGCTGATGCCCTGGCACGGTCCTCTGGTGTACAGCAGAGCACAGGGTTGGCCTGTGCCCTCCCTGGCATCAGCCTGAACACTGACACCTGACGCCTGCCCCAAAAACAGACACAGTGCCCCTAAACACGGACACAGCTCCTGCCCCTTACACAGGCACAGCTCCGGCCCCTCACACAGACACAGCTCCTGCCCCTGACCACAGACACAGCTCCTGCCCCTAGCCATGGACACAGCTCCTGCCCCTTACACAGACACAGCTCCGGCCCCTCACACAGACACAGCTCCTGCCCCTAAACACGGACACAGCTCCTGCCCCTTACACAGACACAGCTCTGGCCCCTATCCATGGACACACGTCTTCCCCTGAATACGGACATGGAGCTCCTGCTTCATTTGCCCTGTCCTGGCCTGAAGCCACACTGGTCACCTTGGCACCCAGATGTGCTGCAGCACTGGAGTAATGCTGGGCTGGGGCAAGGCAGGACAGGGCAGGAGTGCTGCTGCTGGTGGGGCCTGGCCCACTCCTGGCCCCTTGGGACGGTGTCAGAGCCTGCCGGGATCTGGTGGCATTCCCTGCCCCCAGGTGCCAGCAAAAGGGCATCACCAGGATCCCCAGCACCTGTGTGCAATTTGTGGGCAGCAGCAGGGCACGGGGCCTGTCCCCTTGGGGCTGTGTGCCCACAGCAGTGCCACTGCCAGCAGAACCTGGCCAGGGCTCTGGGTGGCCTGAGGGGGCTGCACCCCCATGGGCACTGCATGGGCCGTGGGGGCTCCTCGGGGCTGTGTGGCCCCAGACCTTGCACATAGATGGTCTTTGTGGGTCCCTTCCAAGTCAGACTGTTGCAGGAGTTTGATTCCAGAGGTGTCCCCGATGGCTCCGGGTGGCACGGTCATTGCCCGCAGCCCCAATGCCACAGGCAGAGTGTGGGGACAGGCCAGGCATCTGCTGGGGTCAGAGCCGGGCCCAGGCTGGGCACCCGGGCCCGGGGCAGGGCTGGGATGGGAAGGGAGGCGCCAGGGCTGGGTAGGGCGGGATCCCGCGCGGGAGATGATGTATGGGCAGATGTATCAGATCGCACAAGATAAACAAGCAGTGAATTTCATCAGGGCCCATCATGGCTTTAATTTGGCTGCCTAATGAGTCAGATCCAGCCGCGCAGATAAAAGTTGTCAGAGCCGCAGCCCTAATGAATTTCTTGCCACTTGTAATCAAGGCAGCTTGTCTGAGGGGGATGATTAATGGGCCCCAGAGGAGCTGCCGTCCCTCGGCTTCCATTCCCGTTAATGCAGTCGCCAGGAAATTAACCAAACTCAGCACTGGGCTGGGGCCAGGGCTGGTGTGGGGGCACCCATGGGCACCACGAGGGGATGGGAATGAGGGGTACATGGGTGCAGACCGGACCGGAACGGGACTGGGACCGGGACCAGGGCTGGGATCAGGACCAGGATGAGGATGAGGATGATGACATGGGCACACACAGCCAGAACGCATCAAGGAGTGGAGGGGCTGGTGGGGGGCTGGGGCCACCGTCTGCAGCCCCCAGCAAGGCAGCCCTGTGCCATGGGAGACGCACAAGGAGGTGGCATCTGAGGGCACCTGTGGCAGCTGGGGGTGTCCTGGCACCTCCCTTCCTTGCGGCACTGCCACACAGCCTTGAGGCCCAAGGCCTGTGCCCGCTCCCAGTGCAGCAGAGCCTGGACCCAGCACAGCACAGAGACACTGTGAGCCCCAAAATGCTGTTTGTGGTGTGGCCTGGGGTACAGCCAGCACGGAACTGCCAGCCCTGGGGCCCTGCTCTGCACACAGCAATGAGAAGCACGCGAGGTCAGGGCTGGCAGGGCAGACACATGGCTCCCTGCACTGCTCAGGGGTCTGCCTGTGCCTCGGGACTTGATCATCCCCAGGCTTCTGTAGCCATTGCAGACTCCTCGCTCGCTGTGGCAGCCCACCACTCCCTGCCCACCTCTGCCTTCCCCCAGCCCAGCTTCACACTTGCTGTCCTGTGCACAGGGGCCTGCTGGCCCAGCACTCCTGCCCTGCATGTCCCCTCTCCAGCACACCCCTCTGCTGTGCCCATCTCCCATCCCACCAGAGCTGTGCATTCCTCTGGGGCCATGTACTGGTACTGTCCCACAGTGCCCGGGCTTGGCACATCTCCCCACCACACCTCAGCACTCTGCCATCTCCCAGGGGCCCAGTTTGGCACAGGACTGCTGCTATCAGAGCCCAAGCCGGAGAAGAAGAGGCTGAATGTTTGTCAGTGTGGGCTGGAGTCACCAGACCCAGCTGCAAACCAGGCCCCAAAGGCAGCACACTGAGACTCTGGCCTGGCAGGAGGTGGGTTGCTTTATTGGCCTTTATCTCCTTGGCTGCAGATAACACACACAGGGCAACTCATGGAAAAGAAACCGTATATACAGAGTGTCCATATAAATATTTCCAATGTACATTTTATACACAAGTGACAGAAACATTCCATAGCAGTGTCCAAAGCCTTGAGGTTCCAGCATTCAGCTAGAAGCTTGATCCCAATGCAAAGAGAGATGCTCCTCTCCTCTCCTCTCGCTCAGCTGGAGACCAGCCCCACCTGGGCAGCAGCAGGAGCCAGCAGGAGGCTCTGATGGAGACACTGTGTATGGCTTGGAGCTTGGAGCTTTAACCTGGAAGGACAGTGACTCTACAGACAGACAGACAGACAGAGCTGGGGATCCCAAAGTGACCATCCTCTTCCCCCTCCAGGTCACCAGGGAGGCTGGGGAAGCCTTTTTCCAGGGGCTGTGCTGGGGAGATGCCACCCTTGCTTCAGCACATGGGGAACAGCATCGATGCGTGTGTCCCTCCTGCACCGGCCAGAGGCAGAGGAGCATGGGGGTGCAATGGAGAAATATGCACCTCCTGCTGCCTCCCACCTCACTGCCGCACTGGGGCATGTGGCGAGGCCAACGTGGAGGAAGAGCAGGAGGGAATGCCCAAACGGGCCTGCCTGAGGGAGCAGGTACAGCCATCAGCCTCCCTGGTACTGCTGCGTAGTGGGGGCTACACACCTCAACTGTCCCCAGCCCTGCTTTATCTACAGATGTGCGGGGGGCAGGAGAAACTGCCTCCCCACCCATGTACCGGTTACGAGAGCGGGGTGCATGGGAGCCACCCCAGTGATTATGCGGGAGCCCCTCCACAAGCTCCCAGCACCGGGTCTGCACGGCTGCGTGGCCAGAGGGGCTGGAACCAGCGCAGAGGAGCAGGATGCTGACTCCCAGCTGGCTCCCAGCCTCCTCCTGGCTGGCATGGGGTTTCTGGTGGGGGCAAGCACCGTGGGGGCCCGTCTGTGCTGCTCTCAGAGCCGCTCCAGCAGCCCTGCTCCCCGGCAGGGCTGGAGGGCAGCTGCGCGGCAGCCAGAGGGCCCATGTGGGGCTAGCCGGGGCCGGCGCCGAGCTCGGCTGGCACCGCGGCGCAGGCGTTGTTGTTGGCGTTGGCGTTGCGGCGTGGCAGGCTGGGGGTCAGCGTGGCGCCGCTGTCGCTGGGGCAGCCGTGCTGCAGCAGGATGTCGATGCACTCCTGGCTGCCGGCGCGCCGGGCATAGGCCAGCGGGGTCAGCCCCCGAGCGTCCCGGCTCTTCACGTCCACCCCGTACTGCGCAGGAGAGAAGCAGCGGGTCAGCGGTACCTGGGCACCGTGTGCCAGGGCACAGGAGCTGCAGGGAGCACAGGGGCCCTGGGGAAGGCAGGGAGAGGGAGCTGGGAAGGTGGGCAGGTCAGTACCGGTGGGCACGTGGGGGAACCCATGGAAGCAGGATGGATAAAGGTAGCAGGGAGGTGGGGAAGCACCGGGACAGCACCAGAAGCACTGCGGTGGAGGCTGCAGGGTCTGTCTTACCCAGATGAGCAGCTGCGTGAAGACGACATTGGCCATCGCGCAAGAGAGATGCAGTGCTGTGCGCCCATCTCCATCTCCGTAGGTCTCATTGACTTCCTCCTTGGTGCCATGGGCCAGCAGTGTCACCACGAGCCGCAGGTCATCCTCCACCACGGCCCGCAGCAGCTGCTGCCCCAGCGGGATGTCAGACTGGGGCAGCGGAGCCAGAAAGAGCTTCTGCTCATACTTAGCCCGGATCCAGCGCTCCTTCTCCTCCCTGCCAGACAAGACATTGTCACGGTCACAGCTGAGACAATTTGCCTGGGCCCCATGCACAAAAGGACATGAGTACCAGCACTGCCATGTGAACATACTTGCGTGAGCAGTGAACACCTGTCACACCCAGGTATGTTCTGCATAGCCCCTGCCGTGCCCCTGTGCCCACGGCTGCCACCGGGGCTCTGTCATCCCCTCTGGACGCCTGCCTGACACCCGCTTGACTCACTGCACCTCCTCACAGCTGCCTACGGACACTGTGTGCTTACACCCATGCCTGCACGGCAGCAGCGTCGTGCACCCAGACCCCACGCCTGTCCCACCTCCATGCCCCTCGCGCCCCGGTGCCGTCTGCCCGTGCTGCGGCAGCGCAGGGACCGTCCCTGCCCCGTGCCTGCGTGCGGGCCACGGCCAGTGGCAGGAAAATGTTACTGCTGCACACGCCAGCCCGGTGCCACGGGAGGCACCTTATCGCTGCCGCCGTCTCGCCCGGCACGAACAAAGGCTGTGTCCGCGTCCGTCCCGCCGGGGCCGCGGGCGGCGGATCGATGTGTGCCGGCCCGCCGCTATCTGGGGCCATTCTCTCCATCTGCATCTGGCGGGCGGCCATCAATGCCCGCGCCGAGCGCGCTCACTGCCGCCGCCCCCTGACCCGCGCTCCGCCGCTGATAAGCAGCAGAATGGGCTCTTGTTGGGATGAGTGACAGGAGAGTGCCTCCGATAGGGACAGACAAGGGCCTGAAAGGGACAGACCCTGGAGACCTGCACGACGCTGCCAAGCCATCTCTGTTAACCCCTTCGGCTTTGCAGCCAACCTCAGCTCCCAGAGTCACCGCACGGCTGTGGCTGCCACGGAGCCCCGCTGCCCCACCGGGGTGGCAGGAGAGGGTGGCCGGCGTCTCACAGGCAGGCGGGACCCCCAGCACTAGAGCATCTTGAGGAATCCTGCCTGCCTCAATGGCTGCTCCCAACCCCTGCAGTGTCCCCCAGCCCTCCTGGTGCATTTCCCAAGAAGCATCTCTGGGGTTCACCACGTCCCTTACCGACTGCTCTCAGGCGTGGGCTTGGGGTACCCCTCCACCATTCCCTCCCAGACAGCGTTTGCAAGAGCGTTGCCGATGGCCGTCATGACCATAAGAAGCTCGCTAGGCCAGTCATCCAGGTCCAGGGAGCGCACACGGGACAGGTGGGTGCCCAGGTTGCGATGGATCCCGGAGCACTCGATGCACATGAGAGCACCCAGGTTCAGACTGGCCCAGTCCGGATCTGAGGGCAGCAGGATCAGTGGGGGACAGTTAATAACCTGCCAAGACTCATCAGCCTGTCTCCTGTGGTTCAGACTCGTATTTGCAAGCACCTGCCCACCAGAGCCCTTCCCAGCTCAGTGTCCCTGGGAGAGGTGGGCACAGAGAGGCCAGGACCTCAGGCTGGCCAGTGAGGGGTCATGGGCCAGTGTGGCAGTGTGCTCTGCACCCCAGCCCCGTGGAGCAGGTCACTGCAGGAGAGGACAGGACAGACACATAGAGCAGGTCTCTCTGGGGTGGCTGGAGCCCCCTCCCCTGGGTGAGCCCCCCGCCCAGCGCAGCGTCTCTTACTGGGTGCGTCGCAGTCCACGCAGAAGCTGTTCCCACGCGCGGTGCGGACGGCCTGCATGGCCTGCGCGTCGCCCTGGCTGCCCAGCCGAGCCTGCAAAGAACCCATAGGGCCCCTTCACTGCAGGCCAGACACCCTGCCACGCATCCTGCACCCTCCTGGCGTGCCACACCACGTTTCGTGAGGCTGGCCAGCATGGGGGCTCTGACAACAGGGTCTGGCGTAGCCAGCTGTGCGCCAGGGGAGCAGGGGACGGTGGGCCAAAGTGGGGAGAAAGGGCAGAGGTGTCCAGGGAGGGAATGAACCATGCAGGATCCAGCCACGTGGGATGCAGAGTACTCTGTGGGGCCAGAGCCAGGCAGGGAAGAGGTGACAAGAAACCTGGGGGAAGTGCGCAGTCCCAGGGACAGGACTGAACTCTCACTGGGAGAAAAGGGATCAAGGCAGGATTCAGCGTGGACAGACAGGCAAGTGTGAGACATAAGGAATGTGGCAAAGCAGATGCCAGAGAAGATAGACCAGAAGTTGGCCAAGACCTCTTACCTTGTTTTTGCTGCTTTCACAGCCCTGCAGGCTGGCCAGGATCTGGCTCTCAATGGCCTGCACCCACAGCTCCCGCTCCTCTGATGTTGAGGCTTCAAAGAGCCACGTCTGGCCCGTCAGTGACACAATAATGAACTCAAATGGCTCATCTGGTTCTGGAAGAGAGAAAGGTGTGCCATAACACGGGGCTGGGAAGGAGAGGTCTGCCATGGGACAGATCCTGGCAGGCCACTGCCATCCCCACACGGCAGGGTCAAGGCAGCAGCAGAGCCCAGGAGGCTGGCACAGCCAAGTGCTGCAGAGAAGAATCATAGCTCCATGCCAGGCCTCCCTCCCTCTGCCCCACACAGCTCCACTGGCCTGTGGCCATGCTCCCTGCCCTGTGTCCCACCCTCAGAGAAAGCTGCCAACCTCTGGAGCAGTGAAATCAGCTCCTCCACTGAGCTGGTGCCTGCACAGCCCCAGCACCAGTGCTCAGTGCCCACCCTCGAGAGGCCCTGGAGCGAGGGCCCTGCACACGGAGGGAGGCCTCGTAAGAGGGGCCTGTGCAGCGGGCTCACAGGCAGCTCCTCACCAAGGCCCAAAAGGTGTCCTGCCCTGCTGACACCTGCCAGCCTGGCCCTGCCTCACGCGGCCCCCACGGGCACAGTTCACGGGGTGTCGTGTCAGCCTCACCCAGCACCAGCATTTACCTTTTATTGCCAACTTCAGTAGTTAGTGCAGTAAATGACTTAACTAAGCGGGGCCTGAATGGAATGACTAATAAACGTTATGTCACAGCACACGCTTCAGCTCATAGCAAAATGATTTGTAATTACCTAATTAGCGTTATGCAAATAACACCCTCATCTCCATAATGTGCCTTCCCAGCTCTCTATTAAAAGCAGGGAGTCAACTGCTCAGCTCCAGAGACAGCACGGAGGCCGAGGGGCCTCGGTCCACATCAAGGTAGAGCTGTGCTGGCCTCAGGCCGGGCAGGGTCTGTGCACACCAGGCACGGTGTGGAGAGGTGAGCCGGGGGTCTGGAGGGGTTTGAGGGAGGTCCCCCTCCTCGGCCTGACTCCTCTGCAGCACAGAGGCCCCTCACTGCAGAGGGAAGCAGCAGAAAGGCCTGCTGAGGGACTGAGGAGCTGCCACAGCCCACAGTCAATGGCTGCAGAAGCCCCTGGCTGGGTCCCACCACGGGCATGGCCACCCTCAGCTACTGTGGGGCTGCCTGGGCCCATCTGAGCCAGGCTACGTCCATTAACATCCCCGGAACATGGTGCAGCCTTGGGAAGTCTCCCTAGGAAAGCTAGGTCTGTTGGGCATGATGGGAGTGCACAGCTCTTCCTCCCAGGCTTGTGGTCAGCACCTGCACTGACCTGACCAGGCCTGGAGACCACCGGCGCTCGTGAACTGGTGCGGGAACAAAAGGCTTGGCCTCCACACCATCAGAGCCTGGGCAGGATGGAATTACTCCAGCACAAGGGCTTGTCTGGCTTGCCCTTCCCAGATAGGAAGGCAAGGCTCTTTTACTCATTTTACCCTAAATCAGCCTGGGACTTCTCCTCTGGGGAAAGATGTCTGCAACCGCCCCTCTCCTGCTGGAATGAAAGACTGAGCCCTCAGGAGGACGACAGACTGCACGGACTGGTAGACAGCCATGCTGCTGGACTCTCCCCTCTCTGTGATGCACAGGCATAACTGGGACATCCCACTTGTCCAGAACTTTCCTCCAGCTCTCAGCCACAGGAGAGATCCCGCAGACACCGAGTTCCAGCTCAAGAACAAGATTCTTGGAAACTGTACAGCTGCTACCTCGTGAATACTGGGAGGGAAAATAACCAGGCAACAGCCAGGCTAACAGGCATTGCCTCCTTTGCTTGCTGGCAGCAGCCTCTGTGAGTGCTGCCAGACCCCAGCACGGGCAGGGAGCCTCCAGACTGCAGGGGAGCCAGGACTATCCCCCCACAGCCACAGGACTGGGGGCTGCCTGGGGCCAAGCACTGCCAGCCAGGAAGGAATGAGCAGCAGCAGCTCCCCAGGGCAGAGACTGCCCAGGTGCTGCAGGGAGCCTCTGTAGACAGCGCTCCTGGGGCACCCTGACACACCAGAACAGACCCTGCTCTCCTCAAATCTCATCCTGCCTTGGTCTGAGCCGCCTGTGGCTGCTGCCACTGTGCTCCTGAGCCAAAGCCAGCTGCCTGGACTCAGGAATTGCTGGATGCACCTGAAGTGCTCCCTGCTGCCGAGCCTGCACAGCAGGAAGAGGGAATCATGCTCAACAGGACACAGCAAGGACTCCTGCCGTGGGCTCACATGGCTCCATCCTCCTTGTTCTTGTTCCCCCAGCACCTCCCCACCAAGCAAGTAGGCAGGAACCACAGCCCCAGCCTTCCAGCACCTGTATGCTTCCCAGGGAAACAAATGACTGCCCTGCCTGCCCAGGGCTCTGGTGTGGGGAGCACCATGATGGGGCAGGGGCCTCCATGTGGCTCCCAGCACTCTGCTCAGGACATTCACAGTAGGGCAGGAGGTTCCCTCCTTCTGGGAGAGAAATTTCTGGGGCTCCAACCTGACTCAGATGGACTTTCCTACTGTCAGAGCTGAGGGGCATCCCAGAGCTCTGGGGCTGCCCAGTCCCAGCTGTGGGAGCAGTCCCAGTCCAACCAAAGCCCTGGCACAAGCTCTGCGAGATGCAGGACCTCCACTCCCTTCCTTCTTTGTGCCTCCTGGATTCCAGCTTCACGCCAAACAAAGGCCCTGTTGCTCTTGGAGCCTGGGAAGAGCTAACAAAGGACCACAGCTTTTCTGCTGTGCTGTGGCAAATTCCCCACCTCACAGTGCAGGATGGCACTATGGGGCTGGATCTCTTTGGAGGCTCAGCATAGCACAACAGAAGAGCGTGGCACTGCGGGATCACACCCCTGGATTCACATGTAAGGATCAGCAGAGCTGGGAAGGGAATCAAGGACTTGTTCAGCTTTGAACACTGTGCAGACCCACCTTCTGGGATAGTCTAGGACCAGTTACTAAGCTCCTCAGGGCACCCATACAAGTTGGATCAGACTCGAGCCGTTGTTTTAGGGAAAGTACTGGGCATTCTCAGCCTCTCCTGGGGAGAGGCACAGGTTTCTGATATGGCAGGGCCATTTCTGGCTAGATGAGAGGGTAGCACCAAGCAGATGACATGAGCAGAAAGGTTTAGACTCCCTCTGCTGAAGCAGAGCTGGCAGAACCCCTTCCCCCTGCTCCACACATGGGCACAGGCTCCCTCTCAGAGGCCAGAGAAGTCCCAGAGCTTGCTAGCTCCAACTTGACAGGGCTCAGACCTCAGAGGAAGCCCTCCTAGAGGAGCGGGGAGCTGCCTCTGAGTGAGCAGCTATCCGGGGGCCAGATGGCAGAGCCTGGCCCCCCAGCCCTGCGGCTGCCCCAGTGTGCTGGTGGGAGCCCATTACACCAGATCCATTAGAATTAGTGGGCAGTGGAAATGAATGCGCTGCCTCTCTCTCTCTTGATGATTTTTTGATGATGTTTTAAAGACTGAGCTCTGTGAAGAGTTGCTGAGCAGGGTTTGGTGTGAGCCGGCTCTGCTAATGGGTGTTAACCCCACGACCCCCCTTCCAACGCTGCCCAGGAATGAGGGCTCTGACCAGGAGCAGGATTAGGGAGGGCATGGCTGGGACAGCAGGGCCACATGGCACCCAGACCCCACTGGCAGCCAAGGGCCACAGGGAGATGAGCAGCCCCAGGGCAGTCCCTTCCTCTGAAACACGCCAGCCCTGGGGGGAAGCATCCTCCAGACAGCATAGGAGCACCACGGGGCTGCCAGGAATGAGGGAATGGAGACATCCTGCCAGACCAAAGGGACGCAGAGGGTACAGAAGTGCCCACCGAGATGCAAGGGAGCTTGGATCTGCTGCTCAAGGCAGCCCCGGGGGTGAGGTGCCCAGTGGAACAGTGTGTCCCACTGACACTTGTGGGATGTCAGAGAGGAAATGGAAGGGGGGCAGCAGTGACACAGAGTGTTGCCATCACAGCTTGTGCCAAGTCCCCTCTCTGTGCTCTGAGTGGGGGGAAGTACAGCTCTGAGCAGAAGGGGGACACCGGGGAGATAAAAACGCCTCAGCTTCAACACAGGGCTGGGGCAGAGCGTGGTCCTGCTCTGCAAAGGGCTCTGGCTACACCCTGCACTGTGTCAGCCCAGAGACCCTCCTGTGGGGACCCTGACATGGAGCCACAGGAGCAGTATTTCCCACCTCTATTCCCATGGACACCCTGCTTCTCCGTGGGGTGCAGCAGCTCACCCAGGCACCGCGTTCCCCCAGGGACCTGCAGTGGGGCAGGCTGGCCCCATGCCTCACTCCCACCTGAGATGGCCCCACACAGGTTGGGGCAGCACTCCCAGAGCACAAGCAGCAATACAGGGGGCTGCTCCCCCGTCCCAGAAGCACCAGCACACAAAGCAGCTCTGTGGGGACAGAGGACGGAACAATGTCCTCTGGTCCCCACGAAGTGTGGCAGGACCATGCTCCCAGCACTTGGACACGGCACAGCATTCCCTCCCTACACAGGGCCCCAGACAGAGCTCGCCCATGCCAGCCCAAAGGCCCAGGGCACTTTCTTCCCCCGTGGGAAGGGGGAGTTCAGCACAGGGAATGGCAGGAGCATCTCCATGCCAGCACACCAGGCAGAGGGTCTTCCATGCCAGGCAACTTCTTGGCTGGCTCCTTCCTGAGCAGATGGGTGCAGGATAGTGTAGGACACCTTCCCTCCATCCCAGCAGGTCCAGCAGAGAGGAGCAGGATTCCACCCAAGATCAGCAGAACAGGACGCAGAGCTGGCACTGAGCCTCACTTTCGAAGCAGAAGTCTCCTCTGTCACGTCCACTCTTCACCATCTCCCAGTCACATCCAGCCCGTCCCTGCATGCTGTCCTCCTCCCACTGCCATCCCTTCTCCTGCTTTTGGCTGGCACAGAAGTGCCTGCAGAGGCCCTGGAGAGTGCATGGTCACACAGGGAGGAGGTGGGGGACGCCTCCAGCACGTGTGGCACATGGCAGGAACCAGGGCAGGTCCTGTCAGATGTGCAGGGAGACCCTGGCCCACAGGGTCTCTCTGGCTGCCAAGGCTGTGAGGAGGGTCCTGGAGCAGGGCAGCCGCAGCCCCTGGCCTCGGGATGCTTGTTTGCAAGCTGCAACTGTACCATATCATTATGAGGTGTTTGGGATATCAACAAATTAGCAGGCGTCTTGGAAGAGAAGGATGCAGCACCATTCGTAAATGTCAGCTCGCTACCTCCTCATTTTGCAGATCATTAAACCCAATATTCCCAACCTGTATTAGTGCGACGGGGACAGGCCCCTCCGCGGGGACAGTCACTGGGAGAGCGCGGCAGGAACGGCGCTGTGAGACCCCCAGGGCCCAGCGTGCCCCAGGCCGAGCTGGCACGGGGGTGGCAGCAGCAGGGCCCAGCATGGGTGGGCACACTGAGCTGTCCAACGGGGCACATGGGGGTCCCAAACGTGTGTGGCGTGTGTGGGGAAGGACACGGTGTGTCAGGAGGAGCAGGTGCTCCCAAGGGACACCACAGGTACACAGGGTGTGCAGGGGGGTCACGTAAAGGTCCAGAGTGCCGTTTGTGTGTGCATGGCGGGGAGGATGCAATGCGGGGTGCAGCGCGTGCTCAGCCTGGGAGGTGACAGCAGGGCCTGGGCAGGTGACAGCAAGGCCGGGGTTGTGTGCAGCCATCAGGGAGGGAGGTCACAGGAGGGGGGGCACAGACAGTGCAGGTTGGTGCTGTGAGCAGAGGCTGGTGACAGGGTTGGGGGTGCGCACATGAGGGTCTCTCAGAGGGGTAACACGGAGCTGTATAAGGTCCCCCAGGAATCCCAGGCTGAGGGGGTGGGACCTGAGGGAGAGACGGGACCAGCTGGACCAGAGACACCCAGCACAGGCTGCCTCCCTCCCGCCAGGGGCCATAATGAGCTGCAGTGACTTGTTAGCACTGAATTAAGAGGCTTGGTGGAAGGAAGCGCGCGGGTGACACAAGCTGTGTGGGGCAGGCGGGAGCTGAGCGGTGGCAGCTGGAATCCCCAGCAATCTGGTGAGCACGGCTCAGCCTCACACTCCCTGCTTGCCACGATGGGCCTCGACAGCCCCTGACAGTTGGCATTAATCACGCACATCGCCCCAACACAACTCTTTACTGGCCATCAATTTCCTGTGGGTTTTAAAACTAAAAAACAAAGACAAAACCGCGTCGTTTGGCCGCCACTGAGAAGCACATTAAGGGGCTGTCAGCTTCTCGCCATGCACCCTGCATCACTCTTTAAGCACATGAGAAGTTCATTATCCCCGGAGCTCTGGCAGCCATGGAGAGACTGGAGCAGGGAGCGTCGCAAAGGTGCTGCCGCCCTCAGCCGTGTCTGGTGGCTCTTTGGCCCTCCTGGCAGCCTCAACAGGGGCCGAGGGTCCAGGCAAACACGACTGTGGCTGCAGGGGGGCTGTGGGCTGCTCCATGCTGGGACAGGGTCCTCTTGGCCACAGAGCTTGGCTGGGCTCTGACAAGAGCAGACTTTCCTGGTGGTCCTTGGAGGATGACACTGCACCTACACCATTGGGATGAGCATCTTGGTCCCCTGACAGCCTGACACACGTTTGCCAGCCTGTGGGTGCTCCCTGACAGCCTGAGCTGCACTCCCCAGTCTGTGACATCTCCAGCAGCCCAATCCCACGCCTGCCATAGTTTGCGGATGCTCCCTGGCAGCCTGACACAGAGCTCTCTTTAACATGAGCCCATGTAAAAAAGCAACAGCTCGTTTGATTTATGATACTTCAGAACAACTAAGATTCAATTGCTCTGCACGTCCCTGGCTCTGATTACCTCCTAAATGAGATAAACTGATGGCAATTTATCCCCAGACCTCACCAACTTTCCCAGGATGCTAACCTGAGCTGCTCGTGCCTAGCTCAGTGGCATGGGGCGGGTGGAGGCAGGTGCAGGCAGCCTGAGCACAGTCCAAACCTGCTCCCTCACATGGCCCCAGGGCTGCTCCTGCCCGCAGGGGTGCTGTGACAGAGGCTGAGCCTGACACCTTGCCTGACCCATGCAGCTCCTGGTGGGTGGGAAGTTTTGGTGGGGTGTTCCTCCACAGTCCTCCCCACAGCAGCACAGCCACACTGACATGAGCTAACGGAAAGAATGGCTTCTCACTGGGCTGTTCCCATGTTCCTGCCAGGACACTGAACCCTCCACAGAGGGATGAGCACCACGAGGGGACAGCAGCTCGGCCACAAGGGATGGCAGCTCTGCACAGGGCCCGGCAGCCCTGCTCCTGGCACAGCAATTTTACACTTTCACCATCCAGACTATGCAGAAGCAAAAAACTCAAATTACCCTGCTCTGAAAACAACCTGCCATAACTGTTCAAAAGCAGCTAAAAAAGATTCAAGGGGGTATCAGTCATACTCGTGGACACCAGTCCATGACACAAACCATTGGCCATGCCCACGGTGTGGGGCAATGCTTAGCCCAGGGTTCACAGTTGGACCATTCAGACACTGGGATGGGACCTCAATTGGAGGCTCAGCACCTCCTTGTACTTGTTGTCAGTCTCGCTTGTCATGCAGGACAGTGACCCATCGTGGGTGGGCACCTCAACACCAGTCCCAGAGCCACTCGCTCCTCTGCCTCTGCCCTGGCCTGCTGCTCCTGGTGTGGGCTGCCACAGCGCCCAGAGCTGCATCCGCTCTTGGAACAGTCCCCGAGCTCAGGGCAGGAGAGAGACCAACCAAGTCACTCAGGAAGGCACCACAGGCAGGAGCCCTGCAGCAGGCACGTGGCAGGTGGGGGGTGAAGAGGAGTGCGACCCAGCTTCCTAATTCTTCCTGAGCACAGGGAAGCACACAGTCCTCTCTTGACCAGGATGTCCCCCTCACGCCAAAATGGGGCACACAGCTCACTGCTGCTGGAACTGGCTAAAACCAAGCTGAGAAGTTCTGAGTGCAGCAACAGTGGCTGTTCCCATGGACTAGGAGCACAGTTCTGCTGGCACGGATGCTGCCCAGAGCAGAAGGTCCTGTTGAGGAAGGGCAAGCTGGGAGCACGACAGAACTGACCCAGCCTCTGCAACTCCAATTTTGCAATTGGATCAGTTTTCTAATATACTATATTATTTTGAAAAATAAATGCAAGTTCAGTTTGTCAATACCTGACCAAAAGCCAGAAGCCCACCATGCACAGCCCGTGGCAGCTCCGTGCCCCAGCACAGCTCTGTGAGCAGCTGGTTCCGCCAGCTCTGCCCGACTGAGCGCTGAGCTGGCAGGTGCTGCACCCCTCCACCACTGCACAGAACACGGGGCCTTGGAAAGGCTGGATTCACAGGGCCTTGGAAAGGCTGGATTCACATGGAGGATGGGCTGCCCGTGTGCCTGTGGGTCACAGGTGCCCCCTCTGCTGTGCCCTGCTCTCCCCACCCCTCACACGGTGCTCACACTGCTCCTTCTCGCTGCACCACCAGAGCACCTTGGCACCAGCAGCACTGCAGATCACAGAGTGGGGATTCCTCCTGCTCCTGGTACTGCTGCCAGAGGTTCTGGCAGCAGGAGGATCCAGTGTGCAAGGTCTGTGCATGACAGATGAGGTTTGGTAACTGACACTTTGCTGGTAAATGAAGTTTTGTGTTGAAAAATGCCAAGGAATGCACATTGTAGGAAAAGGTTACATTGCTACAACACCTGATAGGGCTTTAAATTAACCATCTCAACCTGAGACAGGGCCTGGGTAACACTTCAGGTAAGACAGACCTCTGCCCAGCTCACCACCATAGCCAAGGACCAGTGCAGGAAACAACAAAAATACTCTGATGCCCTCATGCTAGCCACATGTCTCCACCCCCATCACTCCACCTTGCAGGGATGCTGCCAACCAGGAAGGACAGAAAGAGTGAGCATGTGTCTGAAAAGACATCCCTGTGAAATGACAGAAAAACTGGGATTGCTCAAGGACTCCTGTCCTGGGCACACAAGGAGAAGGGCGACAGCTCTCCAGCCTGTGCACCTGGGAGCACAGGGCTGGGAATTCTGCCAACCACATGTTGTTGAAAAGGAACTAACCAAATTTTAAGACTTCAAGCAGTGGTTAGTCCGTGTTACTGCTTCATGAAAGTGTTCCCACATTGAATTCCCTTTTCCACTACGAAATCACATCCCATTCTGTGTAAGGTGAGGTGCCAGCGTCTGCAGCTCACACCCTGTCAGCTGAGCAGGACCAGACCTGCTCTGCAGGCACCAACACATCAGTCCTGTGCTTCCTGGTCTCTGTTGTGGTCAGCTCAGAGACCTCATGTCCTCATCACAAACCCAATTACCACACCAAGGTCAGCCTCAGGACCTCCTTTACATCTCTCCTAGCATTTTATTACAGGACAGGACACGCTACTTCAGCACCTGCTTTCTCAGTCTTACGTGTGGGGGTGCAAAATCATCCCCTCCCTCACTATCCCACTATTCATACAAAGAATGAGCCTCTCCTTTTGCCAAGCACTGGGCTGAGAACTGCAAACCAATTTGGGAAGGCAACAGTGGGTCTGAGGAGGCAACATAAACACAGAGGTAAGAGCAAAGTGCAAATACAGGCAACGCTTCTTGCTATCCATGGGACACCAGTTTGACAGACTCAAAGAATGCTCAAGGTTCTTCAATCAACCACTGCAGAGGGGAAGCCTGTCTCAGACGTGCATTTCAGATGCAGAAAACTGCAACAGCAAAAAAAAAAAACCAACAAACAAACAAACCAAAAAACCACCGACAGAGCTGCCCAACTCTGCTCATCACCAAAGCAATGATTCCAAGAACAAGAACTTGAGCTGTTCTGCTATGGGACACCTGGGCTGCTGGACAGACACGTGATTTGGAGCAAGGTGCCAGGACAGCTGCAGCACCTTCAGGTACAGACTACTATTTCCTGGTTTGTTTTGCAGCAACTGTTAGCTTGAAACACTTGTACTGAACCCTCCTTCCCTCTGAATTACATCTTTACTTTGGATCACTACAAAGCTTATTGAGTGCTGTGCAACAGGATAACCAAGAATAAAGTAAAATCTCACTTTTCCAGCAGCTAACCACAGACGCAGGCTTTGGAGAACATGGATGCCAGGCTCATCTCTACCTGGACAAATTTGGTGTCTTTTCCCAGCAGAATGCTTCCCACGCCTTGCAGCCTCCCTGTCAAGCTTTGGGTCCCTCTTCAGCAACCACAAACACCAGAATTTCTCAACACAAAACCCATCAGTACTCTGAGCATTGGGAAGGCAACACACATGCCTTCAGCTGGTGACCTGAAGTAAATCAGCTTTTCCAAAAGACCCTTGGCTTGAGGCAGGTGCCCAGCACAGGTCTTCTAAATTATGAAAGTTTGGCCAATTTACAAATCAACAGAATTAGGTCCTTGTGGTGGAAAGTGTCTTAACCATGTGGTGTGCTCTCACGTCTGCTACTACAGTTAGCAATTTTCATTACCAGTGCCTGTCTGTGCAGGCACAGGCATGATGGTGGCTCTGCACAGCACGTGGGAAATGGAGGGCAAGGCAGACCAGAGAGGCTGGCTGCCCTTCCTGCCTCAGCCCAAGCTGCTTGGACAAGGAGTGCTCTGAGCCCCAGGTCACCGCCGAGCCCCGCATGAGGAGCACGCCAAGCCCCAGGCACCAGAGAGCACTGCAGGACCCTCTGAGCCAGCAGAGCTGCCCCAGGCAGACCCTTCCTACCTTCTGCTGCCGTGCTGGGGCCATCAAGCCGAGTTGTCCCTGTGCTCTTTTTCCTGCGATGCTTTTTCCTGTTGGCATGTGGTGACGGAGGTGGCTCCAGCTTTGGGCTGGCAGCACTGGAAATGTTTGGGCTGGAGCTGAGGGAGTCGGCAGTACCGTTAGCTGGGGACAAAAATAAGGCAGGTCACGCACAGTGGGACAATGACACTCTCCTCTTTCCAGGACACCAAAGTGTTCCGGAGCCAGCCCCGGTACTTGGCTGGCTCGACCCACAAGGCCCCATGAGACAGGGCAGGACCTGCCCAGCTCTGTGGCACAGGGCCACTCCCACCCCCACTGCAGCTCAGGGCCGGCAGCTCTTCGGGCAGGCAGGCTGGGATCCACACACGATGACCACACAGGGACAGCGCCGGCACCCACGCAGCCGCTCACCTCTGGAGCAGCCCCATGTCCCACCCCAAACGCACGCTCCTGGGGAAGCAGTTCCCTCGCAGGGCAGTGTCCTCACAGGGCTGGACAAGCCTTTTGGGAAGGAACAGTCCCAGAGGGTGATCTTGGCCGCTCTGGGGCAGACCCAGGCCCCAGATCTGCAGAGCCTCTGCAGAAGCAGTGCCCTCCCAGCACTGCTCTGCCAGACGAGGTGACTGGGATTGCCACACTCAGGAACCTGAGCGTGATGGGCTCAATAGGCTTCCGATACGGAGCTGAAGAAGCTGCATCCCCAGCAGCAACGCACCAAATTTATCCTCAATCATACTGTTCCTTACAATTAATAGCAGAATTAGAAACAATCAGGGAGCTGCCTAATTACTGTCAATTAGAGTGCGCTAATCAAGCTCCGATCACACACACACACGCTGCCGCTGCACTCACCATTAAATGTCAAATTTCATTAGAGACCAGCAACAAAATCAAAAGCCTGACATTCAATTTCAGCAGCACACACAGCGCAGGCTTCCAATCAGCATAAAAATGCAGACTCCGGGGAAGGCAACGAGGCGCAGGAGCCCTCGCTGCACTGTTAACCCTCTCCTAAATCCACTCCTGCCTCTCCAGTGTCCACCCACCCCCAGGGCATAGATGGCAGCTCCATGCCCAGGACCTCTGCCCCAGGCAGCTTGCCGTCCTCTCTGCCACAGTCCAGTGTCTCCCACCAAGTCCTGACTTCCCATTTCCATGTGCTGTGGCACCTGGAGTGCTGGTGCACTCCATCACAGCACTGCCAAAGGCAGCAGCTCCAGCCCTGGGATGGCAGGAACCTGTCAAGCCCTTCTCCCACCCCAGACCATCATCCTGGTTTGGTCAGACTGGTTTTTGGGGCTTGGTCTGTCTTGACAAACAGCAGTGGGGTGGAGAGAGGCACAGAAGCTCACCGGCCAGGAGCTGCCCCAGGCAGGGATCGAGGTGCAGCTGGTGTCCCCCTCCCACAGCTGAGAGAGGCTGCAGCACTGGAGCTCCCCAACTCTGGTTTCTCCTGCACAGACACACACCAGTAGGGTGTTTCTGCTGCTATTTATCCATGGGGAAATAGCTCACCCTTGACAATTAAGAGAGATAAATCTAATAAAATCAGATTTCAGTTTTCTAAATATAAATTACTGATCCTGCTACAGGACTGTGCTTAGAGCAGGTGTGAAGCACCTTCAGCTCCCAGCCATATGTCACAGGGGACCTGAACTTTCTCGTCAGTGGCTACATGTGGTGCCTCCATCCTCCCTCTGCTGCCCACCTGCTCACCAGGATGCTCCCTGGGCCAAATCCCACACCTCTGCCACCCTGCCCCACTCCAGGCTCAGCAAGAGGGGTTGCACATTTTTTCACTCCCCTTCCTGTTGTGAGCTCAGCCTGCTGTGAGCTCAGCAGCTCCCGAGGGATCATCACCCATGTCCCTGCTCCTACTGCCCAGCAGCCAACACCGGAGCTGGGGACTTGCAGGGCCCCATGGGAGGGGGACAGGATGGCAGTGGGGTGGGGGCAGCCCATGGAACACACTCCCTCTGCTAGATCAGGCACTGCTCACTCTCTCCTTCCCCAGTAGGACAACTGAATCCCTCTGACCCACCCAAGGATGTCCAGAGCTGCAGCTTACACCAAGGGAACCTTTCACAGGCACACCTGGGACCTCCTGGGCCCTTCTCCAAACCAGTCAGCCTTAGGGGGCACCCTGGGACCCCACAGGTGGGCTGCAGAGCTCCTGCAGGAGGGACAGATATGGAATGTGCTGGAGCCTGTTTATGTGACCGTATGGCCCCATCCCATCGCCCTTCCATGTACTCTCCAGGGCACAACCAGAGCAGACAGCCTGTCCCCAGGAGGTGTGATAGCAGCCTACAGCCTTGCTATGTGCCCAAAATCAGCTCTGAGCACAGGAAAATTCCTGCCCTGCCCTGCAGAACTGGAAACACAGCAGGGAGCCTGGCCTCTGGCAGGGCTGGGGTCCAGGTGTGGGGCAGGACAGCCTCTCTCAGCTCAGCTCCCTGATGGTGGTTGTGCTGCTCACCTCAGCACGCCGTGCCATGTGGAAAGCACTGCCCCCCCAAAATGTCCCCTCCCTCATGGCACTGAGCATCCACTTCTGCCAGCTGTGGCTCTGGGGGACACAGAGCAGGGATGCAGGCTGGGAACTGCCTGGGCCCCAGGCAAGTGGCCCATGCTGTGCTGCTGGCCCTCCAGAACAGGTGGCCCTGTCTGTGGAGCACTAACACAGGGCCTGGGGTGCAGCACAGGCCAGTGGGACCTGAGGGTGGGTGAGCAGCCACCAGCACGCAGGACAACAGCGAGCACTGAGATGACATCTCATCCCTCCATGTCACTGGCAGGAGCAGCAGCACAGAACCTCAGCATGGTTTGGGTTGGAAGGGACTGAAGCTCACCCAGTGCCACCCCCTGCCAGGGGCAGAGACACTTTCCACTACCCCAGGCTGCTCCAAGCCCCGTCCAACCTGGCCTTGAACATTTCCAGGGATCCAGGGACAGCCACAGCTGCTCTGGGCACCCTGTTGCCTCACCACCCTCTCAATAAAACATCTCTTCCTTGTATCTAAACCCACGCACTTTTGGTTTAAAAATGTTATTCCTTTTCCCGCTACAACAGACCGTGCAGATGGGATGGAGAGCAGAAGGACAAAGGGCAGGACAGGGACACAGGGATGGGGACATGGGCTGGCTTGCTCTCCTGTGCCACGCAGGGCAGGGCAGGGCAGGGCAGACAGCACACAGCACAGCTCCGCAGAGGGGCTGCTGGAGGAAGGATGAGACTGGCACGGCAGCTCCTGGGGCAGGGGGGAACTGGGGCGAGGAGCCGCTCTGCAGAGGGCTGGTGCCACGGAAGCGCTGTGTGCCACGGCCCGCGCCCCGCGCAGCGCTGCAGAGGCACCCGAGCTGCTGCTGTGCGCGCCGGGGCTCACGGTGCCTGGGGACCCTGTCCCGGCCCGGGGACACGGGGACACGCAGACCCGCCCGTGCCCAGGCCCCTGGCCCCGTGCCCGAGGCTCGGGGCTGGCGGCGCATCCCGCTCGGCGCTGCGCCCCTGCGCTCCCCGCGCCCGCGCTGCCCCATCAGCAGTAACAGTCTGATTAATTCGCTTCCAGCAGGGAGCTGATGGGGCCAATGATGGAGCCGCTGCATCAGGCGCGCTGAAATTGATAGTTTTTCACAGTTACAAATGAGGAGCCTCCTCAGCTGCAAATGGCGCCCGCACAGTCGGACTCCGGTAATGATCATAAAGAGGCTCCTTTAAACTGCGAAAGCCCCTGGGAGCGGGCGGGGGGGCGGCTGCCGCGCTAATGAGAACTACAAGGGGCGAGCAGGCATGGAAATGGCTCCTCCACTCTTGATGTGCATTTAACTGCTTTTTTAGTGCGGCGGCAGAGCCAGGAACGAAGGAGTGATGAATGCAGCACAAAAGCATTTATTTTCCAATTCGGCAAAGTGGCTACGTTGGGAAATGTATGAATTATTTTAATTCACTCAACTGTCCTGAAACATCACTGAGAGCGAGTGAGCGTGGGGGGAGGGGGCGGGCCGCGCTCAGTGTGTGCTCCAGAGACAGGAATCACTCCTATTCCTCCAACTGCCCCGAAATCTGGGAGATGGGGGTGCCAGCAAGGCGCAGTCATGGGGGAAAGCAGTGGTACCCCAGCACGGAGAGCTCAGAGCAAGGTCAGAGCACAGGGCTTGGAGCCCTCCAGCTCTGCAGAGCAGTGTCCCTTGGCTGGAGCTTCTCCATGCCTTGCAGGACAGCTTCTTCCCTGGCTGGGACACTGCCAGCTGACCCTCACTAAGGGGGACAGCCCCATCGAAGCCCAGAAGCTGTGTCTGACGCTCACGAGCAAACTGTGGGCTCACAATCACAGGGCAGAGCTCAGAACTGCCTCATTGCCGAAATGAGCTCCCCTACGTGCTGCAGCTGAGGAGAGAAGGGCCACAAGGACTACTCACAGGGGTTGGGGCAGCTGCCGGGGATGGCCACGGCCTCGTTCCACTGGTCTGCGCTGGAGACGGAGTAGGAGCGCTGGTGCATCCCGTCCGGCTTGGAGCTGAAGCCCACGAGGTTGATGCCGCTGATGGAGCGCTCCGAGTGCAGGGAGGTGCTGCTGGTGGAGTGAGGAGCACCTGCAGGAGAAAACCAGGCACGGACTGGCTGTGCCGGGAGGCACGGGGGGAAAAGGCAAAGCTGTCCCGTACCTGGTGTCACACTCCTCGGATGGTGCCACATGAGGACAGGCTCTCCTCTCCCAAGGGGTGCTGGTGCATCACCCCAAAGGTGCTACACACACCCCACTTCCCAGAGGCACCCTGGCTTAGTGGGATGTACAGCTGGAGATTCTGGCACACAGCTTCCCCACAGCTGGAGTTCACCGTTGTGATTTTCACTGCAGCCTCTGGCACCTGGGCAAACCCAAACCCACCCCACAACCAGCACACCCACTTTCATCTCTCAACTTCACTTTCTTGTGTGTCCCTGGCAGGAAATCCAGCCATGCAGGGGGCACTGGGAGAAAGTGTGAAATCACATGGAGGGTGTCAAAGAAACAGGCAGGGGAAAAGATGTCTGTAAGGTGGGGATGGCAGGTGGAAGTTCCTTTTTCCACTAGCTCAGAACTGCTGTGGCTGAGCCCAGGAACCTGAACCCCCAGGAGAGGAGTGGTTTTGGGAGTAGAGGCTGTTACAGAGGACAAGATCACTCAGTGATCCAAAATGGGTCAGGTGTTTCTGGATTACAGCAATACCCAAAATGTCCAGAACAGCAAACAAAATGGTTCTGACAGGGAGCACACACCCTCCTGTTCAGTCTGCAGGCAATCTGCCACAGAGGACAGTGGCCCAAGGGATCCCACTGCACCTGCCTACCACCAGCTCTCTCCCACACTCCCCTCAGGCCATTCTGCTCCAGCCACTGCACAGCAAGTGCTCTGGGGGCTCAGGGGTGAGAGAAGGGGCCCTGTCCCTACTACAAAGCTACATCTCCTCCTTCCCTACCCAGAGGCACAGACACTGAGCTGGGACTCTCACCGCAGCCCACCTGGCCATGCTCCAGATGCTGCACACGCACAGCTCCAGCCCTGCAGTCATGGTGCAGCTGGGCTGCAAGGAACCGAGCCGTTGGTCCGATGGGACTGGTACAAGTGGGAGCCTTCCACGGAAGCAAATGAACACCTGTGGAAGCAGGTCCTCAGTGGGAGCTGCTACAGCCAGGACAGCTCACCTATCTTTCTGTGTGAAACCACATTCACCTGGCTCTTATGGATCCCAGCATGGCTGAGGTGGAAAGCAGCTCTGGCATCATCCTGTACGGCCCAGCTCAAGCAGGGCCCCCCAGAGCCAGTGGCCCTGGACTGTTTCTGATGAGTTTGGAGCATCTCTAAGGAGGGAGATGGTATAGCCTCCCTGGGCAACCTATCCCTATGCTGGGCCACCCTCTACCAACAGCAGAGCCCCACAGAATCCCATGTGAAGCCCCAGAGTTCATACATAAATGTAGTTTATGTCCTTGCTCTTTCCATGAAAACCCAAGTGCTGCTATTTAGATGTGCCCAAGCATAGCCAGACAGCTCCAGAGTCCAAACACCCCCTCCAAAGGCAAGTGCTGAAAGGAGGGGTGATGTGGCCACCAGCCCTGCATCAGGCATGCCTGCCACCCACCACCACCATCATCACCACTCCTTCATCACCAGCATGGCCTGTGCCTCCCACGCTGCTCTGCCCTGCACTCATCCTGGACCGAAGCCCTTTCCCTGCAGGGCTGTGCAGGATCCCCTGCGAGCCCCGCCTGCCAGCAGTGCGCATGGAGGACTTGCTGGGACACGGCACCCTGCACCCCAAACTGCCAGGGCTCTGCATCCCGAGCTGCCAGGGCCCTGCACCCCAAACTGCCAGGGCTCTGCACCCCGAGCTGCCAGGGCCCTGCACCCCAAACTGCCAGGGCCCTGCACCCCGAGCTGCCAGGGCCCTGCACCCCAAACTGCCAGGGCTCTGCACCCCGAGCTGCCAGGGCCCTGCACCCCAAACTGCCAGGGCTCTGCACCCCGAGCTGCCAGGGCTCTGCACCCCAAACTGCCAGGGCCCTGCACCCCAAACTGCCAGGGCCCTGCACCCCGAGCTGCCAGGGCTCTGCACCCCAAACTGCCAGGGCCCTGCACCCCAAACTGCCAGACGCCGGTGCCCTGTGCTCCCAGGACCCTGACCCCAGCTGCCAGGACCTTCCTTGCAGAGCCCCGCCACTTGCCTGCCTCCAGCCTGGCTGCTGCATGTTCCCCCTCCCTCCCCTTGTTCAGCGCCACAGAAACACGTGTAAAACCATGACACTGACTTTGCCTCTAATTAGCCCTTAATTTACAAGACACACTCGGAAGGGTAATTAGCTGGCGCTCTGCTCCTGACTGCTGCATCCATCTCCTCTCTGCCTCCTCGTGGGAGGGAGCCTGCTGCTGCTGAAGCAGGGACAAGGCTGCTCTCCTGGGACCGGGATGAGCTTGGTCCTGGGAATGGTGCTGCTGGGCTGGGCTGGGCTGGGCTGGTCTGGGCTGGGCTGGGCTGGGACAGGACGGGATGGGATGGGATGGTCAGAGCTAAGATCTACAGCACCAAGCCCCAAGCACCTCCAGCCCTGGTTATGGCCACAGCCATGGAGCAGAGGAAGCTGAAGAAGAGAGAGCAGAAACAGAGGGCCTGGGAGAAGGTCCTGCTGCACAGGGGAAAGTCCTGCAGGGCCCTAAAGAGTGCAGATCTGACCCTTGCACCCCCACCCAGCCAGGCCAGGAGCCTCAGCCCACCAGGACAAGCCCTTTTATCACATTTCTGAGCAGCACAGGCTGCCACGAATGCCAATATTTCATTTTGAAAGAAGGAACAGCCTCCATCAGCCTCTGCAGCCCCTCCAAGCTCCCTGCACCTGCTCCCTGCTCCTCCAGCTGTGGGGGAACTACCACACAGCCCAGCTCGCTCCAGCTTCTCGGAGGGAGCTGCTGGGTGGTCTCAGCAAGGCCAGAGCTCTCAGGAATTGCATCCCTTTGGAAGTGACACCCTATCAGCTGCTGGATATGTTCCCTGTAAATTGGTAAGTGACAGGTGACATGTAAATGCTACCTGCCTCTGAGCCAACACCTGCAGGAACTGAACCCCAGAACTGCTGACACTCCCCCAAGTCCCTCTCCCCAGTCACTGTTTCCTCAACCCCCCCAAAAGAGACTCGCATGACTCCATGATGCCTTTTCAGTACAGCCCAACTGATGATGTGGCACTGGATGGAAAATTACCTAAAACCAGAACGGCCTTTTCCCAGGCATGACACGTGGCAGCCAGGCTTTGGGGAAACACCTGGATCAGAGCAAACTGGGAATTCCTCATGGAGGTGTGGCTGGCCAGGAACAGGATAAAGGGGAGTCAGCCAAAAGCACACCACCAGTCGGGAAGGAGATAATTTGCAGAGTCACTTGAAGATCTTTTTAGGATCTCTTTAATATTTTCAAGAGCAATTTGGCAAAATAAAACCCAGGGTCTGGTGAAATTTCCTGGTGACATTATGCTGGATGCTGCTATCAGGCCCTTACAGTGAGGGGGAAACCAACTTTGGCACAGGGAATGGGCTATGCTGAATTTTAAAGAGGCACCAGCTGGAAAGCACGTTTGGGATCCCTCTGGATTTATGGCCAAGTACAGGACAGGTCTTTCCTCTGGAGTGCCAGGCCCTGCTCCCTCACAGGCAGAGGGACATTGCTGCACCACGGTGCAGAGGGACTGTCAGCGTGTGGCTCACCATGGTCATGGAGAAGCTCCAGGATGGGTGAGCACACCCTGGCAGGGAGCAAGCCCTGTTTGCTCTGGTACTGCAGAGGCCAACAGCACAGTGCAGATAAATGCTGACTGTCTGCCAAACAGTGTCCCAAGGAGCCATCAGTTACTCTGCCCCTCAACCACTTGTTGCCAACATGTCATCATTTATTCCAAATAAAAACTAGGATTATTGTGAGTCACCTTAGCGTACTGGCTCCCCAGAGCCTGGCTGGAGCCTGCAGCTGAACATGGCTCAAAGCCTCCCAAAAGCTATGGCTACTCAGGGCCCTGAGCTGGACTGGAACACAACTCCAGCTAGTGGGAAAACTCCACACCCAGAAACCAAGTGGTTCTTGAAGGGAGGTTAGAGCCAAGGAGCCTGGTAGAGCTGCCTGCCTGTGAAAACCCTGCTGGGGAGGGCATAACTCACCCCCCCATGCCAACGGGCCAGCACTGCCGTGGCAGGCAGGTGGTCATCCTGGGAGCCACGTGTGCCCCAGAGCCGGTCCAGAGGCACGAGTGTCTGCCAGGCTGGGTTTCTAAACAAAGCATGCTGTTACCTGGACATTGTTGGGTCCTTCCCCTGAACAATTTCCGTGAGTTCAAAACATGTGGGCTGGCTCTTACCAACCAGGAGCCTCACGATGCAGACGTGCCATTTGGAAGACATCAACCTCTGCATTCTCCTTGGGAGCTGGCCACCATGCTGAGCACCCAGACAGCTCCCAGGCATGGTGGGGCACCTTCTGGGGTGACAGATATACAGGTGTTGCTCCCAGCTCTGCCCACAGGGAACGTCTGTGTGGAATCACTGATCTGAACCGTGGGTGACTGAGGTTTCCCAGCCCAGCTCCATAGCAGGGCCATCAGGACCTGCCAGCTTGCACACAGCAGGAGCCATTGCCTTGCACTGGGCTTCACAGATGCTCTGACACAGGGAATCTCCCTCCTCTCTCAGGGCTGCCCTTGCAGAGCATGCCTTTGGACATCTGCACACATTAAGTAACTAAGTGACACCCCAGCTCCTAGCAAAGCTGACTCGTGCTGGGTACAAACCATCAAGACAAAACACTCTGCATGGGGCCAGTGTCTCTGGGACAACTGAGCCTGGGCTGGCTGTGGCAGCAGGACAGGGAGACTGGCCAGGACACTTCCCACTGCCCAGCCAGAGCTCCAGGACACCCAGGATGAGCCAGTGCTCCTGCAGCCAGCACACCAACTCACTCTGGTTTAGAGGGTGATGACACCCTGCACAGCCTTACAGGGTCCAACAGACTGGAGAAGCCTGGGAAGGGGCACCTCAGTGCCACTGCCCCCAGACCCTGCACGAGAGCACGCTGCCAGCCCGGGCACTGCGGGCAGCTGCAGCTTCTGGGTCTGTCCCCAGCCTGAGCCCTGCCTGCACCAAGTCCCACAGAGCCAGCTGTGGCTGAGGCACCCCGTGGCCACCACGGAGCAGCTCCATGGCCAGGGCAGACCAGCTCTGCAAGGAAGGGGCCGATTCGTGGGAGAGCAATGGCAGACCTGGAGCCAGGGAGGGGCCAAAGGAGCCCCCAGGCTGCCCCAGCTTTGCTGCACAGCACAGTCACGTCACAGCTCTGCCCCCGTCACTCCTGCCTGAACAAGGATGGATCTGTCAGAAAATCTAATCCTGACTTGAACATTGCCGGTACCAGGAAGATCAGTGATCCTGGGTAAGTGGTTCCAGTGGTTAATTGCCTTCATTGCTGGAATCTGGGCCTTATTTCTGGCCTGAGTTGTCTTCCTTCTGCCACTGTCACTGGATCCTGATACATTTTATCTGATAAAGCGCTCTCTCACCAAATTTCTGTTCCTATACAGGTATTTACAGGTAGTGTTGAAATTACCTCTTAACCTTTTCTCTAATAAGTTAAATATATTGGGCTCGTCAGATCTTCCTACAAGGTGATTCTGAGAGCAGTTCCTGGTTTTTACAGCCCTTCCTGTCCATCATTTTTCATCTCATCCTGTGGACACATGAATCCATTAACCTGAGCCCTGTGGAAGTCGTCTCCACACCAAAACTGACTGTTACTATCCATACATGAGAAATACCTTGACCACATCTTCTACAATTCCTGAATTAAATAATTTAGCCTTGCTGATTCCAACATGTCCACATCTCCTACCTGCTGTTTAATTTGCTGCCTAATTACAGCTGGAATATGAAGAATTCATCATTCTGTGCTGAGATCCATCATCTTGCCTCTTCCCAAACACCAATACAAGTGTTCACTGAACACTTTGCTTTTTTTCCTTATTAACCATTCCATTATTCCCATACAGAAATGAAAGAATGCTGGGGTTAGGATTCATTAGTTCTTAATAAACTTGAAAAATACCCTTTCACTGTCTGTAACTCTACTGGTTCTTGTTCTGCATCCCCTCATGCAGCCATGTCAGTCCAGGCTCCCGTGACAGCCAAGGTGGAAGGTGAGCTGGGAAATGAGCTCTCGGCACTGGATCCATCACTTTTATGTTATTGTGGAAACTCCATGGAACATGAAATAGCTGAGGGTTAGAGACTTGGTGAGATACATGAGCAGTGACTGTTCTCATGACTCTCAGGCTGAACAACTGTCACAGGGTGAAGCAGCCACCCCAGCAGCAGCTCACCCAGCACTGGGCAGAGATGAGTCTGACATGAAATGGTGGTGAAGGAGATGACACTGCACAGCCACACCAGGCTGTGGAGACCAAGACAGAGAGAACACCAGGGAGGACACGGGAGCTGCCCTGCACTCAGCACCTGGAGCAGGAACTGAGACACAGGAGTTGAGTTTTTGCCAAGTAAAGCAGCTGTGAGAGCGATGGAAGAGAGGTTTTCCTCTGGGAGAAGGGAAGAGAGGTGAAGTGACAGACCTGTGCAGATGTCCCCAAAATGGGAAGCTCTCCATGTGGCAGGCAGTGTTAGTGTCTCCATCAGCTGGGACACCCCTGTCCCCACAGAGAAGGAGATGGGGGGTTCTCCCCAGCAGTTGTGCTGTGCTGGTGCTCTTACTGCATCAGTGACTTTGTTCCTAAATTCCTCATCAGCACCATTTGTCAAAGGTTGTTTAAGTTCCCCCTAGATCTGGTGGGCGTGGAGCACGGTCCAGGGCAGCGTAAGGGCACCGGGCTCCCCGCGAGCCCGCAGCAAATGGTGACACAGCCCTTTGTGTGGCTGCAGCCACAGCGAGTCTGGGAACGCAAGGAGCTGGAACCCTTCCCATAAAGCAGGAAGGTCACTTCGGAGGCTGCTCACAATCCATCACTCGGGGTGGATGTTGGGCTGGCGCGGCAGCAGGAGCCTCCCCGCAGCTCCAGCTGGCAGTGCTGGGCCAGCCCAGCGCCACCAGCTCCAGCCTGCACCTTCCAGCTCCTGCTCTGCACTCACCCACTACTTTGTCATTGCTGTTAATTCTATCACTCTTTGGACACGCACAGATTCAGCTGCTCTAACACAGCAGCACCGTGCAGCCAGCCCCTTCCGCCCGCTCCTGCCCCTTCCCACTGCCGCGACAGAGAATGAACAGTTCACATCTCCTCTCCACCAAGACTGACATGTTTTTAAGCAGTACAACCTTCCTTTTAACTTTCTGGTATACAGTAAAATATCCTTGAAAAACTCCTAATTATGCTTCCCTTTTTTTTTTCCCTGTTAAAATTCCTTCTCCCAAAAGATCTGGCACGTAATTGCTTCCAGCTTGGTGAAATTGGCTCAGACACAATTCTGTGTGCGTGTGTCTGTGCGTGTGTTTCATACTCTATTTCTGATCTGAATTTTGCTCTGCCTGAACACCAGCACAATACAGCCAAGTTACTTTTATGTAAGGCACTGCTGAATTTAGTTTGGTGACTGGCTGAAGTGGGGGTAACAGCAGTGTTCTCCTTGGGAGCTGCTCTGCTATTTGGAACCAGAATTCAGAAAGTCCATGGAAGCTTTAGTGCAACTTCATAAAGTCCCTCAGTGACTTTACTACATTAATTTCATTTAGTCTCCAACATGTTACAAAGAATTATCTCAGAGAACCAAGCTGCTGGGAATGAGCAGCAGAAGTGGATGAAGGAAGCATGGTCTGTGTTCCAGATCCACTCTCCTGGTCTGTTACTGTGGAGAGAGGTGTCACTGCAGAAACCTGGAATGCCAAGCTGCACGAAATGGGCAAGTAATGCAGTCTGAAGCCCAGCACAGATCCTGAGATCCCTGTGGTGGCGGTGGGAGATGGATGCTCAGGCAGCACCAACAAGGATCCTGGTCTGCGTGCAGGAGCAGGAACCTGGCCCTGAGACACAACTGCAGGAGGGAAGGAGGCAGAGCCAGAAGTTCTGGGCTTGCTGAGGAGTCTGGACCTGGCCCAGCACTACAGTGGCCGATGAAGAACAGCCCCTGCCCCCAGCTCCCAAGTGCAACTGGGAAAGGGCCATCTGGGGACGCTGGAATTGCTGTGTTTTCCTACATAACTCTGGTTTCTGAAGCCATTCACTCATACAAGGCTTTATCCACCCCTGCCTACTTTGTCCACAGAGGCTGCTTGTTGTGCAGCAGCACAACCACCTGGGGTGCATAAATTCAACAGGATGGAGCAAGCCCTGCTCAGTTTGGAGAGCAGGATGGCTCTTCCCTTTGCCTGCTAGTGATGAGCTGTTCCACGTTCCTGTGGGACACCTCCCCACCCATCAGCAGAGCACAGACCCCAGGCAAAGGCCCTGTGTGCTCATGGCAGAGGCAGGTCCAGACAGACTCCTCACTGGAGCTGCTGCCTGCAGTCAGGGCTGAGCTGGGGCTGTGTGACAGCAGAGAGCAGGACTTTGTGGCCTGTAACAAGTCGCTCCCTGGCCCCTCTCCCTCCTGCAGCACAAGCCCGGGTTGTATGGATGAGAAAGCTTGGTTTGCTGGAGAAGGCTCTAAGTCCACCTTGGAGAACAACAGCCACTCCTCCAGCCCAGCCCTCTCTGGCAGCACAAGGCAAGTTATTTAGACTGAGATTTTCACAGGTGGCCACTAATTACACCCTGGTAGCTTTTCCAGGTGCCCCATTGCAAGGAACCCGAGCCAGATATTCCAGAATTCAGGATGCTGAGAGCTACAGCCACAGCCCCCAGGCCTGGCTATCTGCCCCATGCCCACCTGGCTGCCCTGTACCCACCTGGCTGCCCTGGACACCTTGGCCAGCCCTGGGCAGAGCTCTGATCACCACGGCATTCCGCTGCCTTGTGCTTCTCCCTCCCTGCTCCTCTCCTTTCTCCAAGGCCTCCTCCCTGCTCAGCCCTGCACTGCACGGCCCCTTAGTGATCTGGTAAGGAATAAGTATATCAACTCCCAGTAATTATCTCTAATTAGGGTTAGTGATTATACTGTTCGGTTGCAGAAAATCAATCTCTGTTTTTGCACTGGGGAGGGCAGGCAGAGCTGGGGTGCAGAGGGAGGAGGCACCAGCATCTCCCTTCATGCTCCGATCCCCCCCGTGAACCTCTCCCTGCCTGCCCAGCTCTGGAGCTGCCTGTTCCAAGAGCAGGAGCCATTCTGACACAGCACAATCTTGGCCCTCCAGCCTTCTGTCCAGCACTAGAACCAGGCACCAAGGATTGCTGGTCCTATCCTGCCTTGTGTCATCCCACCTAGCTGCAGCCACACTCCTCCTCTTCACAGAGTCCTGACAATTTCTAGCTTCCACTCAATGCAAAACTTCAACAGCTCAAGCCTCACATTTGGATTCATCCTCCACCTTCAGACATGCAGATAAACATTCGTAAGATGTTACTGTATGACTGTAATAGTGAATGTATAATATTTATAATATACATATGAATTTTCAGTATTTTATACATGATTCATGATGCAAAATATTAATTACAGATAAATTTTAGTAAATCTCTCATCTCAGCTTCATCTTCAGACTACAAACAACCCTTTAACATATTACTGGGAAGGGCAGAAGTCCCACACAGAGGAATACACAGACCCTCACCCTCTTCCTTTCAGTTCAGCATCCCCACGTCCAAGTTACAGAATCCCAGTCTGGTTTGGGTNCCACAGCTGGCACCAAACCAGCTGTGCACAGGCACTGCCCCAGCCTGGTCCCAGGCAGTCCCTCGGGCTGAGGGGGAGGCTCTGGGGCCCTGCCCTGCCCTTCAGTGTGCTGCCCAGCTGAGCTGACAGGGACCGCGGTGAAGAGCAGGGCAGCCAGGACCCTGCCCCCGAGCAGGACACACCAGAACCACTCCCTGCGCACGGAACGGAGCAGCCTGGCACTACTGGCAAACCCAGGGACACGAGAACCCATCCAGCTTCCCCTGCAAAGTGTGGAGCGCAGGTGTAACCGGGATGTTCCTGGACACCTGCCAGGGCAGGGTGAGGAGCTGCTGCTGGGGGGAAGCAAAAGCAACTTTGTTCCAGAAGTCAGAGCTGAGCTTTCCCTCCAAGTCCCCATTTCCATTCTTTTGTAGGAGATTAATGACCCTGCTCTGACCTGAAGAATCTGTCGTGCAGCCACATCCAGGAGAAAGGCAGGAGATGATCCACCAGCCTCCTGTCTGCCATGACCTGCACCACCCTGCTCTCACTGCTCTTCTTCCCTCAATGTCATTGTCCCCCACAGCGAGCAGCGGTGTGCCAGGGAAACAGGTTTTCCCTTTTCTTTGTTAATTCTTCCCTCATTACATTTGAAATTCCACAATCAGTGTGCACTGTAATTGTCGAATTTGATGCTAATGATTAATGAATTAAACATGGATCCATCAATTAGTCCTCGGAGAATAATTCTGCATAAAGCAGCGGATAATGTAATTACAGTAACAAAGATAATGAGATGTTAACATCGACGGAGCCCGACGTGACATGATCACAGCAGGCTCAGCAACCCCGGCCTGGGGGAGCCAATCCCTCACTCTGCAGAGGAAGAGCATCGGGGGGCACGGGCCTGGCAGGGGGCCCTGGCACCGCGGCCACTTCCAGCCCCTGCCCTGTTCCTTGGCTCAACAGCAGGGACTAACATTGGACTTTTACAGTCAGACTACAGAAAGCCAAGTGAGCAAGCTGAAATCACAGCTGGAGGGAGGAAG
>VWZP01005164.1:177515-223421 GCA_013396995.1 Dicaeum eximium
AAGAATCTGTCGTGCAGCCACATCCAGGAGAAAGGCAGGAGATGATCCACCAGCCTCCTGTCTGCCATGACCTGCACCACCCTGCTCTCACTGCTCTTCTTCCCTCAATGTCATTGTCCCCCACAGCGAGCAGCGGTGTGCCAGGGAAACAGGTTTTCCCTTTTCTTTGTTAATTCTTCCCTCATTACATTTGAAATTCCACAATCAGTGTGCACTGTAATTGTCGAATTTGATGCTAATGATTAATGAATTAAACATGGATCCATCAATTAGTCCTCGGAGAATAATTCTGCATAAAGCAGCGGATAATGTAATTACAGTAACAAAGATAATGAGATGTTAACATCGACGGAGCCCGACGTGACATGATCACAGCAGGCTCAGCAACCCCGGCCTGGGGGAGCCAATCCCTCACTCTGCAGAGGAAGAGCATCGGGGGGCGCGGGCCTGGCAGGGGGCCCTGGCACCGCGGCGCTCCCCAGCACCGGCACCGTGCGAACGCTCCCGGCCACCCGCTCCAGAGCCCGCAGCAGAGCCTCAGGCAGCAGCGTGACCCCGGGAAGATCCCGAGCTGCCTGCAGAGCCAGCCCCATCCCCTGCCATCCCCGTTCACAGCGGCTCCAGCGCAGGCTGTGTGCCACCACCCCCGCCAGCACGGTGGCGCCGGGACAGGCCACATGTGGCACGGTGCCACTCTCTGAGCACCAGGGCCCCTGGCCTGTGCTGTGGGGTGGAGGAGAGCAGGAGTGATGCTGCAGAAGCACAAGGAGGAAGAGGACTCACACCAGCACTGGCCCCACCACGTGTCAGACCACGCAGACTGTTCCCTGGGCCGAAGGGAGCTGGCCAGCAGCAGCCCCCACCCAAAAGCCTCCAGAGCTGGAGCTCACAGCTCCGTGCTGAGTCCCACTGGCCCGTGCTGCTCAGCCTCCCCCGTGCTGAGGCTGCTGCCTGCTCTCTGGCACCACTTGGCAGCACATCCCACGGGACACTCATGGTCCTCAGCAAGCTGGAGAATCCCCTATGAGCCCCCCAGAGTGGGGCAGAACTTTCTCCTTTAACCTGCTCCCTTCGCTCGAGTGCTCTGGCTCGCCCACGTTTGCTTCCTTCAGCCCCATCTCTGTTGCTGCTGGAAACAGCTCCAGTCGCTGCCTGGAACCACAACCAGCTCAGCATCGCTGCAGCCTCTTCCTGCACTTCACTCCCCACTCCAAGGCAGGCTTCCTGGTGTTCAGCTCTCTCCCTGTGCCATCCCTGAGCACGGTGCAGAGCGAGCTGCTGTGCTCTGTGCAGGGCTGTGCCCCGTGCCACGTATGAACTGTCACAGGGCTCACGGACCACAGCTCCAGTAACTCCCTGTCTGGCTGCCCTTTGCTGACACTTTGGAGCAGGTCCTACAAACCTCTGTGAAGCAAGAACCCAGAGCTCAGCTGGGCTGAGGCTAGGCTCTTGTGCTGACTGACACTGCCTCTTGTGCCACCATCTTTCCTCCCTCACTGATGTCCCTTTTCATCCCACTGCACTTTGACAGGAGCTGCCCTCATTCCTCGAGCCAGAAACCTGCGATGCAGCACAGCACAGGACTCCGTGAACCTGATGAACCATAGCAAGGAGGCACCTGGAGGGCCGTGAGGGAGAGGGCAAGAGAAGTGACATTCCACCAGGAAGAAGAGCAGCAGGGATTTGAAGGAGACACCTGACCCAGCAGCGCCACACCTCTAGTAAATACCTGCCTTCAGGCCATAGCACCTGTGGGCTCTGGCAGGAGATCTGCTCATCCCTTTCCAGCCCAACCACTGCAGTCCCATCCCTTGCCATGGGCAGCGACACCTTCTACCAAACCAGGTTGCTCCAAGACCTGTCCAAAGTGGCCCTGAACACTTCCAGGGATGTGGCAGCCACAGCTTCTCTGGCCAACCAGCGCCAGGGCCTCACCACTCTCATGGAACAACTTCCTAATATCCAATCTAAACCTCCCCTCCTTCAGTGTAACATCATTCCCCCTGTCCCGTGGCTCCAGGCTCTTGTCCAAGTTTCCTCTCCAGCTTTATGCACTGGAAGGGCTCTAAGGTCTTCCCCAGAGCCTTCTCTTCTCCAGATTAACACCTCCAGCTCTCTCAGCCTATCTCTCTAGGAGAGGGCTTCAGCCCTTGGAGCACCTCCATGGCCTCCTCTGGACAATGGGAACTCATCCAACCCAAAAAACCAAGCTTAACTACAGTAAAGTTGCCTTCTTGAATGGTTTAAATACTGGAGCACAATCATGACTGAGCTCAGAGCCCCCCTGGTTTCACCAACACAAGTCCCTTCCTCTTTCCTACTGTATTTAGCTTGAAGCTGTCTATACCTGGTTTGGAGTTATTCTGAATCCTCACCAGAGCACTACATCCATGTATTTCATCCACATACAGGGCAAGGTGAGACTGTAATTTTTTTCTTCTTCTCCCCTCTATGTCCTTGGTCTTTCTTCACCCCAGGTAAGGACTGTGTGTGCAGTGGACATCAGCCAGCACACTCACTTACCTTTGCAGAGTTCAGGTCACAGAGAAACCACAGACACTTGCTCTGAACTCTAACCACTGGCCACCTGGGTTTGCCCAAAGACTCCTGGGGCACGACAGCAAATCCCACATGTCTCTGAAGTTTGTGTCCTCTGAAGATTACCTTGTGACTGGCAAACAACTGCAAACTTTGAAGTGCTTCTTCTCCAGTTCCCAAAATATGTGTCAGGTGAGAGATGCCCAGTGGATCCAGTAACAGTCTCATCCAGAGTCCCAAAGGTGGCAAAACTGTGAAGTCACTGCTAACCTGAAGCCAGGCAGATTCTCCATCAAACCCAAATCCAGCCCTGGGCATTGCACAGGGATAAGAGCACATCACCTCAGAGAGTCTGTGTCCCATCAGTGCCCTTGGGGACTGCATCCACTGCTACTGGGCTTGGAGGCATCAGAGAGAGATTAAAAAAATCCTCAGAAAAGCCTTTACTGATTGTGTACCTGAAGAAAAACCTTTCTGACACTGCAGACACAGCCTGAGCCAAGACAGGACACAGAGCTGTGTTTAAAGCTGCTGTCCTAGAGCTGAGCCCTGTGTGGACTCACCCACGCTGGGCAGCCCACAGCACTGCTCTGCTCAAGGGCCCAGGGCAGACAGCCAGCAGGGCATCCCAAAGCCACAGACCCTACAAGGCAACCACCATAGGGTCCCACATGCCCAGCAACACCCACAAGCTGGACTAAAGCACATCTTGTGAAACTGGTCTCATTCTAAAGGCTCAGGCAGTGCCAAGTCCAACTGATCTCCAGATAAACTATTCCCACATTCATCTCCCTGCTGCTAGCAGACTGCATCTCCTCTGCTGTGTGGGCTGCTCTAACTCCAGCCCCCATGCCCTGCAGCCCAGACTGCAGGGTCTCACGCTGTACTCACTCCTTGGCACTGGTTTTCCAGCAGCAGTTACCCAGGTACTTCCCAACACGCTCCTGCCAGCCCAACAGGACTGAGAGCACTGCTGCAAGTAGGGTATGGGGTTCAGTGAGCAGTTGGTCTGACATCAGCATAGGCTCCTCTGTGGTTTGAATCCTTCCCCCAGCTCTGATACCCGGCTAAGTCAGAGCTCAGACAAGGCACCTCTGACATGCAGACAGAGAAGTGTCCCTGTCCAGAATCAGGAACTGTCCCCACGCTGGGGCACGCTGAGTGTGGTGGTGAAAGAGTGTCAGTGTACAGTGGAGAGCCACGGCAAGGAACAGGCACAGCCCTGGTCAGAACAGTTTATCCACAGATAACTTCTGACTTGACAAGAACAGCAGTTTGGGTTTGGGAGGGCTCGTGATGTTCTTCTTGGCAGCATGTGAGCAGTGATGTGACTGTGCCCCATTCCCCATCCATGTCTCTGTGTGTTTGTGATGCCAAGGACTCCAGCAGCTCCTGACACGTACCCCAGCTGCACCCCACCTCCCCTCAGCCCCAGGGCACCCTGAAGCACTGTGCTGACAGCATCCCACCACGGGGCAGAGCCGGGGCACAGAGCAGGAATGAACAAGATGGGGATGTGCCACCCAAGCTCACCCTCAGTGCCAGCACTGGATTTGGAAGGATTCACATCATGAGCAGCACCACCAGCACTCCCTCAGCACCCCAAACAGAGCCCCTTCCATAAGCTGTGCACCAGACTGTGCCAACAGCTAGCTGGGAGGAAGGCAGGTGGAAACTGCCCACCCTGGCCAGGGACACTAGCCCCAAGGATGCAGTAAAGGCTCTGGGAAATGTGGCAGGACAGCCCCAAGTTCAACAGCTCCCCCAGGCAGGGCGAGAACCTCCCATGGCAGCAGCAGCAAGGAGGAGCATGGCAGGAGCTCTGTGAGAGGAGGAGTGTGACAGGAACTCTGTGAGAGGCCAGAGGGGCAGCCAGCCTCCCAGTCTCACCTCACCACACTCTGGGCAACTCTTCAATGTGCACACAGAGGGATGAGCCCAAACCAGATCTTCACCATTTCTCCAGGGGAAGGTAAGGAGAAAATAGGGTCCCAAAACCAGAAAGAAACAGAACACAACTTGTCAGGAGCTAAAAGCCTTGGGATTTCCTTTGGTTTAGGGAGCAGCAGCTTCCACCACGTGTAGCAGCTCACCAGCCTCAACACTCTTCTCAGGGTGAGGAAATTCCTCAGGGGTTCACACTGCCAGTTAAACCCTTTGACATTCTTCTGTCCTGGACACCAACCAGCACAAAATCCCACGAGCAGCTTACCTGGGACCTGCACAGAAATGCTAATGCTCACCAAAGGGACTCCCCGAGGTGGTGGAAGCAAGGCACTTCAGGAGGGGTTCTGCTCTCAGCTCAGCAAAGCCAAGGGCTGCTGACACACTCTGGAGGGACGGCTGCTGGCTCTGTGCCACCCCCACCAGCTCCTACCTGTGCCTGCTGCCAGCTGGGAGCTGCTCCGCTCCTTGGCCAGCCCGTTGGCCTTGGGGCTGGCGCTGGGCGCTGCCGCCGTGGTGGCCCTGGGGAGCCGCTTGCCCGGGACCTTCACCGTGGTTCTCAGCAGGTCGATCTCCTTCCCATGGATGTTCTGCATGTAGTCCTGCAGCAGAGGCACAAGGGTGGAGATCAGCCCTGCCCCAGCCAGACACACCCAGCTCCCCCATCCTCAGAATCAGCACTGAGCCCTGCTGGATGCCAGGACAAGCCCATTTGGGAAAGCAGGCTCGGGATCAGAGATCAGATGGAGCCAAAGGGCACACAGGTGGCCAGCACTTCCTCCTTCCTAACATCCCTTGTTTAACCTCAACTTAATCACTCAACTGCAACAGCTAATATAATATAATACAATATAATGTAAGTACAGCATAAGCAATGGGATACCTAAAAATTCCCTCTCAGGTCACAGCTGGGGTAAGACAAACCCAAACCAACAGAACTCAGGTAACTCCCTTGCTCATTCACCTACAGAGCTTCCTATTATTCAAAACTTGGCGCTTCCACCATTTCTTCTGGTAGACAATTGATTATACAACCAAAATCCCATGTACAGACTGTAACTATCACTCTGCCCTGTGTTCCGAGACCATCTCAGCTTCCAGTCAGAATGAGGGTGCAGACTCCCAATCTCTCCCGAGCACTGTGTCCCTTCCTGTGCCTCCCACCCCTCCCTGCTCCGTGGGGCACCATGGTTCTTCCCCAGCCCTCTCTGATGTGGCCAGCTCCTCCCTGGGCTTGTGCCCTCAGAAGGGGAAGACCCAGCCAATGTTACAGAGGGGAAGTGCTGGTCAGATCCCGAGGGAGCAGGGACCAACACTGGAGCTCAAGGCTGTGGGAGGAACAGGGAGCTGGGGACACCATCCCTGGGCTCCTGTGCTGCCATGAGGAGAGGAGCCACAGCTGTCCAGGGAGAGCTTGTGGCTGCTGCAGGGGGCTTGGGTTTACTCCAGTTCACAAGGAGGTCACCAAAAATATTAACTCAGAGATGGTCCCTGTCCGCTTCCACATCCAAGAAGATAAAGGCTTGAACAAGCTCAGCTCAAGAGCAGCAATCCTTCCATCCTGGACCCAAAAGCAGGTGACAGAGGCTGCACAGGCCATGCCCTGCGCTCTCAGGTAGCTATCTGCAAGGGTCACAGTCTGCCAACAGCACCTTCACACCTTGCTCTGAGCTGCCCTGTTCCCACTGCCCCGCAGGGAGGCCTCCTGCCCGCAGAGCACCCCGGGCACGGGGCAGCACAGCCTGGCCCAGCCTTGGCCCGCCCAGCCGGTCCCCGGCGACTGACACCGCAGCCAAAGCCAACACCGAGCTGCTCCCAGCAGGACGTGGGCCTGGTGGCAGCCCTGGGCAGGGATCCTCCGAGGGCTGGAGGATTTTCCCTCACTCAGCACAACTGCCGCGGTCGCCGGCTGCCTGCCGGAGCGAGCGGTCACTGGCGCTCGGCTTTTATTACCTACCCATAAAACAGCAATTTCTTCCCAAGCCTCCTCGCTAATTACCCAGCCAGTTCTCTCATTTCATTTTATTACTGGAATTAACAACGAGTTCAAAGCGTGGAAAGCTATTAAGATGTGTGATTAAGCCACATTCAATTAGTTTCTACAAACAATTTAATTGATGTTGCAGATAGAATTAACAGAAGGTGATTGTGTGAATGGCTCCACTGGCTGCAAAATGGGAGCTGCTTCCCTGGCTCTGTGCAGCGTGGCCCGCGAGCCTGGGCTCTGCCACGCACCTTCCCAGCAGCACAATTCTCTCCAAGGCTTAGGGGAAGCGATGGGAAACTGCACCAGGCTCTTCACACAACTTGTTCTTTTACTTTCGCTGAACACACTCACAGAAAGGTAGAAATATAAATGCAACAAGGAAAGCCCTGCTGAATCCAGGGATCAGGCCCCAGCACTCCTGCCTCCATTTCCAGGCATCCTGCTTGTCCCTGAAACCACCAACTGCTCTGGTGCAGAGGCAGAGGTGGCACCTTAGGGCAGGAACCCACCCCTGCCTCACAGTTCCCAAGCATGAGTCCAGGCTGGTGGTCAAGGCAGATTTGCTTCCATCAGGAAAGCGATTCCAGGGCCAGGACCAGCTCACCAGGACGTGTTTTGCCAACCTGTGACTGTAAGCACAGAGTTTATGCCTGACTTGTGTTGAGGAAAGTTTCAAGTTGGGCTGGAGGTGCCATGATCCAGACCCAGAAACAGGCTGAGTGATGGACTCCCCAAAGCAGATTAAGAGCTCCACCAGGAAGCTTTGGTTGGTAAAATCAGCACTGCCAGAGTCAGTCCTGACCTCCAACCAATGGGGCATGGACACACCCCGGCCAGATGTGCACTGGAGGAGAAATAAATTAGGGCTGCTGATCTCTGAGGTCCTGACACCCACCCCAAGAAGGACAGGGAGAGAATGTAACAGAGATGGAAGAGAAGACAAGCCAGGAACTACCCTGATTCATGCCAAGGAACAGCCACTGTGAACACAAAAAGAGCACTAAAATGCTCTGGGGCATTAAACACCCTGATGGACAGGGAAGACTCTTTTCCTGCAAGGCTCAGCCTGCCCTCAGGGACCCCTTTGCTGTATCCAGAATTCTGCCATCCTCCAGACACATGGTGGCACAGGCAGGGAAGAAGCTGGGACTTCCCATCCCATGACAAGAACTGGATGCTGCACATCCCCTTGGCTGACACTTTGTGGTTTGTTCTAGCCCACTGCTCCCCTCACCCCGTGCCAGCCAGCCCTGGTATCTGCTGCCACACTGAAGTGATAGAAGAGTACATGCCCATCCTCAGGAGCACAGGTTTGCTCCATCCCCAGCGGGCTCTGCTTGTGTCATCCTGTGAAAGGACATGGGAGCTTTGCCTCGGGCTACAGGGTGCAAATCCATCACAGCACCTTCTGATTCACTCTGCAAGATGGGGAGGAGCAGATACAACAGGACATCCTCCTCTGGACTACCTCTTCCTCCTGCTTGTCCCTGCACCTAGCCCTCCCAGGCAGGTCACACACCAGTTACCAAAGGGAAAGGGAGGCAGAGAGGCTCTGCAGATCCCACCAGCACGCTGCCAAAACTGCAGTACACAATGGGGCAGGATGGTGGGTGCCAGGTCCTGTCCCCAGCTCCGACAGGGGAGCACACAGAACCCCAGCCCTGTGGCAGGCAGGCTGGGCAGCCCCATGCTCTGTGCCCACGTGTAATCCACCCGTGCTGTAGGCAAACACATCCTCCTACAACTCCTATCTCAGGTGCAAGGTTCAGAGCTCCCCGTGGAAACTGGGCAGGAGAGGCTCAGCTGGCACCACCCTCAGCAACGGGCTGTGCATCACCAGTGGCACCAGCTGGAAGCAAACCAGATTTTTCCCGGGGCAATGCAGTAATGAAATCAAACACCGAAGTGCAGGAAGGAAAGCAAGTGGCATTAATCTTGATCACCCCCTGAGGAAGGAACGGTGAAAAAAGGAGAGAAACCTGGTGTGTGGCAGCAGCAGCATCTGAGAGTAGCTAAACAACAGCCCAGAATGCCCTGCCTCCACAGCTGATGGCAATAGCATGGTAATTTCCATGGTGGAAATATGATAAGCCCATACACACAGGTGCACAGGTGAGCACACACCGAGATGGTAGCAGCAGCCACTCCCTCCTGGTTCAGTGCCCCGAAGACCAAAAACTGGGATTACAAAGAGAACTGCAGGCTACAGCACAGTACAGGGGTTGAGGACTCTAAGAAAAAGCTCCAACAAATTAGAGAAAGGAAATGCAATGGCTGGGTCTCCAGTTCAACAACAGAAGGGCCCAGGGGCTCTGGAGCCGGATAACTGAGCATGGTAAACCCTGGAGTGAGGGTGCAGGGTTAGCAATGAGGAGAAAGACTCTGAGGCTCAGGGCACTCCAGTACCACACATCTGAGGAGATCAGGGACAAACTGAGGGCCTGGAAACATTCCCAAGAGCTGCAGCACCTTGTTCTTCTCCTTGCAGCCCCCTAAACCACCTTGTGCCCGCAGCCACTGCCCGTATGTCTGTCCTGTGGCAGCACGTCCTGGCAGAGGCGCTGTGTGTGTCACAGGTGTGTCTGTCCGTGGTTGCTGCCGCAGCAGCAAACTGTGCTCAAGAGGAACTGGGAGGAAGCCATTAGCCCCACAGTGGGGAGGCGACAGAGATGGATGGGGCGGCAGTTGCGTGCCCGAGCCGAGCAGGATCAGCGCGGCACTGGCGGCAGCTCGGCTCGCCAGGCTCTGCACCCGCACCTCTCCCCATTACCCAACACCCACAGCCAGGAACACTATCCCACACCCAAACGGCACCACCAGACACGGCTGCAAGGAGTCCTCTGCCTGCTCCTCATCTGGCTGCAGGGTAGGGCCCGCTTTATTGGACTGAGCTTTAATGGAGAGAACTGCAGCTTCCCGTGTAATCCTGCACAGAGCATGTCTCCACCAGCCCAGCACTGAACAAGCGGCCTGCAGGAGACAGTCTCCTCCAGACCCTGGTAAAAAGCAGGTCTGCTGAAAATGCTGCCTTGGAGGTGGCCAACACTGAACTCCTGCATAGGGCAGAGCCCAAAATTCCCCTCTGCTACCAAACTCTTCCCCAGCTCCTCTCTGCCATGGTGGCTGCTGCAAGAGCAGCTGCAGCAGCAGCCACAGCATGAAGGACACTGCTCTGTCCCACCCTGCTCCTCTGCTCAACCCAGTACTCACGTGCAGGCTGGGGTGGTAGGTGAGGACCCCATTGTCACACAGCGTCACGTACTTCTTCTTCCACTCCTTATTGAGGGACTTGCCGCTGCGTTTGAGGAGAATGCCCTGAAAGAGAAGAGTCACGATTCTCAGATGGTGCTTGGTCCAGGCACCTCATGCTCCACTCCAGCACTGCCCCTTGGAGACCGGTCTTTGAGAAGAAATGATGAGCACACTCAAGAAAACATCTTCTAGGTGGCTTTCCCACATTTCCCTGGGCTGCACCCTTTCCTTACCAACCCCTCAGTCCCCACAGAGAGCCCCCTCCCTTTCAGGGATAAGGGTCTCCACATGTCAATGCCAACATTCAGGTCCTCTGAGGGAGCCATCACATCCTGTGGTGTCCCAAACCATTCCCTCTGAGAAACTCTTCCAATGCAGAAGGGCAGTGCTCACATAGAGCAGGAACCAACCTCACTACCATAGACACAGATTGCTCCCAGACCTTCTCCCACCACCCAAAGTTCAGAGGAGTAGTCAAGGCAGGGAAAACAGGGCCCAGCTGAGAAGCAACACCCAAATACAGGTCTCCCAAGGGATGGACATTTTCTCGCCTGCTTGTGATTCTGAAAGCTGTCAAACAGCATAGGGACACATCCCAGGAGGGAGTGCAGGTCCTGGGCAGTTGAGAGTTAGGGTCATCTCCTTTTGTCATCAGGATTTTACCTGAGACCCACCCTGTTGTTGCTGGCACAACACACTCCCAGGGCCAGGAAATTATTGCACTCATATGTGCTGAACTCTACACCAGGATAACCCAGACCTAACTCCATTGATCTGAACCAAGCTCAGGGCACAGATGATCCTCATGCTCTCCCCATTCATTTTTGCCTCCCCAGGAAATCTACCTCCAGCAGCAACTTATCATGTGTCAGGTATGGACAAAGGTGGAGAGGGAGAAGGAAGCTGGGGCAAGACACCAGGTGCAAGGGCTCTGGAGCAGGGAGAGCACATCAAGCACTCTGTCAGCAGGGAGGGAAGCACAACATGGGGGGACAAAAGTAGGAATGAGTAACAAAGTCTGGGAAAAAACTGGATCTACCAACTGTCAGGCCTGGCCCCTCTGAAAGTGCTGTCTGGACAGACACCCAGACTGCCTGTTCCTAACTTGGCAAAAATCTGGGCCCTGGGCCAACCCCTCCTCAAAAACTGGGCAGAAAGTCTCAGCCCTGCCAGCCTCGGCATATTTGGGGGCCTTGTCCCACTGCTTGGAGACTGAGCTGCTGCGCCTTCATGGTGCAAAGGCCCAGCACGAAGCGGTGGGGGCACAACGCTGCCAGACGTGACCGTGAAATCAGCAATAAATGGTGCAAACAGGCAGAAGCCCCCGTGGCCACTCCAGCTCGGTGCTCGGGCAGCCAACAGTGGGAAAAGGAACTGCCTTCCACACGTGCAGGGATGGAACAGCAAAACAGAGGGGCTGGGGCAAAGCTGCATGTGGGCAGGATCAGACCCTTTGTCAGGATCCGATACCTTGCCCTCAAGAGCTCAAAGGACATGAGCTGGAGAACTCACCCAGTAGCAGTCAGAAGGTGCTGAGGAGAACATGGCATGGCATGAGGCAGCTGACCAACAGCTCCTGCTCAGCCAAGGTCTGCCAGGGGGCAAGTAACAACCCCTGGAATCCCAGCTGCATGCTCACACCAAGAAAATCTAGGGAAAAGCTATGGCAAAGAGTGATGGGCAAAGAATGAGAGGAGAGGAGAGCAGAGCAGCCAGTGCCAGCTGGTGCAAACAGGACATTAGAGGAGCCTGGTTCTCCCTTGGGTAAAACACACTATCTGATGGCAGGAGTGACTGTGCTGACACGTGTTTTTAGCTTTCTGTCAGGTCTTTAACTGAGCAACAACACTCTTCAACACCAGTTCTACAAAACCCACAGAGCCAGCAGTGGATGCAATGAGAACTAGTCAAGTGCAGGTCTCAAAACATATCCATGTCTGAGAACAAGCATGGTTATAAATGGCAAACCTGTGTCCAACAGAAGGACTTACAGAGGTCCGGCCAACCTGCATCTGATTCAGACTAGTTCCTCAATATCTTGCTCAAATGAACTCCAAGAAAACATAAAACCAGAAAACCGAAAGGTAATGTGGCAACTGCATGGTGTAAATCAGTGCAGTGACTGGTCCTTAACCCCAACTGCCTCCTATCACTGGGCAAACTGAGCTGCTGAGGACAGCAGGCACAATCCTGCTCAGGGGCCAGGTGGCAGGACCCTGCAGTGGGCTGTCAGGGCTGGTCCTGCATGGGGACCGGGTGGGAGCAGCCCCCGTGGGAGCTCTTGGGCTGGATGTGCCATCACTGAGCAGCTCCCAGGGCTCCATGGGAAAGGTTCCTCAGTCTGCCAGCATTGTTGGGTCAGACAGGGCCCTAGCTAACTCCTAGCTGTGATATTGTCACAGCAAAGCAGAACTGGACGAGTGCTGGGTGGTCACCTCGCCCCTCCCTCCCTGGACAGGCTCAGCTGTACCATGTCACTCCAACCTGGGCACTGGTCCTCCCCACTGGAGGTGGGATCCTGGTGTCCCTGCAGTCCCAGATGAGATGGCAGCCATGCCATGCCAGGGCAGGACAGCTGCCTGGTCCTGTGCGCTGTCCTCCCGCACGCAGCCAGCAATACCTGCATTCCTCAGCACTGGTTCTGGACCCACCCAAAATAGTCCTCTCTGGCACCACAGCTGGGCCACACATTTCCCACAGGGTGTATGAAAATGATCGCTCCTCCTCCCACACAAAGCCCATTTAACATCCACCAGCTCACCCAGGTAAATGGGTGAATTCTCTGTAATTCAGAACATTTGTTTGGTATCTTTTAAACAAATCTGCTCCAGACCAGGCTGAAGTTACAGATCTAACTCAAAGTCACTGTGTGGAATTCTCTGGCTTCTAAGTGTGACAGTTCTTTTTGGACACAGTGATCTCTTCCGGGCATGAAGATTCCTCCTGGGCATGTAATGATCCCCCTTCTGGCCTTAAACCCAGCTCAGTTCCACAGTCTGACCTGCCCTTTTGTAGCATCCTGCAGTACAGCTCCTCTCCTCCATGTGACTTCAACCTGATGCACCTTGATGCTACGAAACACCCACTTCAGCACTTCCAGCCTGCCCCAACACATGCTGCCTGCAGAGAACAGTTTGGCTGCAGTTAGGTCAGCCTCAGACCTGCAACTTGGAAACTGCAGCACAACCAAACTCGGAGCTGGAAAGGAGGACCCGGCACTACAGCCCATTTTTGCAAGCCAGAAGGAGCCGGAGTCCAAAAAGGGGGACCCACAGCCGTCTGCCCGTGCTCCTGCGCAGGCTCCCAGTGAGCCCCCAGCCAGGCTCCGAGACCCCTGTGCTCCTCCACCTCCCTCTGCACCTTGTGGGAACACTAGCAGGAAATCACTGCTCTACAAGTCTCTTCCCGTGCCACACACAAAGGGAGNTGTCCCAGTCTCTTCCCTTTCCTGGCATTCCCGGCCGTGCCGTGCCCGGCTCTGCGCCCGGCCGTGCTGGTGCTCAGTAAAAGCAGCAGCAGCAATATGCAGCGTAATGAAGCAGGCAGCGCCGATGGCCCCCAGAGGACTCGTTTGCTCCACAAATCTCCCTTCCACTCACTTTTTGCTAAGAATTTTAACACCAAACTTAATTGTGAAGTCGCGTATTGATTGGAAAATGCAAATGGCAATTTAAATGTAATCTAAGCTCCCAGCATGATCCCAGCTCCCAAGGAGGAGGAGTCACCCGCCTTGGGCCCTGCTGGAGTGCACGGCCAGAGCAGAGCCAGGCCAGGGGCCAGGGGACCCCCAGGCTGCCAGCGTGCTCCGTGCAGCCTTCCCAGAAAGATCTGGTAGATGTGCAATTAGGAGCTCATTCCTGGTAACAAACAGCTGAGGAAGCTTCGTCTCCTGGCCTAATTAACCCACTTCTCGGAGACAAGAGTCCAGCTATGAGGGAACTCTTCCAGCCATGAGGGAACTCTTCCAGCCTTGCAGGACCATCACCAAGAGGACACTGCAGCACATGGACCCTGAGTCCCTGGCACAGAGCAGCCCTAGCAGAGGCACCACCTGCCTGGAGGGTGCCTGGAGGCTGTTCCAGGTGTAGGGGGGCCCCAACACCCACAGTCTCACCTGTCCCCTTGGGGAGCTCCATCTTTTCCAGAAGTGTGTAAGGGAGACCGATCAGGTCACCCAGAGGTACTGTGCTGGAGAAGGCAGTGACAAGTGACAACCAAGCACCCTGTAGTAGCAACACACATCCCTCCTCGGCCAAGGCTCCCCAGTGTCTCTCTTTCTGCAGCACCCAGCCCAGCCTCCTGCTTCCATGGCCTCACACGCTGAGGAGGGCTGCCAGCGCTTCCCAATACTTGTTCTGCCCTCACAGAGAGCAGGAAGGGGTAGTGGATCCCAGTGAGTGCAGCCATGGGTGCCAGGGGGAGCCTGCTGCCCCGCAGCTCTCGCTGCCCTCGGCTGGCAATGCGAGCACAGACCGGCCTCGCTCTCTGTGCACGAGAGCCCAGCTGCTCCCGAGGTCACCTGCCAGCAGCCCCAGCACCCAGCGTGCCAGCCCAGCGGTGCCCACGCCAGGGGAAGCCAACAGGCCAATGCTGGCCACAAACCCAGGCAGGAGATCCTGCCATTTGCCACTCACAGCCCCAAACCCGGCAGCTTCTCTGCTCCTACAGCTGGGCAGGACCAATGAGCGGTCTAAGGAGAAAATTAACTAAAGGCCCCACTCTCCACTGCCTCTCAGAGACAGCAAGCAGTGAGACCTCCAACATCTTCCAGAAGGAGCAGGTCCATACCAGAGACCAGAGCAACCATCCTGTCTCCCGAATCTTTGTGACACAGTGCTACACCTCCTGAGTCTTTGCTCCTCTCCCCACTGGTGGTACCAAGCCACCACTCCTTGGGGCACACTTGGGCTCCACGGCAGGAGCATGCCAAACTGTAGTGCTAACCTCACCATGGACCCCCTGACAAGCCCTTCCCCACAAGCCACATGTCGGCATCTGCTAGCACAAGCCAGTGTCCACCTGTCAAACACCACTTCCCCCCACGTGTGTTCCTGCAAAAACACTGCCACGATCTCTGTGAAAGCACCTCTCACAACTCTGGCTAGAAAAGGTGCCAGTCCTGAACCCAGCATGGACCTGGATCTCCCATGGGAATTCTTTGCTCCAGGCTCTCCTTGTGAACTGCTCCTGCCATGAACTGGCTCCTCTGCTTAGTCCTGAGCCAGGCAGCAGTTTGGCATCTCCTCCTCCTTGCAAAGCCCAGAAAGAGGTGTACACAACCTGTACATCCTTTCTTTCTCCAGAAAGGATGTACAGGTTGTGTTTGCAGACCTGGGCCTCTGTTGGTCCCAGTTCTCCCCATTTCACACAGAAACAGCATGGAATGACTTAATCCCACTAAACCAACACAGCCTCTGGCAGAGCAGGCAAGGCCAGGCCCTGTCAGCAGCACGGAGACACAGGAGCAGGTAAAGCAACCATCCTGCACTGCTGAGTGAGGGAGATCCCGGAAAAAGGAGCCCAAAGGTCCAGGCACAAAAGGCTGTCAGGTCCCTTAGGAACAGCCCTCCAGCAGGCAGCAGCAGGATCTGGGGAACCAAGGCAGGTCTCACTGAGGGCTCCAGCTGCTCTACTCTCAGCCCCCCCACCTCACCACAGAACAGCCACCCACAGAATAGCCACCCTGCTGCCCAGGTTGGGCTGACCCCAAACCAGAGCACACGGGCACTGCCACTGCGAGCCAATGACCCACTGCAATCAACAACCCCCCTCAGGCCAGTGACCTTCCCCCCACCAGCAACGACCCACCACAAACAACAACCCACTGCACACCAACAACAACCCAGCACAAACAATAACCCACTGCACACCAACAACAACCCAGCACAAACAACAACCCACTGCACACCAACAACAACCCAGCACAAACAACAACCCACTGCACACCAACAACAACCCAGCACAAACAACAACCCACTGCACACCAACAACAACCCAGCACAAACAACAACCCACTGCACANCAACACCCCACTGCACCCCAACAACAACCCAGCACAAACAATAACCCACTGCACACCAACAACAACCCAGCACAAACAACAACCCACTGCACACCAACAACAACCCAGCACAATGACCCCCCCACCCCAACAACAACCCACTGCACACCAACAATGACCCAGCACAAACAACAACCCACTGCACACCAACAATGACCCACCTCAAACAACAACCCACTGCACACCAACAATGACCCAGCACAAACAACAACCCACTGCACACCAACAATGACCCACCTCAAACAACAACCCACTGCACACCAGCAACGACCCAGCACAATGACCCCCCCACACCAACACTGACCCACCTCAAACAACGAGCACTGCATACCATCAGGCCCTGTGCTGCAGAGAGCAGGGCATGCCCAGCACGCAGCTGGGCTGCCTCTTCCCGCTGGGGCTGTGCTAAACCCTGGCATTGCTTCTCCTGTCACTGCTCCCTAGGCTCCAGAGCCAACCCTCCCAAAACTGCCCCCCCAACACCACCCTCCTTTCAGCACAGCCCCCTGCCCAGGGCACCAACTGCCCTGCACAAACCTGCCCCAGGATTACTCCATGGGCAGGGAAGGGCAGGAGCTTTGGCAGCTCCAGCACTGAACAGGGTCTCTCTGTTCCGACCCACCATTCCCCTCCTCAACTAGCCTGGCTCCACTGAGTCCTTCCCCATGGAATCTCAGCATGGGATCGTACCAGGCAGCCAGAACCTGGTGGGGATGTAGTCTCTACTCTCCTGCCTCATACCCCAGCACTCCTGCAATGCAGGGACACGACTGGCCCTGTGCAACTCAGCCCTGGCAGTGTTAGGGGGCACAGGGGGCAAAGAGCGGCCAGCAGGGGTAAATGGATCCCCAACAGGGGCACAACATGCAAGGCAGGAGTACAACCAGGCACTGCCAGATCAGTCTTTCCTGTAATGCAAGGAAATCCTGATGAAAACATCATCCACCCAATCCACACCACTTGGCTTGCTTGGACATCACGCCTCAGTGCTTGCCAGCGATGGACAGAGAAGCAGACAGCACTCTGGGTTGGATCCAGGCAGTTCAAGCTTCCCTGCGAGCCAAGAGGCAGGAGCAGAATGCACTGCTGCTGGAGGAAGCAGTGCCTCCCTTAGACTCCCACCGGCTCACAGTGTGGGCACTGTCCTCACGGCTTTTTGTAGTAGCCCGTGAAGAGGGGAATCCCCTTCCTGTCCTGCCCGGAGCAGGAGTAGGAGTGGAAAGGAACAGGAGCGAAGAGGAGCAGGGAAGGAGCAGAGGGAGGCTGCGGCGGGGGCTGCAGCGGGCGTGGGGCATGGATGCCATCTGCTGGAACCGCTCTGCAGCCGCCGCCGCCGCNGACACCGGCCAGCCCCAGCCCACAGTCCCGGGAGCCTGCTGTCGAAGGGGGAGCATCGAACCTGCTTCATGGGGATGGCCCGCCCGCTGCCAATACTGTCCGCTTTGCACTCCGGCACCTTCTTGTCGCGCTCCGGGTCCGCGCCCTTCCGAGACTGGAAGAGAAGAGACACAGGCGCGTTAGAGCCGGGCGCGGGAGCCCCAAAGCACGGCCCGCTGTCCCCGCAGGCCCCAGAGCAGAGCAGAGCGCTCTGCTGTCCCCCAGGCCAGCTCTCCCAGCGCACAGTGCAGCCGGGCCCTCACCCAGCCCCTCTGGGGACACTCCAGCCCAGCCCCCCGCAAGCTCTCCTCTCCCCCCACGGCAAGCAGAGCTGTCCTCCTCCTGGCAGAGCGGGGCTGTGTGGGCCCCCCTCCCGTGGGGCACACAGGACATGGCGACACACAGAAATGGCATGGGATGCAGGTGGAGCATGGATGGAAGCAGGAGAGGCTCAGGCAGTGAAGGAACTCACACCTCTACTAATCCAACAGATTTATTCTGGTAACACACTTGCACCATACAAAGTAGCACAGGTCACCGGGCAGATACCAGCCCCTTACAAAAGAGCATGGACAATAAATATCTACCACACGTCTAGAGCGGCGAGAGCGGGACCCACCAGCGCCCGAGGGCCGCGGGGAGAGCAAACTCTGATAAATACAATATGAAATTTACAGTCTGTTGAGCAGAACTCATTCAAAGTGCTTAGGACAGAGGGAAATACCAAGTCATACATGGCATGGAGCACAACCAATACATTCAGAATCACAACAATGGCAGGAGGCAGCGGCAGCGTCTCTCTGGAGCGTCCTACACACCCCCTCAGTCCAGGAGGGCCCCGTGTGCTTTGGATCAGAAAGGGATACGAGCCCCGCGCGCCTGGGACACCGATTCACCAGATTTTGGGCCCAGAACCAAACAAAGAGATCGAAAGAGAAGAAAACTAAAGAGACACAGATGGCTGCTCGGCTGCGAGGAGAAGAGGAGAAGGAGCAGGAGTCCATGCAGGCTGCAGAGGTGCAGGAGGGAAGAAGGAGCGGAGCGCTAGCGGCAGGCGCTGCAGCGGCTCCGGCAGGCAGCAGCAAAGCGTCTTTTGGCCCATCCAGCTCCATGCGCGGCTGTCGCCCGGTCCCGGTGTCTGCAGGTCTTCCCATCCCAGCAGGGTCGTCCGCCTGGCATCCCCGAGAAAGGGCAGTGCCTAGACAGCATCCACCAGGCCCAGAAATGTCCCAGCTTAAAGTGCAGGCGCAGGCCGTCTCAGCGCTTCCTAGACTTTACATTGGGGGGATTTAAAAGGCTCCTGCGTGTCTCCGAGGGGGGGACCCATGCTGGCTGGAGGGCGGGCGAGCCTCTAATCTTAGATCAATCCCAGTGCCCATCCCTTATCCGGCCCTGGAGAGGCAATGAAAAGTGAGAGAATTTGTACAGAGGTGCCGTGTGTAACCACCTGGATCTTCTAATTTGGAAGGAGTTGGAAAGGCCTTTTTGTTGATGAAAAGTTGGAAACAGTGGCACATATCTGCAAATATCGAAAGAATAAAGAGTTTGGCAAGTTATACTCAGAACACGGACACGAGTCTGTCAGTGATGGGTGCCAGCGGACAGCACGGACAGGCCACGGAGTGGGCGCCGGCGGCAGCAGCAGTCGGGGCTGGGGTCAGGAGTGGGTGGGCGCCTTGAGGCGCAGGTGGGCGCAGAGTTTGTCTCCACCTGGAGCTCTGGGGCACGCAGACCCCCCAGGAGGGAATGCGATCCAGTGGGGAGTGGGAGGGGAGCGGGAGAGGAGCCAGAGCAGGAGAGAGGAGAAGAGTAGATGAAGAACAGAGGAGAAGAGTAGAAGGGGAGAGGAGCAGGAGGAGGAAGAGAGAGGAGGAAGAGGAGGAGAAGGAAGAGAAAGAGGAGAATGGGGAGGAGGGGGAGGGAAGGAGAAGGAGGAAAGGAGAAGAGGAGTAAAGGAGTCAGGCACAGCTCAGGACTGGGGCTGCAGCAGCTCCCAGAGCTGGGCTGAGCACTGCACCTCAGAAAGGCCTGTGCCCCACTGGGGACCCCGTAAGGACAAAGGCTGCTGGCTACACCTGCACTGCCTGCCTGGGAAAAGCTAATGGCAGAAAACAGCCTGCCCTTCCCTTCCCTTCCTGGTCCTGTCCCACTGTGGGAGGTGTCAGGAGCTGCTGCTGCTGCCACGACCAGATGGGTGAAGACGTCAACGTGAGCCATGGATGTGCACCAGCACACGAGCAAGCAGGTGAGGTGAGCCCCAGCCCCGCGGCGAGTGAGCGCGCGCCGCCGAGCCCAGGTGAGCCCGCAGCGGAGAGCAAGCGTGAGCCCGGGATGAGCGAGCACGTGAGAGCCCTGCACGCATGATGAGCCCACAGCGAACAAGCGTAAGCCCCGCAGCAAGCCGCCCTCCTCCTCCCCAAGCGTGTGCCCAGCCCAGTGCGCGAGCGTGGGGCTCCAGAGAGCGTGACCACGAGCTGGCGGCGAGTCCAGACGCGTCGGCGAGCAGCACGGGCGGTGGCACAGCGCGAGTGCCCGTGCCGGGCACGGCAGCAAGCACGAGCCAGAGCACAGCGGGCGGAGGGGCTTGGCTCCCCAGCGCTGCGTGCAGCGGGAGCACGGCCTCGCAGGCCTCGGCAACAACGGGAGGGCTACAGGCATTCCAGAGGGTGTGAGCACAGGGAGGAAAAGGCAGTGAGGGAACAACCATGCGTTGGGAGTGGGACCTGCTGCGAGGGGCGGTGTGTGCTGGCAGGAGGGGGCCGGGGGCACAGCCCACCTGCCAACAGCACACTGACGGGGTGAGCATGGGCCCGGGGCGGGCACAGAGAGCTGCGGGTGCACGGGATGCAACTGGGTGGAATGCACAGAGTATTTGGGAGGTCAGCACAAAAGCTTCCAGGATGTCAGAAGCCAAGGGAGATGGGCACATTCCCAGCACAGGGAGTGGGGAATCTGGGATGCCAATGGTGCAGTGAGAGGAATGGGGCACAGGACACTGAATTTGTGTGGTCTGAGCTCAGAGCAATAGCGACTGGTCACAAGGGTGACACGGTGCAACAGGTACAAGGGCTTTGTTGTGGTTCCACAAACAGCAGACACAGTGTGCTGAGCAATGGTGGCTGGAAAGCACATTGAGATGGGGAGAGGATCAAGGCCGGAGCCTGAACGTGTACACAGGGAACAGAGGCTACACCTGCGCTAGACATGGGACAGGGACACGAGTGTGCTCACAGCGAGGGGACACTCACTCATGGCTGTGCTCAGAGCAAGGGTGAGTGTGAGGGCAGGACTGTGCACACTGCGTGGATGGCGTGTGCATGGTGTGAGAGCGTGCAGAGAGGCAGGCTGCAAGGCAACCAGCACAGCTGAGGGCTGCAAATGTACCCTGCTCCCTGCTCCACCTGGGGCCCACAGCTTCACTGCCTCCCCTCTGTCTTCCTTCCCTCCACACCCACAGCAGCTCCCACTGCGCTGCTCACGTCACGCAGGATTCAGGAATGGGAGTGAGTGGGGCCCCGTGCCAGGTGCTGAGCTCTGCACAGCACCACTGGGCACAGGATCATGGGCAGCAAACAGGAGGCCCAGTGACCAGGGGCTCCGTGCCACGCTCGGGGAATGCAGCCCCAAGGAGAAGATGAGCAGAGTCACTGGTGCTGTGCACGCACAGCTGCACTCCCTGTAACGAGCAGGAGCTTACACACACTGCACACCCACACGAGTGCACCCGTGCACTCGTATGTGTGTGAGGAATGTCCTGCTCCCAGATGCTCCCCATGCATGCACACTCTGCCTGAAGCAGCCTGCAGCACCACGGTCCCTGCACACGCAGGTCCCTCCCACACACGCGCACACTCCTGCGCCCCCGGCCCTCCTGCCAGCACAGCACGGGTTCCCTCGCGGACAGCCCGAGGGCTCAGGCGGCCCTGACCCACCCCCTTGCCCTGTCCTCTGCTGAAAACCCACCCCGGAGCCGCGGGGCTCCCCGTGCCGCTTACCGTGAAGATGTTGGAGCGCCGCTTGGACTGCTTGCGGATGGGGGTGGGCGTGTTGGAGGCAGCGATGGTCTCGATCCGCAGCTCCCGCTGGCTGATGCTCGGGGTGGAGGGCACAGAGGAGGAGTAGTCACTGAAGGCTCCTCCACCGTTGGTGGCCTGGAGGAGGAGACGGATGGTCAGAGAGGTCAGAGACGGGTTACCTGGGGGCACGACTGCAGGAACACCACCTGTCCCACGTGGCCTCGTGCCAGGGCAGGGCATGCTGCACAGGACTGGGACTGGGCGACATCCAAAAATTCATGGAATGGTTTTGGTTGGAAGGGACCTTAAAGACCATTTAGTTCCAACCCCCTGCCACGGGCAGGGACGACTTCTGCTAGACCAGATTGCTCCAAGCCCCATTCAACCTGGCCTTGAACACTTCCAGGGATGGGGAGCTCACAACCTCTCTGGGCAACCCAGAGAGACATCCAATCCCAGGCACTGCTCCTCCTCAAGAGAGGGCCTTGGGAAGCCCTTCATCTCTTTCTGCTCTGTTTTTTTCACCAGTAAAATGTACCAGTTCTGAAATCAAAGGAAAGGGCAGCAAATGACCAGAGAAACCCAGCTGAAGCCCTTCCAAACATAGGTGTGGAACAAGGCCTGAGGCAGCGAGGTCCCACGTAGCTGTGCCCAGCAGAGGGGCACAGCCAGGGCACCTCCACCTGCTCCCAGAACACAGGACCAGGGCTCACTTGGGCAGCCATTCCCTTCCTCTCCACTGAGCCCATCAGACATAAGGCTGTGAGGCAGCTTAAAACCTGCCAAGCTCCAAGTCCCACTCATCCATTCCCTGTCTTGTGAGGACAGCTGTGATGCCAATGGAGATGCATGTCCCCAGGACTCCAGCCTTCACCTTTCCTGCGTCCTGAAGCACGGAGTGCTACACCCCAGGCTCAAGCTCTGTGCCAAACCCATCTCTGCTGCTGGTTTGGAGGTCTCTCTGAGCACACCCTGAGGCTGGCACACACCTCCCATGCCTGCAGACCACCATAGCCGTGGCTGTGGTGACGTGCCTGGGAACAAAAGGGACTTCACAAACACCTCACTGGACTTCATGGCAAGAGGAAGATCCAGCTGTGCAGCCATGCACCCGCGTCACCAACACATCTCTTCCAGACAAAGCTGCTCACTCCCACCCTGCCAAGTGTGGGCAGCCACTGGACAGGCTTAGGGACATCCCAGAAACAACACCAGCACAGAAGCACTTCAGGTGTGCAGCCCAGAACATCTCACTATGACATGGCACATGGCAGCCTGAGGTCCCTGGCAGTTCTGAACAGTATTTCAGAAACACATGGAGGAGCTGCCCCTAGAAGGGCAGGTGAGCTCCAGCACCCAGAAAGGGCAGCCCACCTCCTCCCAGCTCCACGCTCACAGAGTGGTGGCATCAACAGCCCAGTGACTTCCTCCATGCTGCCTACACTCTGAGCAGGAGTGGAGCCTATGCAAGGTGATGATCTGCTGAAGGGGCTCTGCAAGAGACCCCATCCCCAGTGGGATCAGAGCCTTATTCTGAGACAAGCAGTTCAGAGAAGTGTGAAAGGAGCTGCACAGGCAGAGCAGTGACCATGACCCACAGCCCGGACTCAGAGAGAGGTACAACCTTCACCCAAGCCCCGCATCCCCTCATCTTTAACAAGAGGTATGGCAGAAGACAATGAGAACTTAAGAGAGGAAAAAGCCACCCAAGCAGCATTTCAGCTTCCTGCTCACAAAGGCAGAGCAAGGAAAAGAATTCCATGCTGTGAGCAGGTGGGTGGCTCAGACCATCCCAGCCTGTCTGCAAACAGGAACATTTCTGTAGTCCTGAAACACAGAACAAGAGGGAACCTGGTCTGGCTCTGCTTTTCCACAAGGACAAGAGTCTGGGAACTCTGTCCAGAAAAGGGAATGTCATGTGGGAGCTCCTCTGCAGGGTGCAGAACCCTGCACTGGACAGGAAAGTTCTGCTGCCGAGTCCCAGGGAAGGGGGGACCACCAGGGACACAAAGGGGCGAAGCAACACGTCACCTGCCAATGACTTCTGAACTTTCAACAGGAGAGCTCCTGTCAATTCTGGGTCCAACACCCACACAGGAGCTCTGCAGGTGCTGCGATAAAGGAGGAGCTGCAGAGAGCCAGGGCCACCGAGGGCACGCATGCACAGTCTGTGTTTAACTGACTCATCACATGGGAACCAGGTCAAAGAAAGTGAAATATTCCAAGTGTTAGGAAGAGGAGGAGAATGCAGCAGCACAGACAACCTGCCACATGGAACAGTGAGCTGGGCACGGCTGCTCCTCCAAGACCAGCTCCTGGCCATGCTTGGCATGTCTTGGAGACCTTGGCAGCACATTCACGATGCTGTGACTGTGGGGAGGAGCCAGTTCCAAGGAGGCTGCAGAGCCTGAGCTCCTGCCAGAGCAGCTGGAACAAACCCTGTGGCTGCAGGTGATGGACACTGAAGCATCAAGGAAGAAATTTTGCTACACCCTGGTTTATATTTTACTTACTCCCTACGGTCCTGTGTGTCATTTCTGACAGGCCAGAATAACTCTCCTCAGCCTGTAAGTCATCCTGGTGTTGGAGCCAAGGTTACTGTCCTTGAGTGATGAAGGACACTGACCTTTGAACCTCCCATGTTCCACAGACCAAGCCTCAGGAAGGGCTCTAGGGCTGGAGGATGGCTCACACCACGCTATGAAGGCAAGCTGCCACGAGTCTGGGGCAGAGGAGAAAGTCCTTCAAAGATAGAGAGTGGCTCAGGTAATCCTGCGCCACCACCGCTCCACTGGATCCAGGGACACAGGACAAACCCCAGGGATGTGGGAGAACCCTGACAGGTCTGGGCTGGTACCATGTGTCTGCTACTGGCAGGTACTTTGCTGGTGGACCTGAACAATCACCTGTGGTCACCACTGGAATCTGAGAACAGTGGGAACTAGAAACTTGGTAAAACGCCTGTGGGGCAAATCCTTCCCATCAGTGTGTAACCGGGGGAAGAGCAGTGCCACGGGTGCTGGGAAGGGCAGAAGGCAGCTGGAGCTCAGGGGCAGTAATTCCCGTCAGAACAAGCAGTTTGGGAAGGACCCTGAGTGCAAGAGCACAGACAAACAACCAACACCAGCAGTCTGCTGGAAGAAGGGAGAAGCCAGAGGAGCACATGGACGATGGAAAGCAGGCACCACGAGCCGAGCAGGCAACGGGACACGGGCTGCCAGAGGAAATGCCAACGCCTGCCGCCGCAGCTCCTCAGCTCTGCCAGAACGTGCTGCGGCAGGCCAGCGAGCACTACTACCAGCTCAGGTGAGCTGCCCCTGGGGCTTCATTTCACTTGCAAGCTTTGATTTCCACCTCTTTCATCTGATCTCTCACTGAAGTCTGGATGAAGGCCCTCAAAGAGCCCATTCAGGAAGGCAGGCCGAGGCCATCGGAGAAGAGCCACGGTACTGGGCAGCCCAGAGCACGGCAGGGATGGCAGCAGCTCCCAAGGCCCAGGGGGGCACCCAATTCCCTCCACCAGCCTGTCAGGTACTCGCATGGGGTAACCTGTGTTACCTCCTGCCAGCTGCTGGGAACCAGTTTCCTGGCAGAAAGACAAACTGCCATCCCACAGCAAACACAACACTGACTCACCCACAGCCTGGGGAACTCCCAAAGGCATCCCAGAGGCCCTGAAGAAAGACTGAGAACAGGGCAGCAAAAGTGAGGAAATCAGGTAGAACAACTCTGCAGGTGTTGCAAGCACTCACTGGCCCAAGAAACTCCCATCCCCTCCCTGCAGGCAAGGGCCACGAGCTGCCAGGAGGGAGCAAGGTGGGAGTCAGGGCCAAGCGAGGAGTGGGATTCTCAAACCCATCCAACCTGCTCACTCAGCAATAGGTGTGGGCAAGACACAGAAAGGAGAGCCCAAGGCAGCAGGCAAGAGCTTTCCCTGGGGCTGCTGGGCTCTGGGCAGTACAAGGTGCCGGCTCCAGCAGGTGCAGACCCACACTCCTCAAGCTGCTGGGAAGGCCAAAGGGACAGATCTGTGTCCCCAAGGGAGCGCAGGACTCCGGGGCTGGCCCTGCCTCCTGCCATACCAGATTGATGCTGAATACAGTAGCCAGGGTCAGGGACCTGCCGAGCACATCTAGTGACTCATGAGAGCTGCTGGAAAACCCTGACCAGGCCTGACCTGCTCCTACAGATCCCTCTCCCTCCCCATGGATGGAACAACATCCTCCAGGCTCCAGGCACTGCTGCAGAGTAAGAGAAAAAACCCAAACTCCCAAAGGCAGAAATTAAACCAGGCCTTTGGCTGGTTCCCAAGGCGATCATGCACTGTGCAAGGAGACCAGGACACATCCACAGCACCCCTGTCCTGGATGAGAAGGGAATCCTCCCGACAGATGGGTAACAAGGAGTCCCTCCTCTCCCAGTAACCACGCTGGACTGGTCCAACTGACATACCAGACAAGCAGTGGACATGTCCAAAAAAGTTAGTGTGGCTCAGCCAGTAGTGTCAAGCTACTTCCAGAAGAGTTGTGCCCAGAACAAGAGAAGGAGCAGGGCTGGATCCTAGCTCCTACCTACCCTAAGAAGCCCTTTGTAGGGGACCCCTTGTTCCCATTCCAAGCAAAGTGCCTTCTCAGCTGGCAGCTCCAGAGGACAGCACTGTCCCTGCAGTATGGGCCAGACCAGGCCCAGAGCAGTACTGCCAATCCCGTTTCCAGGGGCTCCTCCTGCCCCTAAATGCCAATCCCAGTTCCAGGGGCTCTTCTGACCCCAAATGCCAGTCCTGCTGTTCCAGGGACTCCTCCTGCCCCCCCAGGCAGTACTGGAAGGGAAGGGGATCCCTCTGTCCCAAGTGCATGTCTCACTTGTACATGCTGATACCTGAGGCACAAGGCAAATGAAAGCTCCTAATTGTGTTTTTTGTATGGCTTCTCTCCACCTCATCTCCATGTTAAGTCCTGTGCTCCTAAACTCTTCCTGGAGAGCCTTTTTCCTGTTTTCCCTCTGCCAGTTACTGCTCTTTGACTTGCAAAAGCAAACGAGAAACCCCAGGCCCTCAGGTATGACAGAGTTCAGCTCTGCTCCACAAACACCTTGTCACTCTCCCATGGGTCCTTCCTGCCCACCACCTCCAAGAGCTGCCCCACCATGTACTGCTGGGCCAGGAGCAGGGGACACCAGGGCACTGCTCCCCAGTAGCCACCTGGGCATTGTGCCCTCCCGTGTCAGCAGCCTGAGTGCACACCTGAGTGCGTGGGCTGCGCTGCCCAGGTCCCTGTCAGAACAGTCAGTTATGGGTGAATTTGATGCCCAAAGCCACTTGGATTTTCCCTGAGGACAGTGGGGAGCAGCTGCAGCACCTCGCTTCTGAGCCCACGCAAGAACAGGCAAATACTTCACAGCATTTTAGGATCACTCACCATTGCTTCACTACTTTTAGCAGGGTCTTTAGTAATGGGGGAGAGACATGCAAACACCAGGACAAAGATGGGGTCAGAGGCACCGAGAGGGTTTGTGCTGGGACCACCCAAGGCCCCAGGAACAGGAACTGACTGTGATCACCCCTGTGGGCCCAGGTTTGCTGGGGGAGGAGGGGCACGGCATGGACAGGCACGGAGCAGGGCTGGGGAGGGGGCCCAGGCCATCAGGCTGCAATCCCTGTGAGCTGCACGCTGCGTTACTTCCCTTCACAGCTCTGCTTCCCACCACAGCTCCCTACGTCCCTCCAGCCAGGCCGGAGCACAGCAAGGTACAGAGAGCAAAGGTCTGTTCCCAAGCAGGCAGCCAGAATTCACCTCTACACACACGTCGTCTGCAAGCCGTGCTGAGAGGGGCTCTGTGGGAAGGAAAGGAAAGCAGGGATGGCTCTGAGCAAACACCTCACAAAGCTCATCACATGCAGTCAGAAAATTCTTCCAAAATTTGCTTCCCCAAGCCAGTCCTAAATCCACCCCTTTTGTTCAGCGCTGCCTTTCCTTAAGGAGCTCTTTCATGCCACACCTCTGTATTTTAGGTCAGGTTTGGCCTACCTCTGCACTCATTTCTCAGCTAAATCAGTCAAGTGCTTACTTTCCTCCTGTGCTGGGGTCTCTTCCCTCACAGATGTTTTTGCTACTCCTTCAGGTTCTGTGCACAGTCACACGAGTGACAGGATTCAGACTGGGGAACCCGGGGCTCTGGCAGCCCCATCCCTCGCACAGGGAACACTTCTCAGCTTCACAGTGAACACTGCCTGCCTGGCACAGCCCGTGCCAATGACACGGATTCACTGGGACTCTGCTCATTCATTGGGACTCGGCTCATACTTTGGAGTATCCAGCTCCCCTGAGAAATGCTGACCTTGGACATCAGCCTCTTGTTCCCTTCCAGTACAGGTGGCCTCTCCTTCCCAGTCAGCTCAAACTGTACACAATTTGCTAATAAAACCCTCAGATTATCAGAGACACTCAAATCTGTATTTCCCTGGGACTTTGCTCTCCACCTTGGATGTCTCCCATTGAACTTGTCCCCAGCTTTCTGGACACAGGCATGCTCTGACAGAACCTGGCTCTGCAGCCTTCTCCAGCAGCCCATCCACCTGCACGCAGACTTTACCTGAACTTGCTGGTGTTCAGGTGACCTGGAGTACCAGGAAGATGGCACAGGTCTCTGCAAAAACCTGCACTCACCTACTTGCAATGCAGCTTTAGAAGCCTCTCCAGTCAGGCTGGTGGCTGCAGATATGGCTCAGGTCTGTGCAGGGACAGGCTCCTGAGACGGGGTCCCAGGAATCCTCCCAGGGCTAGGGGGTTCTGACACACCCCGAGTTTCAAAGGCAACCCCCTTACAGAAAACCCATCAGCTACATGTGCTGTCCCTCAGGCACAGGCAGCTTTCCTGCAGTCCCTGTCACAGATCCTGTGATTCCATATGCCAGCTGCTCCAGAGTTGGAATCTGTTGCCCTGAGTGCCCTGGGGAGCAATGGAGCCCAGGACCTCTCCTTTCTCCCTCACCAGCGGCCGGCCAGCATCTCTGTGGGCACTGGGAATGCAGCAAAGCTTGAATGCAGTGAGGTGGCTGCCTGAAGGATTTCCTCCCCCAGCCCTTCACCACGGAGCCTGTCCTGCCTCAGCTCTGCTCCAGGATCACGGAACAAACACCTAGGGCATCACCATCCTCCCCACACCATGACCTTGGCAGCCCTTACCAACAGCATAGAGCCCTTCCTCTGGCAGAGGGGAGGGGACCTCCTTCAGCTCCCCAGTGAACCCATCCCTCCATAGGTACATCCCCTCAGAAACCCCTCAGAAGCCCTCAGATGCATGTGCACGCAGACCATCAGCCTCTCGAGCCCAGGGGAAGCAGGACCTGAGCAGCTGGGGCAGCCAGAGCACCACCCTTCTCACACATCCCCTGTGCTGCCCAAGAGCTCCCCACATACCACTCACAGCTCTGCTGTGTGCCTGCCAAAGCACGACACAGTCTGGCGACCATGAGCCTGACCCAAAGGTTTAGACATGAAACTTGACCTCAGGGCAAGCATCAAACTGTCACACCACCATCAAATCATGGAGTGCTTTGGGTTGGAAAGGACCTTCAAGTACATGTCATTCCACCCCCTGCCATGGGCAGGGACACCTTCCACTAGACCTGGCTGCTCCCAGCCCCATTGCCCCAGCCTGGCCTCGGACACTCCCAGGGACAGGGCAGGCACAGCTGCTCTGAGCTGTGGAAGAAGCCCCGGGGTGACACCACTCTGCTCCTCCAAAGAGCCAGCCCAGAGCAGCAGGACAAGCCTGAGGCTGAACTGTTGGGTACTGAGCTCAGGCTATGGAGAGCACAAGAGGTCCTTGGCTTTCCCTGTTCCCATTCCCACCTGGTTGATGTGGACAGAAGGAATGGAGGCTGCAGAAACAGATGAGTGGCTGGGAGAGTTGGGCAGGGACTTGCAGGGGCCGATGGACAGCTGGTGCTTCTTCCGGAGAGCCACCACCTTCTGAGCCACTGCAAAAGGGAGAAAGGCAGAGTTCAGAGCTCAGAAAGCAGCTTCCTCCACCCACAGGTTTCTGGAGGGCTTCAGGGAGAGCCAGGCCCTTCCCCTGACTGACGTGCTGCCTGCACTGTTCAGGCTGAGTCCCCACAGGCCACCCGCCCCCTCAAGCACCACACAGAACAGCAACTTCCCACGGACACCACGGACACACAACAAGCCTGGGCCTGCTGCAGGACAATCCCTGGGCAGTCCATCACTTCTCAGTCACCCCTCACAGCAACCCCAGGAGCCAGGTACTGGACTGAACTGCCTGGGCAAATGCCACCTCCATCAGTCTGGGCCTTGTGGGTCTGTAAGGGGACACCCTAAGGGGTTCTCTGTGGAATCCTTGGTGGGTCACTAGGGACCTTTGCATGCTCCTCCTCTGTCCAGACCTGGAGTGCTGGGTTTGCTTTGAAGCACTGAGTGATGCTCAGGTGCTGGTGGCTCAGTGACAGTGGGCAGTGGGGCTGCTCACGCTCTGTGGGCAGGGCACACCTCACTGGTTGTCACACAGCTGTGTGTGACAACCAGAGAAACCAGAACAAAGACTGGTGGTGCAAGGGATGGCAGAAATTATCCCAGAAAAGTCTGACTGATGTTCAGGAAGTAGAAGAGCCTGGGCCCAGCATGCAGGAAGGTGAAGGTCACTCAAGGTGCCTCCTTTCAGGACTGGGGAGATGTTATCCCTCCAGTGTGGTGTCACTGGCCTCATGGTGAATTCCTCATTAGCAGCAGTGGTATGGGATAAATGATGGGCAGAGCCTCTGCCAGGCTCCCTTCCCACAACAGCAGCGGCTGAGGGCTTTTTCTGGATATTTCCTGGCCCCTGGAGGGCTGGAGCTCACAGTGTGCCCAGCCAGGATTGGGATGGGAGATGTCCCCTGGGCAGGGGATCCAGAGCCTCCCTGGGAGCTCATGCTGGAGCCTGGGCCTGCAGCCCCGTGTTTGAGGGGGATGATGGAGAGCAGCAATGCCACCAGCACCTCAGGTCCTGGGCCATGGGGCTGCTGGCTGTCCTGTCCTGCCCTCTCCAGTGCTAGGGCAGAGGAAAGGCAGGACCATGCACTTAGGATCTGCAGCAGAGCTGAAGCTCAAGAAGTCACCCACAGCATGGGGCAGCACAGCTGCTGTCCTTCCTGTACCCTGAAGGACCAGGGCTGGGTCAGCCCTCCTCCTCCTCCTCAGGAACATTGCCAAGGTGACCATGGCTAGGGGCTCCCTGACCTTTACTTGATACAGAAACACCCTGAAAATGAAGCCCAAGAACTGAGGCCCTCCACACTGATGGCTCCTTGCAAACTCTCCTGGCATCTGCTGAATCTGAACCCCAGACTTCTGCAAATAGGAATTGTGAGAATGAAGTTCTTTAACCAGCCCTCTTTGGAGCCAAGTGGGCAGGAGGAGCACTCCATACCAGCCCCCAGCTCAGTGGGGCTCTGCCATGAGGGGCCAACCACCCCTCAGGGCAGGCCCACCTCAGGGAGTGTGACAGGACACGACCTGGCCTAGGGCACTGTCCCTGCCAGTGCCAGGGCCACCTCCTGGCAATACCTGCCAATACCAAGATCCCATCCTCTCACTGCACTGTCACTGTGACATCTGTGGACTTGGGAAGGATGGAGGAGCACAATTCCCACAAAGTGAACAGCACCTCCAGGAGGGATTCTGCCAGGGCATGAGAAACCAGCATAGAGGAAGCGACCCTCGTTCTCCTGCCACGTGTCCTTCTCGTGGTGACCTTTGGCAGCCTGACTGCCCAGACACAGCCTCGGCCACAAAACCCACCACCACCAGGCACACGCTGCAAAGTGCTCAGTCCAGACACAGCACAGCTCAACCACTCACAGCTCCGGGCTACAGACCAGACACAAACACCTGCTCTGAGGAACAGCGTCTCTGCTGCTCCTGCCTGAGCTGTGATGCCATCATAGCCAGGGCCACCCAGTTCTTGGAGAATCCCTGTAGAGTTGGTGCAGACAGATAGCAGTTTTTCTGTCTTGGAGCATCCCCACACTCTGCAGCACCATGTGCATGTGTGGGAAGAGCCATCTGTGAACACCAAGGGGCAGGGTGGTCACTCCCTCAAGCTCTCGTGCCAGCACATTGACCTGCTCCCCAAAAAGGTCAGTGGCCACTGGTTGTGACCCAAGAGTGTGGCAGGGAAAGGCTCTCCAGAAACAGAGGTGCAGCACACACTCCACCCAGCACAGGCAAGCAGGCCACCTCGGCACTGAAAGCAGCTCTTGGTGCTCCTGCTGAGGGAAGCAGAGACCCTGCCCAGCCTGCTCGGGGCAGGTCTGCTGGGATCCAGGGTGACAGCTTGTCTGGAAGAACTCATATAAAGACAAGGTCTGATGGAAACCAGATTGCCATGTGAGGCAAGGTCCTCACAGAGTCTGTGACTGCCAGGACTCCACAAGACCCCAAACCAGCTGCACCAGGATCCACCAGTGCTCACTAGGAAGAATTGCTTACCCCCACCAGGAACACCTCATCCCATCAGCCTCAGGCCACTCTCCCTTGTCCTGTCACTAGAGGGAATGCACAATCTCCTTTAGGGCAAGGTCACAGTTTATTTAAGCAGACTGCAAACTCCCAGGAGATGGTGCAGGTTCCCTGTGCCCCTCAGCATCACTGTGTTGCAGAGCCCTGTCCAAGCCTAAGCAGGAATGCTCTCACACTGTCCCCGTGAGGAACAGCTGCCCCATCCAGCTGTGTGGGTGCTGCTCTCCTACTCCAAGGGCAGCACAGACTGCATGTGAGCCCCCGTGCTGCCCATGCTGCCCGTGCTGCCTCTGCTGCCTGTGCTGCCTGGCTGAAGTTACCGTCCTGGAAGACCCTCTCCACGTTGAGGCCGTAGGTGGCACAGGTCTCGTAGTAGGTGCAGCGCTTCAGGTCGTTGGAGAGCTTCCGTGCCCGCGAGTCGTCGATGACGCGCGGGTTGGTGGCGCTGATTGCATCTGCAAACCAAGGGACAGCAGCTGAGAGGCGAGGACCCTGCCCCACCTACCCACTGACAATTCTGCCTTCCCTCCCTCTCTTCACACAGAGGAACCACCTCCACAGCACTGTCCCATAAATGCCTGTGAACACGAAGTCCCATGTTTGTAGAAAAATGGATGAACCTCTGTAAATGAACCTGACTCGACTTCCCAAACCACCCAGCCACCGACATTTCAGCAGACAGAGGCAGAACACCTCTGGGAGGTGTGGGGACCGAGGCCAGGCAGCCCCAGCTGCCAAATAAAATAGATTTGTCAGTCTCCACCATTTTAGGGCTCATGGCCAAGCCTTACATGTTAAAGAATCCAAGGGATAAATCCTCCTGGTTTAACAAGAAAGTCAACTCTGCTGGGATGTCTCCACAGCCAAGGAATTCCTGGACAGCTCTAATATACAGGCCCAATTTGTATCCCAGATAGCCACCAAGTGCTTGCCTGTTTTTGAAAAACTTCCTTCCAAAGAGGAACCCAACTCCTTAAAGAGAAGCCAGGGACAAGGAGGGGCTGCGAACAAACCTTCTCAGGTGGGGTGGGAGAACTGGGACCTGCACTGTGAGAAGCCCTCCTCCAGCTCTCCAGATGGTTGTGTGCCTGTACCAAGGCTAGGACCTCACTTGGTTCTGTGTCTGGGACTGGGACAACACTGACCACTACCCTGTTACCTGTCCCACTCCTGCTCCTCCACTGTGCTGCCACCCTGTTCCTGAGCCAAGATCAGTCCTGAAATTCATTCCACGATCTCTAAATATCCAAAGTTTAACAACTTTGTCCTGCTTTTAATATGGGGGTCTGGAGCAGACCCCCTGTGACTCCCTCCCACTGCTCCTGCCTGTCTTCCTGGCCTCAGAGCTTCTTCCTGGCCAGGAGCAGGTCACACAGTGCTCAGGGGACAGTTTTTTCCTACATCCATGTCCTGCTCCTGCTCTCTACTGTCACACAGAAAACTCTTCACCCCAGGCTCCCTCCTGCCTGTGCTGGCAGAGCTGTGGGAGGCAGCACCAGGGTATCCTGCCATTGCCAAGAGGACAGTGGCTCCAGGGAATGAGGCAGCTCTCTGTGGGGAAGCTAGGAAGGCTGGCAGAGCAGGATGCCCTCTGTGCTGGGTGTGGGGGAAGCCCAGGCGCCCTTCTCACCCTGTGTGCCCACCAGCACCATCGGCACCTCCGCCGTGTTGCGGTAGCTGCAGAGCCGCAGGTAGTAGTTGTAGACGGTCTGGAAGCTGATCTCATCCTCCAGGCTGAAGACAAACACCACTGCATCGACCCAGGCAGCAAACTGCAGAGACACAGCCGGATTACAGCGCGGACGGGCAGCGGCACAGCCGGGCCGGAGCAGCCAGCAAGGGCGGCCACACCCCGGGCTCAGCCAGCACCACCTCCCCCAGCCCCTCCACCACGATGGGACCACATGGGGGACAGGTCTCCTACCTGGAGTTCAGGGGGGCCCCCTTCATCTCGAATCAGCAGCAAGTAGCTCTGGCCATCCACCACGATCTCCTTCTTAAAGCGGCCACCTTGGGAAGCAAAGCTGCGGGTCAGGAAGGGAGGTGCAAGCAGGGGACACCCCAAACGAGGGCCAGGGGAGCTGCAGAGCCCCGTGGCAGTGGTGGAGGAGGTGCAGGGACTGGGATCACCTTCCACACCGCGGAGAGGAGTGATCCCAGCCCATCCCCAGGCACCTGGGAGCCAGACCTTACCCTCTGGAGACTCCTCCTGCACGTAGGTGCCGGTCAGGTAGCGGTGCACCAGGGCTGACTTGCCACTGGACAGGTTCCCCACGATGCCCTGGAATAGACACGTGTCACCCACGTGCCCAGCACATGTCCCTGTACACAAGGCCACCCCCGGGGGGTGACACCACTAGTGCTGGGGCACACACTGATGAGAGGCTGAAGTGTCCCTGAGAGGATACAGGGGTGGTGTGACCCAGCCAGGATTTGGTGGGAGGCCAGGGGACTGACTGGGCTGAGTCAGGCAGAAAGCAGCTGAGACTGGGGCACAGCCACCTGGACAGAGGGCAGTGAGTACTCTTGTCCCCACCTGAACAGGCACAGCCCTGTCAGAGCCACAGCAGCTCTTCCCACAGCCCTTCTGCTCCTCAGGGAACATTTGCTGTCCCAAGTCAATTCTGAAGGAGAAAAACCTCTTCTCCCAGCTCACACATCCCTCTGGACAGCAGTTGGGTCATTGTCAGTGTCTTCCTGACCATTTAATGCTGCTTAATTGTGGAACCAGGTGTGTACTGAAGGATCTGGAGCACAAGTCTGATGAGAATTGGCTGAGGGAGCAGGAGGGCCTTAGCCTGGAGAAAAGGAAGCTCAGGGGGAACTTTCTCATTTAACAACTCCCTGACAGGAGGGTGCAGCCAGGTGGGGATTGGGCTCTGCTCCCAAGTAACTAATGACAGGACAAGAGGTAACATCCTCAAATTGCATCAGGGAAGGTTTAGGTTGGATATCAGGTATCCCTTTTCCACAAAAAAGGAACGGGTCACCTTCAGCTGAAGGTGAACCAAGTCACTGTTCCCAGAAGTGTTCAAAACTGTAGAAGTGGCATTTGAGGATACAGTTTAGTGGTGAACACGGTGGTGATGCTGGTTGATGGCTGGACTTGATGATCTTAGAGGGCTTTTCCAGTCTGAATGGTTCTGTGATTCTGTGCAGCTGCACTCACATGGCCACACCAGTGCCAGAAGACGTGGGGTGAGGAGTGGCTATGAACAGTAAAGCTGCCTCTGCTGCCATGGAAGTTACAGCCAAACTTTTCCAGGCACAGGGATGAGCCTGGCAGGTGAGTCACCACCAGGCAGGTTCTCCAGCTCTCAGCCAGGCACCGAAATGCTCCCGCTGCTCTGGGCTCCTGCCCTGGGCCAGCACGGCTCCCCGTGAGAGGCAGAGCGGCACCAGCCCCGCGGCACCCTGCGGGACTCGCCCTGCTGCCAGCTCCTGCCGTGCCAGCGCAGCCAGCACGGGCTCCCACGGGCACGCCCGGGCCACTCTCACCACGCCACATCTGTCACCGCTCAGAGCAACCACAGACCCCAACAACACTGGTGACAACACAGAGAGCTGCCCAGCCCTGCACCTGCAGCTCTGGAGTGTGCCGAGCAGGGGCTGCGCCAGCGTCGTGCCCTGTCATGGGCCATGGAACAGCCGTCCCCTGCCTGAGCCCTCCTGCCACTGCAGCCTGGCCAGGATCATCACACAGTCAGGGAATCCCAGCATGGTTTGGGTTGGAAGGACCTTCAGGCTCATCCAGTTCCACTCCCTGCCATGGACAGAGACATTTTCTACTACCCCAGGTTGCTCCAAGCCTCATCCAGCCTGGCCTTGGACACTCCCAGGGATCCAGGGGCAGCTTCTCTGGGCAGCCAGTGCCAGGGCCTCACCACTCTCACAGGGAAGAATTCTTTCCCAATATTCCATCTAACCCTGCCCTCTGTCCATAGGAAGCCATTCCCCTTTGTCCTGTCACTCCAGGTCCTTGTCCCAAGTCCCTCTCCCATTTTCCTGGTGCCCCTTCAGGCACTAGAAGGGGCTCTAATGTCTCCAGAACCTTTTCTCCAGGTGGAACACCCCCAGCTCTCCCAGCCTGGCTCCAGAGGGGTTTCAGCGCTCAGAGCATCTCCATGGCCCCCTCTGGACCCACTCCAGAGCCTGTGATGTTTTGTTGGGGGCCCCGGCCTGGGTGCAGCCCTCCAGGTGGGAGTACTAAAGAAGGGCTCACAGAAGGAACTCTGGAGAGCCCAGCCCCGGGCAGGCAGCTCAGGGCTCAGTGCCAGGTTGGCCGTGGCTCCCCTGCTAACGGAGCAGCTCCCGAGGCCCCCCAGCAGCAAGGGTGCCACACCACGCCAAAGATAAACACCCCAATGGCATTTACCTCTAAAACCTCGACAGAGGCTGCACTGACCCTTTGTTTGCACATAGCACAAACCCTGACCTGCATCTCACCAAAATCTTGCTGCTCTGCCGTGTTCTTGAGCTCACCTGGAGCTTCCAAGCAGCCACAGAAGTGACAATCCTGAGGAACACAGCCTCTGAGAGGCAGCAAACTGGAGCCAAACAAGGTGTGTAAGCACCGTGGCAGCCTCTGTGTTTTTGAGAGAATGCAGGAACACTGTGCTGGCACTGCCCTGGCACTGCCCAGTGCCAGGAGCAGGGGACAAGTCCTGCCAGGAGGCACCATCAGTGCCCCTCTGCAAGAACTGCTCAGTCACAGCTTCCTCCTGGCCTCCAGCACTGTGAGGGAGCTTTTGAGGGGAAACTGAGGGAGGGAAAACTGCTGAATGTATCCTAAATACATAAAATTATTCAAAGACCTTGGAGAAAGTATCCTGAATGAACACAAGCAGGGAGAGCAGTGAGACCCACAACTCCTGCAGGAGAGACAGAGGACACAGAGTTGCTTGAAAATGGGAAGGAAGTGAAGCTTGGCAACATTTCTTGCTGGGGTCAGTGCTGGGCCCCTCACAACAAGAAAGATCTGGAGGGGCTGAAGTGTATCCAGGGATGGAGCTGGGAAGGGTCCAGAGCCCAGGAATGGCTAAGAGAGCTGGGAAGAGGCTGAGCCTGGAGAAAAGGAGGCTCAGGGGGGACCTTGTGGCTCTGCACAGCTCCTGCCAGGAGGGGACAGCCGGGGGGGTCGGGCTCTGCTCCCAGGGAACAGGGACAGGAGGAGAGGGAACGGCCTCAGGCTGGGCCAGGGCAGGGGCAGGGTGGAAATTGGGAAAATTCCTGCCTGGAAAGGGCTGCCCAGCCCTGCACAGGCTGTCCATGGCAGGGGGGAGTCCCCATCCCTGCAGGAATTTAAAAGCTGGATGTTGCACCTGGGGACACAGTCAGTGGTGGCCTTGGCAGTGCCAGGGAAGCAGCTGGAGTCAAAGATCTCCAAAGGCTCTTCCAACCCAAATGATTCTGTCACTCTGAACTAGGACTCCAAAGGGCCCCCGGGCTGTTAGAAGAGCTGCTTTGGCCAGATCAAATCCCAGAGCAACAGAGATCCCCAGAGGTCATGCAAAACCTGGGAAAGGGCTGTGCCACTTGAGGAAGAACTAAAAGCTTTAGGATGATTTAGCTGGCAGCGTGGCTGTGCGGCCTTGCAGAACCCAAACATCAGGCAGCAACACCCAAACAGCTATGAGAATGTTTTTAAAATGCATTTCACAGGTAAACTAACAAATGAATATTCGAAGTTTGGTTTCACTCTCACTTAACTGCAGATAAGAGACTGGGGGTGACCTGTACCTGAACCTGGGATCTGCACCTGCTTCTGCTGCACCAGACAGGCATCACAGCTCTGCCAGGGCCAGCAGCGAGGCTGAGCAGCTCAAATGGTGCCTTTTCACCTTCACATCCAAGCGCTCTCCCGGATCAACAACCTCTGGCTCACCTCTCAGAGCCTGAGCTGCCAAGGAACCCCAGTCCTTCCCTGGCACAGCAGCAGCCCCAGCTCTCCCCTCCCTTCTCAGGCTGAAACCTCTCTGTGTTTCCACCTGGCCACACGAAAATGCAGGATTTTCTTGAGGACTGGGGGAACCAGGGATATCTCAGGCACAAGCCACAAGTACTCACCACCTTCAGCTCAGGCACCGAGCGACTCAGGGTCCATTCCTGGCTGTTCACAAACGAATCTGCAGACAGAGGGAAGAAATCATCAGGTTACCCTCAAGATCTCAGCAAGGACCCTGCTACACTCTCCCTGCTCCCTCCAGGCAGATAGTTGGTTCTTCCTGCCCTTCTGCTCCAGAGACACAGAGCTGCAAGAGGACCCAGTACGCAGCTGGAGCCCCAGATGGGAGGAGCAGCCAAGCCAAGGGCAGGAGCAGTATGGCACAAAGAGGCTGGGCACACTGGCTGGAGCTCTCCCTTCAACCCCACAGGAGCACAAAAACCCCTGCAGCATCCCCTGCCCCAGGGCACAGAGGACAAGGGAAGCACTAGGGACCAGACACCCTTTTGGGGAGCACAAGACCCCAGAGCTGAGGGCATGTGCCACCACCCCGAGCCCTGCCCCCAGCATGCTGCAGGCTGTGGATGCAGCCACGTTCCTGACTGAAAACAAACACAATTAATTACTGCACATTATGGAACTGGCAGCATGCTGCAATAGGCTTACAGAGGCTGTGGCAACCCAGCATAGCTTGAGGAAACATGCCCACCCTGCCACAGAGCATCTGGAGGAGGAGCAGGAGCCTGGAGGACACCTTGAGGACCCTCCTGACAAACCTTGGTCCCTCACTGCCTTGGCAAGGTCAGACCTTCCATCCAACACCAGCTCCAGGGCAGGACTCCTAGGAGCAGTACCTCCTGCATGCCCATCACATACAAACAGAAAGGATTTTCGGACACCAGAAACCTGTGGGAGCTCTGCACCTTCAGGAGCCTGTAGTAAACCTGCCAAATCTGTGGCTACAGGCTATCACAGGAACGGGAATCTCAGGCGGGCTCAGAAGGGAAGTAGCAAATCACCAGACCCAAAAGCAGGCAGCAATCAAACACGGTGACCTGGGCACTGCCACTGCTCCAGTGTCACCCAAGGCCACAGAGAGGGTGGCTCCAGACCTGCCCCAGCAGCCCCAACCCCACAACCACAACTCCTAGTGCCTGCTCCAGCAGTCCCTAAACCACCCTCCCAGGGAACAATTCCCAATTCCCAATATCCCATCTAGCCCTGCCCTCTGGCACTGGGAGCCATTCCCTGTGTCCTGTCCCTCCAGCCCTTGTCCCCAGTCCCTTTCCAGCTCTCCTGGAGCCCCTTCAGGCCCTGCAAGGGGCTCTGAGGTCCCCTGGAGCCTTCTCCTCTCCAGGAACATTCCCAGCTCTCCCAGCCTGGCTCCAGAAGGGCTCCATCCCCGGGAGCATCCACCTTGTGCTGGGGGAGCCCTGGGCTCCACAGCCCTGCCAGAGCCCACCAGCACCTGCCCTCGCCCTGGCTCCTGTTCCAGCCCTCGTCACTCCTCGGGGGAGGTTGGACACACAACAGCAGCAGCTCTTCCTCCATCTCCAGGCTAAAGCTCCATCTCACCTCTCTCACCTCCCTGGGCAGCCACGGGGAAGAGCCCACTCCTGCTCCCACTCCAGAGGGCTGGCCAAGCTGCTCAGGGAGCACGAGGCAACAAACCTTGCCTGGCACTGTGCCCCTGTCCCTCTTTTGTGCAGCCACCAGCACCCACAGGCCATTCATCCATCGTGTTCAACCAAGGTGTGAACAGGGTGCTCCTACCTGGAGTTTACCTTCCATGGCTGACTTAGGAACACTCCTTTTCCAGGAGTTACAGACAAATAATCCCCAAGTCTGCTGCAGGAACATCAGGTTATTTATAGCTTTCCTGAGGAATCATTTCTCTGCGGTGTCTTTCACCTGCCTTTTCCTTTTTTAGGCAGAGGTAACATTTTTATTAAAACAATTCATCAGTCAGGAGGAAAATGATACATTTTTGAGCCCTTTCCAAAAGGTAACAGCACACCTTTATTTCCAACTGCATCACTGGCTCTAAAAAAAGCTGTCACCTCCACTTGTGACTTTTGCCCTGCTCAGTCTCTTTGGCAGGTGATGTGACAGATAAAGCACCACCCAGGCCTTCTCTGTCCCCAGCATTCCCCGATGGGAGCAGGAAGCACACACTCACGCTGTTTCACTACACACAGCAGGTTTGTGGTGGGTTCTGAGTGGAGTACAAGGCACACACCCTTGGTGATTTGCCTTGGGAAGGAGGAGAGGCAGGGAGAGCCCGGACAGGGCCAGCTGGGCTCTCTCTGGGTCTGCTCAAGGATGACCAGGACAAGCTTCCCCAACAACTGCCAGCTGCCTCCTGCACCAACCATCCCAACAGATCCTTGCTCCGTTTTTAACTCAGGCTCAAGAGTTTGCAACACTTCGATTTTTGACTTGCTGAGAAGGCCCCGGAGTAAACCTGAACAAAAATAAACACTGACAACACAAGGCCAACAGGACTGTACTCAGCCACACCACACATCCCGCTCCTCAGTCCCTCAGCACACCTTACCCGAGCACCAGGCACACCTGCATGTCTGTCCACCTGCTGCAGCACCTGCCAGGCCTGAACGTCAGCCCAGACCTGCCTGGGACGTGTGGCACTGACAGCCCGGGGGTCTCAGTGCAGCCCAGGGGTCCCAGCACAGCCTGGGGGTCCCAGTACAGCCCGGGGGTCCCAGCACAGCCCAGGGGTCCCAGTATAGCTCAGGGGTCCTGGCACAGCCTGGGGGTCCCAGTACAGCCCAGGGGTCCTGGCACAGCCTGGGGGTCTCAGTGCAGCCCAGGGGTCCTGGCACAGCCCGGGGATCCCGGCACAGCCCAGGGGTCCTGGCACAGCCCAGGGGTCCCGGCACAGCCCAGGGGTCCCGGCACAGCCCAGCACACTGCCTGCACCCACACTGCCCGAGCAGGCAGGATCAGCACTCTACATCACAGAACTCTGACACCACGGCTCCCTGTGCCCTGCAGACAGCTCGGGGGGTTCAGCCACAGACCCACAGCTCCCAGCACCCCCATGCCACAGGAAGGCTGGCAGGAGAAAGGGGCTGGCTGGCCAAATTCAACTCCTCAGCCCAGCTGCTCGCTCCACGGGATGATGTGCAGCAGGTTCATCTACCCTGTGCTCCAGAACCGCCAGTGCCAGACACATCTGGTCTGCCCACACACAACTAATAATTAACCAGCTCATTATCCAAGCCATGGTGGAACTCCCTTGGACACTGCAACCCTGGACACTAAACCCAGCCTTGAAACCAGGTCAGAGGCTGCGCAAACACAGCAGAGGCCACACAACGGAGGCCACTTGTGGCCACCACTGCAGCCACACAAACGGACCCACCTGACCATACACACAGATCAAAGGGAGGCAGAGGCAGATGCCCAGGCACAGCCACCCCTCCCAGGCCAGGCTGATACAGCCTCTACCCCGGCAGTGCTGGCAGGTGGGGCATTTCTCCAGGTCAAGGACCAGCACAAGCATAGCCAGCGTTCCAGTCAGCACTGAGCCAGCACTGGAACTCACTGCAGGACATGACCTTGGCACGGATTATCTCAGCAGAGCTTTAAACACTCTGCAGCAAAAAAAGGAGACAATGCTGTGTCTCTCTGGGAAAGGGCACGCTAAGGAACTGCCACCCTTGCTTTGTCACCCTGCCACGGGCAGCAGAGGCTGGTGTCACTGTGCTCCGAGGTCAGTGCAGACTCTGGAAGATCCAGCAACCCCTCGGCACCTGCTGCTCTCCAGCCCCCATCCAAACACCATCAGAGACCCAGACCAAACCGTGCTGTGACGGTGGGACAGGGTCTGCTGGAAAGGAAAACCCAGCAAGGAGTGACACGGAAAGACAGGTGACTCAATCTCCCACCACAGCACTCCGTGGGGATCTCCCTCACCAGCAGAAACAACCTGTTCCCAATGTGCCTGACCTCGGCTCCAGCTGTGCAACCCCACAGGTGCTGGCAGGTGAACACTGAAGGCACAGGGCTCCCTCTCCCTAAGGCTGCCCGTGACTGCAGTCAGACACCTCTGCTCCCACTGCACCCCCTCTGACCTCGTCCTAAGAACTGAGCCCTCCAGAGTGCTGTCCCAACACCTCCCTCGCTGACACCTTCCAGAACTCTCAAGCTTTTCCCAAGTGGGGACACCAGACTGGCCCCAGCATCTCTAACCCCACCATGACACCTCTGCCTCTCACCAACACTCCCGGCCCAACCAAGGCAAGTACCAACATGAGGTGATGTTTATCATGACCTACCCAACTCACTATGCAAACTTCACCCAATCCATGAGAAAACAGCCCTGTCTTCTCTCAGAAGCCTCCCCTCACATGCCCTGCACTTCAGTACTCCACACACAAGAGTAAAGGGAGGTACCTTAAAGAATATCAAAAAGCAGGACATCTTTGGAAGAGGAGACACGGCCGTGATCACAGAATCACGGAATATCATGGGCTGGAAGAGACCTACAAGGATCATGAACTCTCATCCCTGGCCCTGCAGAGACCCCAACAATCCCACCCTGTGCCTGAGAGCACTGTCCAAATGCTCCCTAAGGTCTGGCAGCCTTGGGGCCATGACCATTCCCTAGGGAGCCTGTTCAGTGCCCAAACATCCTCTGAGGGAAGAACTCTTTCCTGATATCCAACCTAAACCTCCCTGACATATCTCCATGCTGTTCCCTCAGATGAGGAAGGCTTCCTGAGCCATCAGAGACGCTGTACCCACCACAGAGTTCCTTCATGCACAGGGACAACTCCAATTGCAAAACAGTCCAGTCCTCCCAAGATCATTGTTGTTAGAGAGCCTCTCCGGAATGACACCAGCCAACACCTGGATACCTAGAAATGCTCTGAGCCACTGACCACGACCACCTGGGTCAGTCCAATCTGGCCAGACTCTGTGTTGACTTTGCTCTCTAGTCCCAAGGGCTGCTGCCCTCCCCTGCTCATTACACAAGGATCAGCTCTTGATGTCTTTTCTGGGAACAACCCCCGAAATCCCCCATCATTCTCTGTGTGCTCAATCGCAGCCGAACCCCTCCAGGGCTGGGAGCAGCACTTGGAGCGACCCCCTGGCTTTTGTGGGTGTATCTGGAGCAGACTGTGGTGCAGGGTGGGTATCACAGCGTGCTGTAAACAAACTGCTCCAGGTTCTGGAAACAGAGAGAGTGCTGGCTTGGCTCTCTGCCGGGACTCCTACGTCCAGCTTTTCCAAGTGCTGATAACCACAGCTGCAGCTGCACCCCCAGGAGGGCAAGTTGGGGCTGCACCAGCAGCTCTCCCAGGGCAAGGTGGGCAGCACCCACAAAGAGCATCAAAGTTTGTGGGACATCGAGCAGGTGTTTGGAACACCATCAGCCTGCAAGACTGCAACAGGAACAGGGCAGAGACCTCCTGAGCAGCCCCGTCACAGCAGCACTAAGGCTGTGCCCCTCCAGCCTTGGCTCAGAGACCCACAGCTCCCATCAGAGGAAGCCATGGACCAACACTGAGCAGAGAGGCAATGGGGAGATGGGGCACAAGAGAGGACACGCAGCAGCTTGTGCAGACTTCACCACTGCCTCTTCACACCTCATCATCCCCGGGAGGACACAGGGTTGGTGGGTACAGGGACTGTGCAGGTACCAGGCAGGTAATGAATGGTGTTCCCAGCGTGACTAAACCTGGTGTGAGCTCTGCAGCGCCAGGGGCTCCTGCCAGGAGCCACAGCGCTGGTGGCAGCCTGGAGAGGTCAATCCCTGAGCCTCTGCCTCCAGCACGAGCCACAGTGGCAACCACTAATCCCTGCAACAAGCAGTGGTCCTGCATGAGCCGGCTGGTCACCGCTGCAGGGACCCCAAGCCGCCCACACCACTCCTCACAGAAGCCTCAGCAGGGCCTCCAAAGACGGATCCAAAGGGAGCTCCTACCTGTCTCACGGAGGAGCCAGGTGAGAGGCAAGGACGCCAACCAAGCGCTCAACCTCGGCTGCTTCTCTGGGAATGCGGCCGCCGGGCCGGCTGCTGCTGGCGCAGCTCCCACTGAAGCGGCAAGCAGGAACAAGCCCCCCGCTGCAGGGGCAGGGCCCGGCCCTCCCTGCCCGCATACACCCACATTCCCCAGCCATGAGCGCAGCCTCCCTCTCCTGGGAACCTCCCGCCACCCAGGCGGCAGCGCACACGGCCCGGGCTGCCCTGCCAGCACCGAACCCCGCAGCGCAGCGGCACCCGGCCTTCGCCTCGTGGCACGGGGCAGCCCCGCGCCAGTCAGAGCCTCCAGAACCTTCCCCGGAGCACAGCGAGCCCAAGGGACAGAGGGGGCTAGAGGACGGAGCCCCCTGAGCTCCCTGGGCAGCTGCAGAGCTGCTCCTGTGCTGATCTCCGCAGCCCAACGCTCCTGGGGAACGTCCAGGCGTGATGCCGCCCCGGACAGCCACTGCCTCAGGAGCAACCAGGTTCCTCGGTAGCATGTGGGTTCCCCGGAGAGCCTGCCAGCCCCATGCCGTGCCTCTGGCACACAAGCCACGAGGGCTGCCTCCACGACACCCAGATGCAGAGCAGAGCCACGGAACCCAGCGAGGCCCCCGGGAGCGGGCGGCAGGGCCTGGCCCAGCCCCAGCTCCATGCGTTCCATGCCTTAAAAAGCTGTGGATGTGCTGTCGCCTCCTGGCCCTGCCAGGCCACGGGGCTCGCCTGCAGCGCCTTCCACAGGGCCCGGAAGGGGACAGGGCACAAAGGCACCACCAGCACAGCCCCAGCTGAGGCCCCACAAAGCCCTGGCGCCAGAGAACTCCCCACCAACATCAGAGAGTCGAACACCCGAGAGCTGTCAGCAGAACACTCCAGCTGCCAGTGCCCGCTGAATGCCCAGCCCTGCAGGAGTCCTGTCCCCCTGTCCCATCACTGGTAATGCCACGGCTGCCACGGCTGCCCCACACCCGGGGGGTCTCTGTGCTCCTGAATGCGTGGCCTCCACTCAGCCCCGATGTGGGACCTTCGCAGGGGTGGCCGGGCTGAGCATCCCCCAGACGAGGCCTGGCACCAGGGAGCCACTCACAAGATGGGGAGCAGGCACATTCCTGGGCTCCCCAACCCCCTGTGCTGTTCCACACCTCTGCTCTGGCAACCTCCCCAACAGTCCCACTTGCCTGGGACCCACCAACAGCACTCCTCTCCCCATTCCGCCGATGCTGTGGGGCAAGGGCAGGAAGGCTCGGTCCACCCTGCCCTTGCTGGGGTACCACCAGGGCAAGTAGGACATGCGACACACGTGCTTGACTCCCAGATGTGTGGCCAGCAAAGGACCCAGACACCAGAGAACATCCGCCTAAGCAGCCACACCAAGGCTGGTCCAGCACCATTGACAATGGCAGTGCCCTGGGCACCAGAGTATGACACGACCCTGTGAACGCTCACACGACCTCACTGCAGCCCAGTGCAAACCCTGCAGAACACTGGGACAGAACCAGGTGCCAGTGCACAGCCCAGAACCTCAGCTGGGACAGGCCACAGCCACCCATTCCTGCAGGCCCCGTTGGCACGGGGGGCTCTCGCCAGCCCAGTGCTTACTTACCCAGAGCCCGCAGAGGACCCCCGCCCAGGAGGACAGGCTCGACACTGCCATGGGCATCCCTGGGGCACACGCTGCCAGTGCTGCCGCGCTCTCGCCTTCGGAAGCGGCTCGTGAGGAGTTTCCAGAGTCCCCCCGTCTGCGCGGGGTCGGTGTGCAGCCGGCCCCCGACCCTGGTGAGCTCCGGGTAGAGCAGGTCCCGCTTGCTGGGGCAGGTGTGCAGGGAGCTGGCGTCCCCCTCGCTCTTGGTGCGGAGGCGCGCGGGGCGCAGCAGCCCCCCGGACTCGGACCGCCGCAGCTCGTGGCCCCGGCGCAGGCGGAAACTGAAGCTTTTCCGCAGGGAGCTGAAGTTCTTCCTGGGGCTGGAGCCGCTCCAGCCGCTGCCCCCGAAGAGGTTCCAGCGGCGGCTGCCCCACAGGGAGCCCCCCCGGAGGAAGCCGGGGCTGTCGGCGGGGTGCGGCGGCCGGCCGGCGGGCAGGAAGGTCATGCTGCTGGGGCGCGGGCGCTGCGCCTCCTCGGGGCCGTGCGCCTCTCCCTCGGGGCCGTGCCTGCGGGGCGAGCGCAGCCGGAGCAGGTCCAGGAGGCCTGGGCGGGCGCGGGCGGGGGGCGGCGGCGGCAGCAGCGCCCCGGGCAGCCCGTTCCCCGCCGCGCAGAAGCTCCTGGGCCGCCGGCGCTGCT
>VWZP01005164.1:223590-237636 GCA_013396995.1 Dicaeum eximium
AGTCGGGAGTCGGGCAGCGGCGGCGACGCCCTCTCGGAGCGGCGCGGAGCTGCGGGCCCGGGGTAGAGCAGCGCCGGTGCCTGTCACCGCTCGGCCGCGCTCAGTGCCCGCACCAGGGAGCGGCGGCGCTGCCCGGCCGCCCGGACCCTGCCGTGGCGCTGACCGGGACCAGAACCCGCCCGGACCCCGCCGTGGCGCTGACCAGGACCAGAACCAGCCCGGACCCTGGCAGGTACCGACGGCCGGGCAGGGCCGGCGATGGGGGCCGCGGTGCGGCGCCGGCCGTGTCCGCCAGGGGACGCTGCGCTCCCGCTAGCGCTGCTGGCCGCGACACCGGCGGCGACACCGGCAGCGACACCGGCAGCGACACGGGGACCCCGCGGGACCGGCTCCGGCAGCGGCACCGGCATCCCGGCACCGGCACACACGGACGCGCACTCCTGCGGCGGCCCCGGCTCGACCTGCCCCCTGCGGCATCCCCGCGGCCCCGCTGCCCTCCCCGGCCGCAGCCGCACCGCACGCCCCTCGCCCGGCCCGGAGCTGCCCCTGTCTTGCCGGGACCCTCGCTCTGGACGCCAGACCCCCGGCCCCGGCCGCACCGGCCCTGCACCAGATCCCGCTACCTTCTGCCTTCTCACCTTTCCCAAACCTGTGATGGGGCAGCGAACCGCCCGCAGCTGCGGGATGCTCACCAGCCGCCCTGTGCTCGGGACACACGAAAACCGCCAGCTATGGACCCCGGGCAGCCCGGAGCACCCACACCCCGGAGCACAGACCCGCAGGAGCACTGCCTTCCAGAGACCCCGAGCCCCAAGCACAGGGCACCAGGTGAAGTGTGACCACCTCAGCCAGAGCTTCACTCCTGTCTCGTTCCAGGGCAGTAATTTCCTTTGACCAAACCAAGCATCACTAAGCACTGACCCTCCTCGGCCTCTGGAGGACTGTGGCACCTCCTCCACCTCCTCCCCAGCACCGCCCACTGCTGCCTGCAATCCCTGTCTCCAGCATCACCCCAGGGCGCTCTTCCTCCTCCTCCTTTTTCCTCCACACCTTTCCCCTCTCCCTGGCTTTCCTCCTTTACATTGCAAGTATGATCTGTGCTCTCTCTGGAGAGGAAAAAGAAAGATGCCTGACTCCCCCTTAAACTATTTTTACCTTACTGAAAGCCCTGTCTGCAGAGCCAGCCCAGATCTTCTCCTGCTTCTCCAGGGAACACCTTAACATCAAGCACCTCCCTTTTTCCCCCTCCTTATACAGGAGTCTTTGACTCCACTGCCTTGACTCTTCCACACTCCCACCACCTTCTTGGATTGTGCCTTCTCTTTGAACCCTCATCCTCCTCCACAGAAGGCCTCATCCTACTTCTCCCATTTTCTGGATGCAGCCAGGCCTTGGACACAGCCAAACCCCACCGAGAGCTCTTCCCCTCCCTACCGCACAGCCAGTGCCTCGGCCAAGCCCCTTCCTTCTCCCTCCTCTCCTAAGCCCACAGGTCTCACCATCCACCTCTCCTCCCATCCCTGTCAGTACCACAGATCCCATCACGGCATGCAGGAGCAGAGGTCCCACCCAGAGCCTCTCCTGGGCCTTCCCATCCTGCTCCTCCCTCAGCTGTTCGGTGTCAGCCCCAGCCCCACGGCGCAGTTCCCTCCCCGGCACCCCCTGAGCTGCAGCCGCCACCCCCACGCCAGGGCCGTGTCCCGGGGGCAGGCAGGGGACACATCCCTCTCTCCTCCCTCCCCAGACAACAGGCTCCTGTGCCCGGGACGGAGCAGAAGGCGCCTGCCAGCCCGCCAGAGCCGGCTCTGCCATCTGTGCCAAGGTCACAGAACACGGCACCTGCCAGACTGGATCCGACCCGCGCGCACAGCGTCTGCCAGCCCGGCTCCCGGAGCAGCAGCACTGCAGCACAACCAGGAACTCTGCACAGCCATCACAAGGGAATGCCTTCCAAGGTTCTGAGCACCAGACAGGGCTGGCTGCGGACACCAGGCTGTCACAGCCAACCTGTCAGGGGTACCTCAGGCACAGGTACCTGGCTCTGGGCAGGCGATAGGTCAGGACCCTCACAAGCTCCTTTGCACCGTGCCTGGCACAGCTCTGTGCTCCCAGGGATGGGAAGTTCTTCCTGCAGGGAGACTGGACCATCTATATCCATCTCCTTCCAAGCCCTGGATGTGACACATACTGCAACAGCACCAGATGGTTCCCTTTCCACATGAGTCTCAGCTTTTTAAAATATTCTGGCAGGTTCTGGCTGTGAGGTGTCGCTGAATCACAGACTGTCTGCTGGAGAGATGATGCACCTTGTGCTGCCTGCTGAGGCAGGACTGGACATGCTAGATGCCCCGACAGGGTCTGTCTGACCCATCCCTATGACCTCCCCAGGACCCCTCCAGCACTATGACCTCCTCAAGCCCCCTCCAGCCTGTGACCTCCTTCCTGCTCCAGCTCTTCCTCCTCCTGTGATTCCATCCAAATTCTGATTAAACCTACTGGAAAACGTGGAGAGTTCCCCTTAGCTGATGACATCTCTTCCCTGTCCAACCAGGGATCATATTTTTAAAGCTATTTGTGTTTTTAAAGCAATCCCAATTCTCTGCAGTTTGTCTCCACTTTTCTTAAACACAGAGTCGGAACCTGGGCACGACACTCAGTTGAAACCTCCAGCAGCCTAAGAAATACAGGTACAACCCCTGTCCTACTGCATCCCAGTAAAATACTGGCCTGTACCACAGTAACAGTGTAACACTGCTCTAACCTAATTAGGCTGTTCCATGGCAAAGGTTTCCAAATGCTGAGTGCATTGATATGTATAATATCAATATATATATTATTCTAAAAGACTTCTAGAAGAGGCTAAAATTGAGCCTTAGATTCAGGTCCTGGGGTTGAGGGCTGCAGGGCACCTGCACACAGGTTGGGAATCTGTACCCCAGGACGGGTTCAAACCCCGTCAGTCTCGGCAACACGGCTCCAGCTGCCTCAGCCCTCCACCAATGGAGAACTGCTCTGACAACAAGGCCAGAAAATACCAGGGTTTGAGGAGAGCCATCACTGAAACTCCTCACATGCCTTTAATGTGTCTGTTCTCTGGCAGTTCACACCATAACCATACTGGGCTGGACTGGAGCTGTGTCTAATGTAGATGACAGGTGACAGCTCACCTGCTCACCAGCTGCTGGTGGGCCACAGCTTGGCTGGAGTTCCCAGGCTGTGCAGGGCTGCAGAAGCTTCTCGGAGAGCTGGGAAGCGACGGGGCTTTGGCAATCTGACCCAGAGCAGGTGCCTGGGGACAGAAGCAAGTTGGTCCCTTACCAGCCCTTCTTTGAGTCACATGCACGGTACAAACATTATGGCCATGAACATCTGGCTGAAATTAATATAATCCATGAGAGGCTTAACAACAGCTGCATGGGAAGAGTCCGAGAGCCAGGGAACATTCCAGTGCTGGTTGGCCCTGGTGTGACTTTCAGGGTGGAGCCCCGAAAAGGAAAAGGAGTCTAAACCATGGTCAAATGCTCCACTGTGCTCCCCACAGCCCATGACACTGGTGTCACTGCTCTCCCAGACCCACCAGCACTGGTAGCCCTGTGTTCCCCCCACACAAATAGTATTGCTGCTCCAGAGACCTACAGATAGGGCGATTTTGTTGCCAGGGAGATGCCCAGCTGGGAGGACACCTGCACTCACCGTCCCTCCTGGGTTCAAAGGCGCTGCCAGTCTCCAGAGGGGCCCGAGTGGGGGCCCCCTGCAGCCCCACACATCCAGCATGGATGAGGGGCCAGCACTGCCTCACCAGCCAGGGGAGGGAGGAGGTTCCTGGCAGGAATGGCCCCGGTGGCTCCCAGTGCCCGCACAGAGGGCAGATACCAGCGGCAGACCGGGAGCACGTGAAGACACCAGGCAGCTGCAGGCCCGAGGTGCCACCAGGGCTGCGAGTGCCCGAGGTGACAGCCCTGCACGGGCCGTGCTGGCAGTGGGACCGTGGGCAGCGAACCAGGCTAAGCACCACTGCCGGGGACAAAGTCAGGACAGGGTGCAGGACAGGGTGGCAGGCTGCAGGGCGCCCAGGGGCCTGGCACATGCTATCCAGCTGGAGCAGGAGGGCTCTGAGCAGCACCAGGGACGGCAGCCAAGTCCGCCCGCAGCTGCAGGAGGACCCTGAGCTTTGTCAGGACCGTGCTGGAGCTCCGGGCTCTGCAAACCAGCTCCAGCCAGCTCGGCTGTGCACCAGGAATACTGATGAGGCTCTGCCCAAGCGGAGCGTCTGGGGGTGCAGGCTCGGCGACCCGGCCGTGGGGCGCAGCCCCCGCAGCCCCACGTCACAGCCCACGCTGCCAGCGCGTCAGCAGCACCGTCACTCGGAGGCCCCGCGGGACCAGGATGGAGCCACAGACATCCTCGGCCCAAACAGGAGGAGGGAGAAGGAGACAGAGGCGTCCCCTGACCCAGAGCACAGAGAGACGTTCATGCTGAGTCCTGCTACGGGCTCAGCATCCACCACAGCACCACTGCACAGCACCAAACAGCTCCACTGTGGTAACCTTTTCTGGTCACCCCGAGCACCCCAACAACCCCTTCTGGTCACCTGAACCACCCTGGGCCCAAGAGACAATGTCCTCTGCTGTCCACTGACAAACACCCACAGCCCCTGCACATCCCCAGGGTCTCAGGACGGAGAGATGAGCTCTCTGGTCCGAGCTCTGCCACAGACCCCCACTGCCAGCTGGACCCTTGTGCCCTGCCCTGCCCCGTCCCTGTGCCCATGCCCACTCTGCAGCACAGAGCCCTGGGCTGGACGCTTGACAGGCTGACTGACTTTCCAAGGCCTCTTGAGAGAGGTGTCTCAAAGCAGGTTGTTCCCTATGGTTTCCATGGAGAGGAGGAACAGGCCCAGGCAGCAGAGTTAATACCAGCTGGGAAGTAAGTAACAGTCACAGGAGAACCCGCCTCCAGCACCAGCTCCCTCCCTCCTCCCACACCGCACGCCCCCAGCTCAGGTCCTGCCGCAAACCTCGAGCTGCTGATGAGGAAATTGCCACCTTCTCCTGCCCCACCCCGGGATGCAGCACTGAGGCAAACGCCTCTCTCCCACACACACGGAGTCAGGCTCGTGTCACCCAAAGAGAGCATGGCCACGCTCTTGTCCACCAAGGAGAGCAGCTGAACACCAAATTGCTGCCAGCCTTTCGAGGAGGGCATCCCACCATGGACCCTGTGGAGGTGGCCATGCTGCAGATCGTGCACCCACGATGATGCAAGTCAGACACAGGGAAGGCAGATGTAGGGATAACAGATGCAGGGATGATGCTTCCGAAGCTGGTCCAGGCCCTGGTGCCTCAGGGATGCCCTGGAATGCTTTGGGATGTTACTTACAGGGTGTAACGCTAGATCAAGGCAGCAGCAATCACTTCTGCTCCTTAAGCTGCCTCCGGGCACTTGTGTGTGCAGAGACGGCCGTACCAGCATCCTGACTAAATGGGCACAGAGTCTGGTACCTGCACTGCAGGCATGAGCAGCCCCGCCACGCTGCCAGCCATGCACCAGGCTGGCCCCAGGCACAGGGATGTTCCCATGGAACAGGGCTGTCTCCAGGCACCAGCATCTTCCCAGTTCCCAAGCTCCCCACTGGTGATGCAGGTATGAGCACCATCAGCATGATTAGGCCAGACATTGTGAAATCTCCTTGGGATTTTGAAATCCAAAGACAAAAGGCCAGGTGAAAATCTGGTTAGAGGACTAAAGAAGACCTCCTCAGGTCCTCAAGCCTCGCTTTAGAATTTTTCCCATAACCATCACTTAAACAGTGAAAATCCTCCAGTTTATTTCAAAAGCAGAAAAGGAAAGAAGGAATGGCATGAAAAATAGCAATGGGGTGAACCTAAGAAGTGAATGGTGCAGCAATGGGACTCAGAGGACATGAAAATCCACATGGAGGTCAGGAGGAGAACATGGCAGGAGATGGAGGAGGCTGGAAAATCCCTCCTCCCTTGACAGAAAGTCAGAGACCCTGCAGCAGCCTGCAGAGGAGGTCACAGAGCTGTCCTTTAGCGGTCCATGGAGCTCCTGCAGTGTGGTGGCGTTCCTGTGCCCAGTGGATACAGGACATTTCTGCACTCCCAGGCAGAGCTCTCAGCCAGCCCAGCAGCAGACAGAGCCTGGGCCTGCAAGCCAGGCCTGTGCTGGCCGGACACACACCTGCCCTCACTCTGCCTCTGCACATGTGGCATCGCAAACACCAACAACACAGGAATTTTGGGAAGAGCTGGCCCTAGCCAAAGGTAGGACTGGAGGGTCACCAAGCTCCACAGAAAGGGGAGCAGCCCAGAATCCCAAAGGGATGTTCCCAACAGTGCTTCCCAAAGCTCCCCAAGACCACTCCTCCCTCCCTGGGAAACAGGCAAAACAATTAAAGCCATGGAAAGATCCCATCCTTCCGGCCTGCTCCCAAAGGCACCTGCTCAGGAACAACAGAGCAGGCAAAGGAAGTCTTTTCAAAACACAAGCTACAAAGCTACTGAGGCTGACAACAACACAGGATGCTCAGGTAGGCCTGAGCACCGCAACAACGCCGTGTTACCGCTGCTCCCACCTCGTCATCCTCTGAGGCGAGCATGGTGACTAACAGCATCTGCACACACCAGCAGAGACTGTGTGCAGCGAACAGCAAGAGCCAGTTGTGAGAACAGTATTAGTAATACCCTGTATCCCACCTGGAGCAGGGGCACTGCAGTGCTCCAGCCTCCAACAACCTTCTCCAGCTCCCTCACGGTGGACAGGCCCCACACCCCATGTGGAACTTCAATGCTCACAAGCAACAGACTTAGAGAAGGAAATATCAGCCTTGAGATGTTAAAGAAGTAGATGTCACCTGGCACATGGACCTCACCTTTACAACAAACACTCTAGGCAAGACTATCCATTTCAATGAAGCCACTCATATCTCAGGTGCTGCCCCGAGGTCCTGGATAAAGCCAGAGGCAGCCCCAGCCTGAGGGATGCTGAGCCAAAGACCCTGCTCTAGGCTGGCCAAGGGTTTGATCTCTCCTGCTCCTGCTATCCCTTTGGCACGAGGGTCCCAGCTCTGACCCCTGGAGCAGCCCCTGCTGGAAGCAGCCTCCCCACGGCAGCCATCTCCATCAGTGCTCACCTTCACAGACCCCTGTGACCCAAAGACTATCCACATCTAACTCAGGCATTCTGGGCTCCTCCCCACGGCCTCTGCACAGACGCCAGCCACCAACCACGGACAGGAGAAAAACCCAGAAACTGAAAGCCACAAGCTGCAGCCGGAAGGTGGGACGGAAGGTGCAGGTCTTGCACCTGGTTCTCTTTTCCCACCATCCCCAAGGCTCCCCTGCTGCAGCCACAGACACCTCAGCCTGCACGGGCTCATCCTCCCAAACGGGAACGGGTGCCATGTCTCGCTCCAGGGCCCAGGAGGGGCCGGTCCCTGCCCCATTCTGCCCCGCTCACAGCCTCGGCCTCAGCAACCCTCACCTCGTGTCTCCCCACCAACACCAAGGCCAGCAGGGTCTCAGGGGTCCCAGCTGCCTGACCAGGTCACAGTGGGGTCCCTGTGCCTGACGTGACCGCAGAGAGCAACAAGGGAGACCTCAAATCCCCCGGCACCAAAACCGACTTCCCACGTGGTCGGGGCACAAGGGGATGGCTTTGAGTGCCTCACACCACCTTGGATTTGGCAGGGAGAACCATTCTCGATGATTTTTCCATGATCCAATACAGACACGAAATGCTCACACAGGAGAGGATGGATCCCCAGGAATCTCCCCAAACCTGCCTCAGCCCAGTTTGTATTCACAACTACACACTGAGGGCCCCTGTTCTTAGTCCACTTCACACATCTCATGCTGACCATTGACTCCTCCAGTTTCTTCCTGAGATCACTCTGGACTAACCCAAATACCATAAAGAAGCCTGAAGGTATTATTTAATCACTAGCACCTTTCACTAATCCCACTGCTCGGGAGCTGTTCTCAATGTCATGGAAAGTAGATCCCATCAAACTACGTCACTCAGCACCCACTTCCCTGCTTTAATTCTCCACTAATTCGGATTATGTCAGGCATTCCACTGCTCTCTCAGGGATAGCTATCAGCCTAACTGTATCCTAAATACCTGAGTCATCCACAGATCCTGCTGAAGGCTGGCATAGCATGAGCCCACTCCACCCTTGCTCATCTTCTCACAGCCAGCTCGCAGGGAGCTCTGCAGCCAGCCCTGGGTGCCAGCTGCCCAAAGCTGGGAACATGAAAACACCTGGCTTTGCCAGCTGCTGTTCAGAACTGAACAACCATTCCAGAGAAAAGATTCCAGCTCTCCAAGCAGGGATGGAGATGCTTACACTGCACAGCCCCCCACATCCCATGTTTCAGACAGTGCAGACGAACATCACAGCTGAAAGCATCCCTGTTCCCAATAAACCTCCCAGTGTCCCATAGGCACTGACCAGCTGGATGCCAATGGCCACCCGTGTCCCACCTCTTTTGCTCACTTCCACTCTTGCTCTGTGCTCTGTAACACCAACTCCTCCTCTGTTTAGGATCCATTCTGTGCCTGTCCTGCTGTTCAGATGCACCACCCGCTCCATGTGCCAGGCTGGCTGCTGGCACAGCCTCCCTCATTAATGGGGCTTTATGTGACTTGGGCACAAACATGACATTCTTTGGAATTACTGCATTTGCTGTTTGTGTTCCCTCTCCCAAGACCTGCAGCTCGTCATTTTACTGGTTTTTGGCTTTAGTGACACCAACCTCCAAAACCAAAAGGCAACGGGTGAGTGTTACCCAAACCCCTTGCCCAGGAACAGCATCGCTGCTCCAGATTTGCAGGGCACTTTGGGGGCTGTGAGGGACAGGGAACACCCTTCCCCACCTGCAGGCAATCTGGTACCGATGAAAGGGCTGGGATGGCTCCCAAGAGGTGACCTTGGTGGAGGGGACACTGACGGGAACCTCCCTGGGGATGCCCAGGGCTGGCACTAGACCGGTACCACTGGTAACACCACAACAGCAGGCCTGGTAACTCCAGCATTCACTGTGCACTGCTGCTCACCTCAAAATCCATGGCACAACTGGGGCACCTGCCTATTGCCTGGAGCAAGTCCCGGGCAAGGCTGTGGGGCTCACACCTCCACCAGGCTCTTTAGATGCACTGGTTCTGTGCTGTGCTGGGGAGAAGGTGGGAATGAACAGCACTGAGAGGACAAGGCTAGAGGAAGGGCTACCAGGGAGCATGGCATGCACCCCAGGACCACACCCAGGACTGTGGTGTGCTCCCCAGGACCACGGCATCCTGCCTTGGGAGAACTCTGCTTTCAGAGGAGGTGGCTGCAAAGCTCTGCCATGCCGTGCTGCTAGGCTGGCAAACAGGAAACCTGCCCTGGCCACAGGCACACAGGGAATGGGCAGCTGGATAGGGAGAGCTTGGGAGAAGGGACAGATCCAGTGGTGCTCCGACCAGGGCTCAGGCTCAATGGATGTTCTGCCAGGTTGCACAGCTCTCACAGGCAGTGCAGCCCTGTCTGCAGCCCTGGAACTTCAGGGGAGGAAGGTACAGAACAAGTATGGGGTGTGTGACAGGCACAGGGGGAACAGTACAAAGCAAGGAAACCCCAGCAGCTCAAAGCATTACTCAAGGCAGCAGAAACAAAGAGAATGAGTGACAAAAGGACCTTAAAATCCCAAGTGTCCAGCTGCCACAACAGCAGGTGACTGATGAGAAGTGGAATCATCAGAAACAAACAATTCTGATTTTACATCTGCAAAAATAAGCTGCAAGTTCTCACCACTTGGATGAAATCCTGGGGTTATTCTCAACAACTCTATGAAAACATTTCCCAGAGAAGCTGTGGCTACCCCATTCCCGGAGGTGTAAAAGGCCAAATTGGGCCTTGGAGCAACCTGGCTTAGTGGAAGGGGGGTGGAACTGGATGGGCTTTAAGGTCCCTCCAAACACAAACCATTCCATGATCCCATGATTCTGTGAACATCAGTTCACTGCTCAGCAGCAATCAAAGAGCAAAGAGGGTGCCAGCCATTACTAAGTAAAGAATGGAGAAGAAAAGAGGGAATATCCCAATACTCTCGTCCTGACCGACAGTCCTCACCAGGAACCAAGAGGGGCAGGAGATGACTACCAGGACAGAACAGCTACTGTGCAGGGAGCCTGGAAAGGGAGTTGGCAGAGGGGGAATGAAATTCTCCATGCCGGGAGAAGAAAGGAGGAGGCCACTAGGGAACAATTTGTTCACTGTTTCTTCTGAAGCAGGAACCTGGGGACATCACATCCAATTAAGCAGTCCCAACCAGGAGATTATTTCACATAAAGCATCACTGAGAAATGTCTCATCAGGGCTGCGGCGGCGCCCAGCGCACACGCACGCAGAGGACGCTCGGCCAAATCCAAGGACAAAAGCTCCGTGTGAGGCTACAGCAACACAAGACGTAGCTTTGGGATCAGGAACAGCCTTCTGGGAGCAGGAAAGGCAGAGCCCAGCCCACGCAGAGCAGGGCAGCAGCACAGGCTGGGCAGGACAGAGGAGCCCGGAGCCCCTTTGGCAGCAGCGCAAGGAGGGGCCCCTTGCCCCGTCCCCGTGTGCACGCGCCGAGCAGCGCCTGGTTGGGGCTGTCACACCGTCCCCGCGGCAGGGCCAGGGCTGCCAAACCCACATTCCCACTGACATTTTCCATGCTCGCTCACTGCATCGGCATGGTATTTATAGAAGTTTCAGCAAAAGCAATTCAGACACTTCCCAAAAGCAGGCTGGGGAAAAACGCGGCAGCTTGGCCAAAGCTGTACATTTTTCCAGCTTTGAGTGAGGGATTGAAGAGCTGATCAACCTCCCAGCTCCAGGCTGGAACCCAGCACTCTAGACTTTGATCTGCCAAGCCACAGTGGGCTCTGCTTGGGGCCCAGCAAGTGTTTCCTGCATCTCCAGTCCCAGGATTTCTCAGATGAAATCCAGGGTTTATTCTCAACGACTCTATGAAAACATTTCCCAGAGCAGCTGTGGCTACCCCACCCACCCCTGGAAGTGTTCAAAGCCAGGCTGGATGAGGCTTGGAGCAACCTGGTCTAGTGGAAGGTGTCCCTGCTCATGGCAGGAGGATGGGACTAGATGAGCTTTAAGGTTCTGGGTTCTATGAGCATGGTGACTGCAGGATTTTCCTCCAAGGCACTACCTGGGACAGGGAAGCAGGAGAAATGCCAAGGCCACTCAGCCAGAGAGCTTGGTGACCTGGGAGAGGCAGGCTGCACACCCCAGTTCCCCAGTCTCCTGAGAATGGATCTGCTCTGCAGAGCCCAGTTTCCCTGGGCAGCTCCACAGGGAGAGGCCCTGTCCCATGTCCCACTGGCACCACCACCCTGTGCAGGAGGGTGCCAGAATTAAAGTGTGTCCCATCACAACCCTTCCTCCTCCTCCTCCTCTGAAGCTGAACTCCAGCCATCTGCGGTTTACAGCTCCGGATCTGATCCAGCACCCTCGGCTCTCCCACAGCATGGAGAGAAATCAGCACTTCCAGTGCCCGAGTCACTCAACCTACTTATCACTCCTACTCCAGCCTGAGACCGTTGACGATGACAAGGAGCCTGGGGGAGCAGACTCAGGTAATGTCACCTCCATCCCTGACAACATATTAGCCAACTCCCCCACTACTGGATCCCACCGTTTCCATAGAGGACAACCCACTGAGTTGACACAGAACGAGCAATACCATTGCTCGATGCACCTGAGGAGGTTCTGCCAGGATCCTTGGGGCAGGGCAGGGCTTCCTGACACCTCTCTGAAGGCAGGAACCCAGACTGCCGTCTAAGGGCAGGCATGTGTCTCCTCTCACAGTGAGACACAATCGTGGGAGCAAACAAGGGCCTGCAGCTCTGAAGGACCGGAGAGCTGCCACCTCAGCCTCACATCTTAATCACAAGATCATTCTATTTCCATGGAAACGGCAGAATTAGAGACTTCGACAGAACGACAATTACAGCATTGGGAATTTAACTGTTAAACCTGTCACACTCCCATCCCCAGTGCCAGGAGAGGAGATGGTGCTTGCCCACACCACTGCCCTGCACCTGGCCCAGCAGCACAGCCAGCCACGCTCAGGTGTTTGCACCTGCTTCCTTCAACAGCCAGTCAGGTTCCCAGAGAGCCTCCCATGTCAGCACATCAGGAGATGGAAGCTCACCACTCGTGGGGGCTCAGTCCAGTGCTGACTTGTCTGTCAGCAGCTTATCCTGGAGCACATGCAGTGATCCTGCTGACCAAGGCTTCCCCAGAGCCTCAGCAGCAGGAAAAGGCTTTATGTGCTCCTGAGTCACTCAGGGAATTACAGGATGGCTCCAGGCACTGCGGGGAGCATTGGCCCAGTGCCTCCCAGGGCAGGCCCTTTCCCTGACACAGCAAAGCACCACAGTGCTTCTGGTCAGCCGAGGACAGTGTGGAGCCGAGGTGCTAATTGCCATCACTGGCACAGGGTACCCTGTCCCATCCCACTCTCATCACTCCACTGAGCAGCCATGACCCTTTCCCAAAAGCAAAGCTGGGAAGGACCTGGCAGCACACCATGGAACTCCCCAGACTCATATCTTGGGTTTGCAGAACACCACAATGTAAACTGCAACCCTGGGAGCATCAGTAAAGCTGTTGAGGCAGATCAGGGGGCAGATCCCTGTGCCCAGGAAGCCTTCGGCTAACATAAACACATCTCCCAGAAAAGGAGAGAACAGCTGCCCCTCTGCATTCTGTCCAGACAGGGGTTCACTTTGAGAGGTCAGTGCCCAAAATCCCCTCCACGTGCTCCATGCCTTGGCCCTGCTGTGGTCAGCAGGACCATTAGCGGATGGGCCCAGGCCTCCTCTCACTGTTACACCCAATCCAAGGACTGAAATTGCTCAGCCCAGCTCTGATCATGTACCACCAGACAGACCAACAGTCAGACAGTGGGCAACGTGCTCATGGAGAGGAGTTTTCCATGGCACGTGCATTCCACTGCCCTGCCCATGCCTGGAAGACAATGGACACCTGGCCATGAGCCACACCCCTGCCATGATTATAGACACACTCCTAAAGCCCTTCCTGCAGGTCTGGACACTGATGTCCAACCTCAAGGAAAGCAACTTCCCACCCACAGAAAATTCCAACCTGGCTCTAAGAGCCCAGGCCTGGGGCAGCTGGAAGGATGTCATCTTCTACACTGGAGTCTATGGCACACAGCAAGTGCATGCTCCATCAGGAGCTCATGTGGAGCCATCCCCACTCTCAGACTGGCAAGGCTCCAGGGCTGAAACTACTTCTACAGCTGATCTCCCTTGAAAGCAGGGTGTGCTCCAGGCTAGACTCTCCTCCAGCCTCTGGAGAGAACTTCCCGGGGCACAGCTGCACACACCTGCCCGCCCAGAGTGCCTGTACAGACAGGTACCAGCAGGGAAGAGCCACTGTGACCTCTGGTCCATCCTGAGCCTCTGAGCGCCCTGGACCCTGCAGTCACCCACTCGAGCTCCTCGTGTGGCACAGGCGGCTCCGCTGCCGCTCCATGTCACACATGGCACTGGGGCGCTGCTGTGGAGGGGACACGCTGCAGGACACCTGGCAAGATCCCACGGGCGGGCTCGTCCCACGCTCGTGCTGAGACCCCCACGCCACAGCCCCGAGCGGACTCGTGGCTCTGTCCTCGCAGCCCTGCCTGCAGCCCGCCCGTGCAGGGCTGGGGCTGCCAGCACGGTGACTCAGGTGCCAGAGCCAGGGCACAGCACAGTCTGCGGCTGAGTCACAGCCTGGCCGTGACTCAGCCCGGACACGGCTGCGGCCAGCACAGGCAGCCACAGCAGCTGCAGCTGCAGCTTCGCTCACACACTGCTGCTGCCGGCGGCTCCCCGAGGGCACCGGGCAGAGCACACACCGGGCTGTGGCACGGGCAGAGCACACACCGGGCTGTGGCACGGGCGGGGGCACGGGCAGAGCACACACCGGGCGGTGGCACGGGCAGAGCACACACCGGGCTGTGGCACGGGCAGAGCACA
>VWZP01005164.1:239124-252733 GCA_013396995.1 Dicaeum eximium
AGGGCAGGGCAGGGGTCCCAGGGCTGGGCAGGGCAGGGCAGGGCAGGGCTCTGCTGCGCCGCGCACGGACAGCACCACAGCCACCGACACCAGCGCTCAGGAACACCGAACACACTGATGTAGAATGGCAAAACCACTAGCAGAAACAACTTTTAAAATGTCATCAAAAAAACCTACCTTTCATTTAAAGCCACAAACAACCTGAATACAATGGTGCAAGGAAGAGCGAGGAAGAGTGAACTCACACTCCTGTTTATGCTAATTTTTAATAAAGATTGAAATAACAGAGATTCAGGAACAGTGCCTGTGGGAAAGGAACCCCCCGACCTTCCTTGCTGTCCCAGTGACACCAGCCTCTGGGAAGGGGATGGAGTCAATGGAACTGGATGTTTCTCAACAATTCATGTTACAGCTGATTGCACTTCTCCAGGTGGTTCAGGTGTTGCTGACACAGGGTCTGACTGGACAGCCCTGAAGGTCCTTGCAGCCCAAAGTGATCCATGGTTCCATGACACAAACAACTCTGTCCATGTTTCCATGATCATGTAACCCATCCCAATACAACATTCCCTCTATAAACCATCACTTGGCAAAGTCATTTACAATAAACATGGTAGGACCAGGCTCAGAAGAGCCAGAGATTCCCATCAGCAGGTGAGAGGATTCCAGTGACACCTGGAGCCTTACCAGTGATGTAGGGAAGCTTCAGACAACTGGGAAAACACTTTCACTATGGCAGCTCGAAGAAAGGTGAAACGGCAGACGCCAGGAATGCCAGGACAGTGAGATCCCCCAGCCCCAAACCACAAACCACGTCCTTCTGGGGCCGTTTCCATTTCAGGAGAAGTGACTGGGTGGCCAGGAACCACCAGTGTGGATTCACATCCTTCACCATTAGGAAGCAGCAGATGGATAGGCCAGACAACAAAGCTCTAATGCACACAGGCCACAGATGACCTCCAGTGTTCCTCCCAACCCAAACCACTCTGGGATTTCTTAAAAAAGAGCAGCCAGCAGAGAAAGGAACTGGATTTACAGTTCATCCAACTGTGGCTGGGTCAAGTGGGAGCACACTGCCTATAATCTGATGATTTTCACTTTAAGAACACTGGGTAAGAAAGAGCCATAAAAATTCTTTGAAGACCATACAAAATGAACTCATGAAAAGACTTTTAATGAGAGTTACACGATTTTCTTCCCAAAATGAACATCAAGAGGTAATTGATGATGAAGTAATGTAAACTTCTCAGGGAACAATGTACAGGTAACAAAGTTTTATTTAGTCCAATCTAAAAAAACAAGTGAGAAAATGAACTTTAAAACAGATGAATGCAAATTGGGAATTAAATGGGAACTATCAGCATCTGGAGGAATTAATGACTGGAACAACTGACTGAAGAAGCAGTGGTTGGGCTCCCTTCAATTGTTCCCCTGGGAGGGTGTGAAGATCTCCAGGAATGGGGGATCCAAGACCTTTCCAGCCAGACAAAGTAGTTCCCAACCTGCCTGGATGGCAGAGCTGTTACACTGAACAGGGGGGTGGTGGTACCATTCCTTAGTTCAGGATATATGGCCAGCAATGGAACAGACACTCCAGTTTCAAAGTCTGTGTTTGCAATCAAACCCCACAAACCCCACAGCGCCTGCACAGCACCTGACTAACCCAACACACATCCAGGCATTTTCTCCTCCAAGAGGTGTACCTTGGTCTCCTCCCTCACCTCTCACCACCAGAGCTCCCCAAACACCTTGTGCCATCCCCTCCCCAAAAATCCACTCCCAGCCCTGCAAAGGGGCTGGACACCTCCTCTCATGCCCACTTCTCACTTGTACCAGGCCACGTGCCAATTTTGTACTCAATTTTCACTTAGACTCTCTCCAACTCAATTTCCAGGTCTTGAAGTCCACCAGAGCACCCTGCAGCTGACCTTCTGAGGGAAGCTGATGGGAGAGGCAGAGCAGGAAAGACTGCACAACTTCCAGAGTCTGTGGAAGGACAGCAAACCACAGAGACTTCACCAAGGCAGGTATTGCCCAGAGAGGCCAGGGGCTCCCCTCCTCTGGAAGTGTTCCAGGCCAGGCTGAACAGGGCTTGGAGCAACCTGGTCTAGTGCATGCTGTCCTTGCTCAGGGCAGGGGATGGTACTGGATGAGCTCCTTTCAACCCAAACCATTCTGGAATTCTGTGATTACCAGACTCCATAGGCAAGATCTTGTTGGAAACAAATCCACAAGGAAAAAAGAAAAAGAGAAAACAAAAAAGACTACAAAAAGCTGTTGGGCCCCTGAAGCAGCAGTGATGGTGCACACAGAAATCATCCCAGTGCAGAGGAAACCAGTGCGTGTTAGGAGACCAACCTGGCTCACCGAAGCTCCATACCGGGCTTGGGACAGGAAGGCATGCACAGGGAAACTGGAAATTAGGTCAGATTAATAAGGATAAATATAAAGGAGCGGCAGCAGCACCCTACTCTGAGCCCAGAGCAGCTACACAAGGAGCAAGAGGTGACCAGCGACAAACAGCAAAAACTAGAGGCAAATCCCAGGCACATCAGGGACCAACATAAGGACACAGGAAAGCTTGGCCTGCTCCAAGGGAGACAGAGAAGACACTGAGGAATGATACTGAGGACAGGGGAGGTTTATGCCTCTTTGTGCAAGTTTCCATGACTAAGAGCAAACAGGAGGCCAGCACGGGCAGAGCCCAAAGAACTCACCAAAACTTCCAGTAAAAGATACAATTTCAGATGTTTTACATGGGCAGACGGTGACAGACCAAGGGGTGATAGTTTTAAGATACAAGAGATTTAGATTAGATGGTAGGATTAAATTCTTCCCTGTGAGTGTGGGCAGGCCTGGCACAGGGTGCCCAGAGGATCTGTGGCTGCTCCATCCCTGAAGTGTCCCAGGCCAGGCTGGACAGGGCTTGGAGCAGCCTGGGACAGGGGAAGGTGTCCCAGCCTGTGCTGGTACAGCTGATTAGCCAGAACCAGGTGCAGGACCTTGCACGTGGCCTTGCTGCGCTGTATGAGGATCCCATGGACCCACTCCTCTGCCAGTGTCCCTCTGGATGCCATCCCTGTCCCCCAGCCTCTCCCCTGCACCCCCCGGGTTGGCGTCACCTGCAAACACACCGAAGGTACACTCAGTGCCACTGTCTGTGTCATTAATAAAGGTATTAACCAGTACTGGTCCCAGTACAGACCTGGGGTGGACAGCGCCCATTACTGGTTTCCATTTGGCCACTGACCATAACCCTTTGGATGTGGCCATCTGTGCAATTCCTCACCCATCCAACAGTCCATCCACCAAACCCACCTCTCTGGATTCTCTCCAGTCTCCTGGGAAGGTGTCAGATGTCTCCGCCTTCATTTCCCAGGAGGACAGACATCCCCGCCTCAGGATGTCCCACTGCACTTTTCTGTCTCACAGGGTTGTTCCTGCCTCAGCTGCAGATTCTGGGCTCTTCTGGACCCTGCAGCTCCTCTCTCAGGAACCAAACCAAACCGGTTACAACATGTTGTCCTCATTGATCCGAGCAATTCTTTTATCCTCTTTGCTCTCCTCTTGGTTCTCTACAGCTTCTTTCACCAGCCTCAGACAGACCATCCTCACTCTCCACCTCCAGTGTTGCTGTTTTTTGGGTGTCTCACATGGCTGTGCCTATAGCACCTTCCCTTCTCCTTCCACGCTTCCTCCAGCCAGCCTTTAATTTAACGCCATCCTCAGCTCTGCGTGATGATTCATAGTTCTGCTTTTCTATTCCTGGACTGTCTCCTGTCCAAAATGAAGTCTCAGCTTCTTTTCCCCTGGAGCATTTCAAGTGTGCACCCACAAGCCCAAAGTCCACATGATTAAAGAGAGCTGCTGCTAATCTCAGCTTTGTCCCATGTCCCCCCAAGCTCGTGCTGCACAGGGACTAGGGATGTCACTCAAACCCTGTCTGGGACTTGAGGACACGACTCAGACAGTAAGAGTTCACGGGTTCTCCTTTCCCTCTCCTCACTTCTCATCCTGGCTGTCCCTAAGCTGCTGCACAGCCACACAAGCTCCAGTCCCTGAGACCTCCTTGTCCCCTGGCCCCGCAGCCAAATCCCACAGTGCCCACTCTGCATCGACCACTATTGCTTCTTTTCCCCAGAAGTGCCTATAACCCATAAAATCCTGCCTCATCCCTATTCAGCCACAGCACTGCTGCTGCTGCTGGAATTATTTCCCTGAGCTCTCTCTTCAGCAGGCGAATGCTCCCTCTGAATCCCCCTCCGGGCCGTCCTCTTCTGTCACGTCAGCCGCGAGCTGCGTCTTCCCCCTCCCAAATGCCTCCAAATTCCCTAACAACCAGCCTTCCTCCACTGCCTCCCTCCCAAACCCTGGCAGAAGCTCCACTTCTCAGATGCTGAATTACAGCAAAACGCCTTCCTGCTTCCTCCTGTTTGTGCTTCATGGTGGAAAAGCTCTATGTAAACGACCTGAAATTGCTTTATTCTCCTCTTTGAAAGAGCTCCTCGAAGCTCCCCCAAGCCCTGTGCCCACCAGGAACACCCCAATTACCCCAGGTGAGGTGGATGACCTGGGAGGTGCATGTCCTGACACAGCCCCCCATGTGCTCAGCAGCACCTGCCTCTCACTTTTAAATCAACTCCAAGCCCTGCACAAAAGCTGGCCCTGTTCTGTGCTCCCATACACAGGACAGGACCAGGTGAGGCTCCAAGGCTGACTGCAGTGGAAAGCCAGGACCAGGAGCAGCTTCTGCCACTGAACCGCTCCCGAGCAGAAGGGCCACGGTGCCATGAGCCCTGCAGCACCCAGCTCCCCCAGGAGGGGCCAGGACAGCAGTGGCCTCGGCCACCCGTGCCAGCGTGACATCCTGCCCAGGAGTGTGCTCCTCCAGCCCGGCCCGATCCTGCGCACACCGGGGACAGACAGCCCTCGCCAGAGGCTCATCCTACAAACACCAAATGGCTGCAGTGGAAAAGGACCTTAAAGCCCATCCAGTCCCAGCCCCTGCCACGGCAGGGACACCTTCCCCTATCAAGGTTGCTCCAAGCTCCACCCAGCCCGGTCTTGGACACTTGCAGGAATCCAGGCACCACCTCAGCTCTTTTAAGCAACCTGTGCCAGGGCCTCACCACTCTCACAGGGAAAAATTTCTGCCCAATATCCCATGTAACCCTGCCCTCTGTGCATGGGAAGCTGAATTCCCCCTTGTCTTGTCACTCAAGTCCCTTGTTCAAAGTCCCTCTCTGAAGGCCAGACCCCTCTCCCCTACCACTGGAGTCACTGCTGGGTTAAACAGCCAAAGCTGCCAAAACCAAGAGCAGGAACCAGCGAGCACTGGCCCAGGGCCAAGAACCCACACTGGCCACCATGGCAACCCAGAGTCAGTGGCTCCCACCCTGTAACTCCAGCACCAGCAGGACCCGGCCGGGATTCCAGATGCAGCAGCTGGGAGCGTGGCACAGAGCCCGAGGCTGGAGTGGATTTCATCACTAGATCACATGGCCAGAACCAGATCTCACACATGACCCCGGGCAGGAATTCCTCAGTGACTCACAGACAGGGCTTACAGAGTGGAGTGCAGTCCCACTGCAGCCAGACACCCTGCACAGATGCAAACTTCCCTTTCCCTCTGCATGCCACGAGCTGGGGTGCTCTGCTCTGTCTGGAAATCTATTTCCTTAGGATTTGTTGGAATTCAGAAGCAGCAGGGTTTGGTTGCAATTGGACAGCAGGTCTGAAAGTCACTGAGGCAGGAGAGGTGAGCAGGCACACGACAGGTCCTCATCACACAAACCTCCTTCCAGTCAGGAAGCAGCTAAAATTATCTTAATTTTTACCTTTCCTGCCCCAGAAGATTCGTTGCACTCACTACCTCACTTCAGGAAATCCACCTGAATAGGACCCGTGGGATCCATGCTGCCAGTGCTGCCCAGAGCTGCGGGAGGCAGCAGGAGTGAGAGGACAGGTGTCTGTTCCAGGAAGGGCACTGCCAGCAGGAACACAACGGACACGGATTCCCAATCTCTGCAGCTGCTGCACGGCGAGATAACGGCTTGCAGGAAGCCTTGGAGAACAATTTTAAAAAATAATCTGATGCCAAAGCAGGAAGGTGGGACCACAAGGAGAAAAGGCCTCTCCTGACAGGGAGGGATGTGATAAGAGCATCATGGTACTGCCGAGATACCCATCAAGGTGCCGAGCTCTGATCACAGGCTGGGGCAGCTCCTGCATCCCTCAATTCCCAGCAGCCAGGCTTCTGTGCCAGCCCTTCAGCCCACAGCTGCTCCTCCAGACCATGTGGCCACTGCCTACTCCCCCCACATCCACGCCAGCTACTAGGGGATTTTAGCCCCAAGGCTGTACCCCACTGCCCCAGGCACCAGAACACTCAGCATTCCCCAGCGTAGGACCATCCCAGGTCAGCCAACCCAGCTGGAAACACAGTTTGGGACCAGATCAGACATCATTTAGATCTAATCTGGCCTCCCAAATTAAGCAGAAGCCCCATCACTAGCTCAGAACAACGAGCCTGGATGCAGCCACACCTTACATTCCCATCTCAGTGAGAGTCCAGGGGAGGTGAGGGCCCAGCAGTGCCCAGCACCGGAAGGTGTCTATGCAGAAAGTGGTCATGCTCTGTCAGGAGCTCTGGGAAAGCTCCAGAAAGCAAATGGCAGATGAATGATTCACAGTCAACTGCGCAAAGCTGGCCCCACTCGCACCGCTCTCACCGGATACCCCCAGGCAGAGCCCGGCAGCTCCAGCCCAAGCACGGCAGGAACGCGCGAGGGCTCACCCCACAGCCAGGCAGAGGAGCTCTGGGGACAGGGCCACTGCTGCTCTGAGCACAGGGTCACTGCTGCTCTGGGGACAGGGTCACTGCTGCTCTGAGCACAGGGCCACTGCTGCTCTGGGGACAGGGTCACTGCTGCTCTGGGGACAGGGCCACTGCTGCTCTGGGGACAGGGTCACTGCTGCTCTGAGCACAGGGTCACTGCTGCTCTGGGGACAGGGTCACTGCTGCTCTGAGCACAGGGCCACTGCTGCTCTGGGGACAGGGTCACTGCTGCTCTGGGGACAGGGCCACTGCTGCTCTGGGGACAGGGTCACTGCTGTCCCCATTCCGACAGAGGCCTGGGTCAGCAGGACATCGCTGCTGGGAGCAACAGTCAGTGCAGAGCATTCCTAAACTGGAAAAGGCTCTGTGCAACCAAGCTGTGAAACGCCTGAGAAATCTGGGGTTTATCTTGAGACAAGAGTTACGTTAGGACTTCCCACAATAGCTGTGTTGAGAAGGCAGAGAGCCACCAAGGGCTGACATCACACCGACCCACAGTGAGCACAGGGAGAGCAGCCAACATCTGGCCAAGCACGCAGAGCGTGTCCCTGGGACAGGCAGCAGGCTGCCAGCTCCTGCCCAGGTACTGCTGGTGCTGCTGTCATGGTCAGAGCCAGCACAGGGACCTTTGCCATCAGCTGTCACACAGCTCACATCAGTGCAGCCCGGGCCTGACCACGCGTGCCCCCTCCTCATCACCCACATACACGTGTCACGCCACAGGCAGCTGAGAAGTGACTGAACCAAGCCCCACACATGCCTGGCTCCTGCCAGAGCAGCTCCTGATCACAGGGACAGGTAGGTGGAGCTGCCAAGTGGGAAGAGCTGCACTGTCCCTGCCCGCAGCAACCACGCTTGTATTGGATCAAGAGAACTGAAACTGCAGCCACAGAGACTCCCAATTCTCTCCTGACCCCACCTCCAAATCCTGTTCTTCCCCTGTGTACCTTCAAATCCCCAGATTTTCCTCTTTAGCCACAGTACCGAGCTCTTGCCCCCAGAGCACCAGGAATCCTCACCTCCCCCAGCACAGCACCTGCAACTCCATCCTGTTCAGCTCCCAGCCATCAGGACCATCCTGCAGCCCTCCTGCTACAGTTTCACCATCTCTCTCAACTCCCATCTAACAGGCCATCAAGCAATGGCCTTTTCTGATTCTTCCCCAAGACCAGATTCTCCATCTGTAAGCTCGTCAAGGTGAGAGCTGCACCTGGCAAAGATGCCTCCAGAAGACTTGGGTCACAATATAAAACTCAGTAAAAACAGGGGATGTATTTGCTCAAGCATGCTAAAGGCTCCTTCAGCTGTGCTTTGGCTCTTGCCCATCACTCCTGGGGGTCCAGTGTCTCCCATCCCATCAGAATCTGCTCCAGGACTCTTTCCAGGCAGATCCTTCTGCTTGTGCTGCTCACGCCAGGCACTGGCACCATGAGGTGCTGAGCTGTGCCAGCCCTGCCGACGACCTCAGCCAGGCCAGGACACACGCAGTGCTGGAGGAGCCAGGGTTCTCCCTCGCCAGCAGGTCAGGCAGCCCAGGAAGCCTTTCCCAGTGCCCTCAGGAGCACACAGCACCCTTCACCCAAACAACACGGAGTGCGTGATCAGAACAGGAGCTGCTCCGAGAGCTGGAGCCCCTCTGCTCTGCAGCCAGGCTGGGATATTCACCTGGAGGAGAGGAGGCTCCAGGGAGACCTCAGAGCTCCTTCCAGTGCCTAAAGAGGCTCCAGGAGAGCTTCAGAGGGACTTGGGATAAGGGACTGGAGTGACAGGACAAGGGAGAATGGCTTCCCACAGACAAGAAGGCAGGGTGAGGTGGGATATTGGGAAGATAATTTTCCTTGTGAGGGTGGTGAAGCCCTGGCACAGGCTGCCCAGAGGAGCGGTGGTTGCCCCATCCCTGGAAGTGTTCAAGGCCAGATTGGATGGAGCTTGGGGCAACCTGGTCTAGTGGAAGGTGTCCCTGACCATGGCAGGGGGTGGAACAGGATGGTCTGTAACCCAAACCATTCTCTGATTCCATGATTTTCCCAACCTTTCATTTTAACCATCTTTGCACTTAACTTCCAGCAAATCCGGAGACCACAGTGTGAGAGGAACCTTGCCCTGAGTGCAGGGGTAACAGAGCACGAGCCACAAGCTGCCCAGAATGCCCAGCTCCGGGCCTGGAGCAGGGATGTGCCGGTGGCTCTGGAGTCTGCAGCTGCCCCTACGGCACTCCAGCACCACGGCCTGTGGTTCCCCAGCCCTCGGGAACTCACAGGCATACATAAACAGGGCACTTTTCTGCAGAGGTCATGGAATTAGCAGGAAAAAGCTGGCTAAGCAGAACGCTCTCCTTCCCAAAGGGTGTAATTTACTCGAGGCTGATTCAGCAGAGCGAAGACACGGCGAGCCCTGAGTGCAGCCTGGCAGTGCAGGGCTCCCCCAGCGAGGAGGGTCCTCATCTTTCTCCACAAGATCCTGCACCAGTGGCAGCTCCTGCCTCAGTTTGCTTTGTGAATCAGCACATCAGGGGCCAGTTTCAAAAGATGTTGGGAACGGATGGCGCATGGAGCTGGAAGACTTGTGCTGGAACTGAACAGAATGATGAAGTTCAGCCAATTTAACTCATGAGAAAGAGACAGCAAAGTGGCCTCAGTAATTGGTACAAGTGGCTTTAAACATGAAAATGCCCAGTATCAAAGCAGTCCTTCCTAAGAGAGAAATGCAGAAGATAGCCAGGATGTTGGAGATGCCAGCTGGAAAAGTCACAGCAATTATTGACAGCAAGACAGGTTATGATGGAGTAAACTCCTGAGGCAGAGGCCCAGGTCTGTACCTCCAACAGGCCTCAGCCAGAGGCCTTATTTTGTAAGGCTAAAATCCTGGGATGGGCTGTTTGCACCAAGTGAGCCCATGGTCCATGCTGGCCTCACACCCAGCCAGCAGCCAGGCCCTGCAGCGATGCAGAGCTGGCAGGGGGCTGGCCCCTGCCCCCCAGAGCAGATGTGGAGCTCACGGACATCCCGGCTGCTCCCAGACATCACACACCTTCTGCAGGCTTCTCTCATCCCGAGCCTCTGCAAGAAGAGCAACAGCTGGAAACTGTAGAGGAGAGCTTTCCCAAAATAACACTGATTCTTAAACTGCAGAGAGGAACCCACACGGGTTTAGAGGCAGGTGGGAAGGTGAGGAAGGACAATGAAGGGAAAAAAACATGTGCTCCAGGTAAAGCTGACTACAGAGAGACTCCTGGTCCTGCTCCCTGGACACCGAGTCCTCACCATGGCCCAAACCCTCTCCAAGCTTTCCCAGAGAGCTGAGCTTTAGGTGGGCTGCAAGGCATATGCACAACCACGAACGTCAGAAAAAAATTCCCATCATCTGGCAAAAGCTCTGTTGAGGGAATCTCACCTACTTCATATCTCTGCTCTCCCTCTCCCTCCTGCCTTCACCACCTTACACAGCCAGAAAACCTCTGTGTAACCATCTCTTCAGTCCCACATCATGATCTTCTCGTGCTATTCCATCGTGCTGGTGCTGCGTGTCCCACCTGTCCGGGGATCCACGCTGGTTCCTGCAGCCCCGTGCTGCTCCCAGCCTGTCCTGCGTGTCCCTGATGTCCCTCAGGTAACCAGAGACACCGCTCGTCCTCCTCAAACCCCCATTCTGGCCAACACTGCTCAAAGTTCATTTCTAGCAAAGAAATTCAGCACTGTGCAATTACTGCTCTAATTACAAGCTCTATTAATACGGTTCTGTCTGTAGCCCGTCCCAGAGTCGTGATGTTGGAGGCTACATTTACTGTGAGCAGGGCTGCACCAGCCCCAGGTTGGTATCGTTTTGCTTTATGCAGATATGAAATCTTTTATAGAACTCAGCAGCTTGCAGCAGTCTCCACAATTTGGCAAGGAAAGCAGCCTGGGATGAGGGAATCGCTTTTTGCAAGCCCCCTGAAAATCTGTCCAAATTTGGTGCTTAGAAACTGCCAAAAAACTCCAGGTCCTGCCTGTGATGCAGCTGATGCTGGCAACAGCCCAACCTGCCATCTCCCCCAGCCCTGGTGCCCCTCTGCCCCATGGCCTCGGAATAAAGCTCCAGCTCAAGGAGGAGACCAGCACAGAGCAGATTTCCCTTCCTTCCCACAGTGGCACCACCAGTGCCGACCCAAGAGCAGGCACAGCTGGCTCTCACCCCACCATGGGCTCCAAACTTCTCAGGAAAGGCTTGTTCCCCAAGCTGGGGGGCTGGCAGGGCTCTGGCTGCAGCAGCTCCCCAGCACCCACTCCACCCCCCTCCTCGGCAGAGCCACTGTCACAGACCCCGCTCTCCCCCGGGAGAGCTCTGCCAACGCCCCTGACTCCACCATTGGCATGGCTGCAACAGTGACACCCTCGCGGTGGCACTCCCACAGGGACACTGGCAGCCCTGGCTGCAGCACAGGGTGGGCAGCTTGGACCCCCTGCCCCCGCTGCAGCACAGTATTGCCTTCAACTTTTCCCCTTCAGAAATGAAGGAATTGCCTACAGGAAAGGAATCTGGCAGGAGGACATGAGCAAGTCAAGACCCAGTGCTCAAGCTTTAGGAAAATTCGGGGTCTCACTGGCAACTTCCATCGTGGATTTTGAGGCCATTTCAGTTCCAGTCACCAACTCTGATCTTCAGACCCAGAACACGAACAAACAAAATCCTCTTTCAGACATTTCTGTATCAAGCCCCAAACCTACAGTTTAGAAGGGAATTCCCTTCCAGACCAAGGCACTCCACGGAATGATAACATCTCCAGCAAGGCTGCCGTTAATTAACCCCTGTTAATTCACTCACACACGCCTTGTAACAGGTAACTGTGTAATCACAGCACATGTTTCACCAGAATCCGGATTCATCCTGATGCCTGGCAGGCACTAAGGGAATGCAGCCAGACAGGGGAATCTGTGGGATTCCTGCTGCAAATCCACAGGGAAGGCTCAGAGGAGACAGGATAGGGCTGTGGCTTGGGCAGGCAAAGCTCGCGAGGACAGGCAGCCTTTGGCACCATGGCACACCCTGCGGACAGGGGAGCGGTGTCACACCGGCCAGGCAGGCGCAGGGCACCACAGCCCTCCCTCGGGTGACACGGGGCAGCGGTGTCACACCGGCCAGGCAGGCGCAGGGCACCCACAGCCCTCCCTCGGGTGACACGGGGTGCCGGGGGAGCCCCAGCAGCGCACCAGAGCCCGGTGTGCGCTCCACCTTCCCGAGCTCCAGGAGAACCACGCACCGCAGGAGTTGCTAAGAGACAGCCTGCCACCACCGCAGCACCTACTGCCGGGCTGGGGTACAGCACGGGACACCGGGACACGGGACACCGGGATACCGGGATACCGGGACACCCGGGACACCGGGACACCGGGACACGGGACACCCGGGACACCCGGGACATCGGGACACCGGNCCGGGACACCCGGGACACCGGGACACCGGGACACCCGGCGCGGCTCCGCATCCCTGCACAGGGACAAGGGCGGGGACACGGGGCCCGGGACGGCTCTGCCCACAGAGGTGACCCTGGCAGCACCTCAGGCATAGCCCTGCCGTGTCTCAGCTGGCAGCTCCTCTGTGCTACAGCGCAGGAACCTCACACAAGGTAAGATCGTGTCACCAGTGACCTCGGGGTCCCACCACAGCTGGTGTCAGAGGCACAAACAAGGGAGGGCTGCAGGAGCCCCACGGGAACGGGCACAGCACAGTCCCCCCCCCCAGCCCACTGTGACTGCCCCAGTTGGACTGGTGGGACCCCAGCGTATCCGACTGGGCCACTGCCACGGCCTGTGCCAGCCCTGCGCTCCCACCCGTCTCCATCCAGCCTGAGTCCCTTCCTCTTCTCTTCCAATTCCATCAACCCAACAGCTTTCTGTGGCTGAAGACCTCCACGGAGGTGGAAAGGCCCCTCCAGCATCAGCCCAAGGTTTTACATCCTCCCTGTCTTAACGCCACTGAGTGTCCTTTGTCCTTGCCCCATGAGGCCAATAAAACAAATTCGGGGATTTACATTCCCTCAATCCATGCAACCTTTCAGACCCTTCTTACAGTCCACCTTCCTTTCCTCCTTTCCACAGAAACTCAAAAGGACCAAAGTGGGATGCAGGCCTCTGGAGAAGCACCCAGGCTGCTGCTCCCATGCACCATCACCATGGTGGCCAGAACCCCCACAGCAGGGCCACCACTCGCCAAAACCACCTCGTGTGCCCCTGCAGTGACATTCCTGGCATGAGGCAGCAGGAATAGAGCCGAGCACACTGCCACCACGCTAGGACAACAAAACTCAGGGCAGGGAACCGGCAGTGCCCGGCAAGCACCGAGCTGGACCGGGGCTCCTCACACAGACCAAAGGCACCCGCGGCCCTGCCGCCTTCCCTGCAGTGGGCCAGCTGCAGAAACCTGGAGCTCTGGGCTCACCGAGGGCAGAGGGACCCTTGGGCTGGGGGCTGCCACAGCCTGCCGGGCCACAGTGGGTTCAGCACAGCATGGCCAACCTCCCCCTCCCTCCCTCGGCTCCACCGCAGCCACTCGCCCATGCTGGCCCCCAGCTCCATCCCAGCCCCCCGGCTCCCTCCCAGGCCCGCAATCCCATCGCAGCCCCTCCATTGCTGCACTGCATTTCCCCAGCTCCTCCGCAGCTCCTCGGCTCCATCCCTCCCCTCGCTGCCGGCACCCGGGCTGCAGTGTTCTGCATTTCTAATGTTAACGGGCTCCGGCGATCCCGCTCTCCGCCGAGCACCGGCCCCCCCGCCCCGATGCCGGACCCGCGCC
>VWZP01005164.1:263077-273422 GCA_013396995.1 Dicaeum eximium
CGGGCCCGGTGGCGGGGAGCAGTGCGGGCGGGGATCCCGGGAGGTGGGGCAGTGCCCGCGGCTCCCCCGTCACGGCCCCGCCGCTCTGTCCCGCAGGGTCCCCCGGAGCCGCGGAGCCCCCCGCGCCGCGCCGCCCCCGCCATGCTGTGCCCGCTGCTGTGCCCATGGCTCCGCGCTCTGACCCGGGCGGGCCCGCGGGGCCCGGCTGCCCGTGAGCGCCGCGGTGCCGCGATGTTCCCCGCCTGCTGCTGCGCCGGCAAGGCCCGGCCGCGGCTGCTGCTGCCCCTGGACCCCTACGGCCATGGGCTGCTGCCCGCCGTGCACCCCGACGGCGGCCGGGGCCGGGCCCACGGCAAGAGGAAGAGCTGGAACTTCATCCACGAGAAGATGAGCTACGACACCTTCTTCACCATGAAGCGGCTGATCGAGCGCTCGCGCAGCGTGGGCGAGGTGCTGCGCTGGGTCACGCAGAACCCGGGCAAGGTGTCGGCCAGTCACTACCCCATAGCGCTGCACAAGCTGGGGCAGCTCCTGCAGCAGCAGCCGGGGCCGCCCCTGGGCGCCGGGGACGGCCGCGGGCCCGCGGGGCAGGTGCTGGAGCAGCCCGAGTTCCACGTGCTCTGCCAGGCCATCGTCAGCGGCTGCGCCAAGTTCGACAACTTCAGCATCGTCAACTGCCTGTACGCGGCGGCCGCGCTGGGTGAGCGCCCGGGGCTGCGCGGGTGGGCGGCACGGTGCTCACAGGGGCTGGGGACAGGGACAGGGACAGGGCCGGGCGGGGCTGTGTCTGCGCTGCTGCGCTTGTGACCCCTGGGGGCTCAGCTGAGCAGGGTGCTCTGCTCCCCCAGGGCAGCAGGACTCAGTGTCCCGAGCTGACCAGGAGGTCCATGCTGGGCAGCCCTGCCTGGCAGGATGTGTATCAGCCCCTCCTGCGCCGTGTCTAGTTCCACCTTGAGTTCCAGCAAACCTGGAAACACCTGGGCACCCACGGGGGAGCCCGTGGGTTTGGCTGAGCTCTTGGAGGGCACAAGCCCCGTGTCACTGGCTATTGCTGTGTGGGAGAGAAGATTTGAGGTGTTTGGGTTCCTGTGCTGCTTCCCCGGGGTGCTGCTGAGCTGGGGAGGCCGCAGCTGAGGGGCTGTGCCCCAGGGAAGGCTGCATCCAAAGAGCAGTGACAGCAGGGCAGCAGGGGGAATCATCCCCTCTGCCCCACTCACGTGAGGCCCTACCTGCAGGGCTGCTTCCAGCTCTGAAGTCCAACAGCAGAAAGACATGGAGCGAGCCCAGAGGAGGCCATGGAGATGGAGCTCTGAGAGCTTGAGAAGGACTTGGAACAAGGGCCTGGAGGGACAGGACAAGGGGGAATGGTTTCCTACTGCCAGAGGGCAGGGCTAGATGGGATATTGGGAAGGAATTCTTCCCTGAGACAATGGGGAGGCCCTGGCACAAGTTGCTCAGAGAAGCTGTTGCTGCTCATCTCTAGAAGTGTTCAAGGCCAGGTTGGACGGGGCTTGGAGCAACCTGGGGTAGTGGAAGGTGTCCCTGGTCATGGCAGGAGGTTGTAACTGGATGATCTTTAAGGTCCCTTCCAACCCAAACAGTTGCAGGATTCCACGATCTGGCGGGTGCCTGCCCTCCTGCCCGTGGCTCCCCGATCCTGTTCGGTTCCCCAGCCTGCTGGGCCAGGGCTCGCTGGAGCCGCCCGGCCACGGCTGACGCAGTAACCCGAGCCCCTGCGGGGTGGGGGGGCCGGCTCTGCCCCTCGTCCCTGGGCCGGCGGCGCCGGGTGTTTATTGACACTGAGCCCGAGCTGCCGGCGCTGCTGCCCTCACCCGGCTCCCCATGCTGGGCCCCCACAGCTCTGCTGTGCCCCCCACTTTGTTCTGCCCCCTTGTCCCTCATTAACACAAACCCCAGCTTGCTTTTGAGGCCTTTTCACAGAACAAAGCGGCTGCTCAGACCAATTCCGCACGTTCCCCCTCCTGAGTTGTGATTAACGATAACCCGCAGTGACTCGCCCTGCGCTGCCCTGCGGCCTGTGCCCGCCCACATCCCGGGGTGCTGGGGAGCTCCAGGCCCCCCAGTGCTCTTTGCCTCTGCTGAGAGATCCCTCCTGACAGCCCAGGCACTGAGCCTGTGCCCAGGCCTGGATAACAGTCCTGAGCTGCAGGGAAGTGTTTCCCTGGGAGCCCGGTCGCACAAGCTAAAGCTGAGCTGGGAAACAGGAGAAGGTCAAAAAAGCCAAAGGATTAGTCCCTGCTGGAACAAACAGGGTTTAGTTTTGTCACATGGGATGTCACAGTTGTTTTCCAGCCACAACTTTTTTAATGAACTTTTTGAGGTGAGTTTTTTGAGTGCCCAAAGCCCCTGGAAGTGCTCCAGGCCAGGTTGGGCAGGGCTTGGAGCAACCTGGTCTAGTGGAAGTGTCCCTGGCCATGGCAGAGGGGTGGAACTGCATGGGATTTAAGGTTCCTTCCAACCCAAAACAGTCTGAGATTTTGGGATTCTGAATTATTTGGGAAATGAATTAATTGTCTTTGAGATGTTTGAGACGTAGGAAATGAACCTTGCTAGTGCGGGTGAGCTGCAGTGCTCCCGTTCCGGTAGGATGGGTGGGAATGGCCCCACAGCTCCACGCAGTGTCCTCGGGGTGCTTTGCCTTCCCCTCCCTTCCCCTTCTCTCTTTGGTCTCTGATGGAGCACATCCATGCAGTCACGGCAGTGGCCTCCTGCCCGAGCTCCGTGGGGCTGAGCCGTACCCGGGATCCGAGCCGTGCCGGGACCTGAGCCGTGCGCGGGATCCGAGCCGTGTGCGGGACCCGAGCCGTGCGCGGGATCCGAGCCGTGCGCGGGATCCGAGCCGTGCGCGGGATCCGAGCCGTGCCGGGATCCGAGCCGTGCCGGGATCCGAGCCGTGCGCGGGATCCGAGCCGTGGCCCGGATCCGAGCCGTGCGCTGGATCTGAGCCGTGCCGGGATCCGAGCCGTGCGCGGGATCCGAGCCGTGCCGGGATCCGAGCCGTGGGGCTGAGCCGTGCGCGGGATCTGAGCCGTGCCCGGGAGCTGAGCCAGGCCCCAGATCTGAGCCGTGCCAGGATCTGAGCCGTGCCCGGGATCTGATCCGTGCCTGTCCCTGTCCGCGCAGGGCTGCCCGGGGAGTCGCCGCTGGTGCGGGTGCTGGAGGACGAGTCGCGCAGCCGCCTGGGCCGCTTCAACCAGAAGGACGTGTCGATGGTGTTCAGCAGCGTGATGCGGCTGCACCCCTCCAGCCCGCACCCGCTGGTGGAGTCCTGCCTCAGCAGCCTGGAGCGGCACCTGGAGAAGGAGCGGCACCCCCAGACCCTGTTCCTGCTGCTCTCCTACTACCGGCTGCGCGCGCAGGCGCTGCAGGGCCACGCCGCCTCCGACCAGCAGCTCATCAACAACCGCAAGATCCTGCGCCTGGTGCGGCACACGCTGGGCCAGGTGAGCGCCATGAGGGAGCACGAGCTGGCGCTGCTGGACGAGATGCTGGCCCTGTGTGCCCAGGAGGCCAACAACAAGGCCCTGGAGGCCATCTTCAGCTCCCAGCTCTTCTATGAGAACCGGCAGGAGCGCTTCATTCGCAGCATGGCAGGTGAGGGGTGCCCAGGTGGGCTCCAGCATGGCCGCCCACACTGGGGGTGCAGGGCTCTCATCAGGCAGAGGACGTGGGGGCTTCTGGCCAAGTGGGGGGCAGCCTCGCAGACACCTTCCCTGGCCCTGGGGATGTTTGGGTGGTGGCAGCCTCAGCTGGGGCCCTGCTGAGCCCCAGAACTGGAGCAGAAGGAGCCCTGTGTCATGGCCACTCTTGTCACTGACAGCCCAGCCCAGCCCTTTGACAGGCTGGGAGCCCCCCTATTCCTCTAGGGACTGGGAGGGACAAGGACCCCCCCCCCCGCCATTCCTTCAGGGACTGTTTTCCAGCAGTGCCTCCAGACTGGGCATACTGGAGTTTTAGTGGGGTTTTGCAGAAGGCCCCACCTGTGCACATTCCAGCTGTGGTCCATCTGTGCCTTTTGGCTGTGCACGACAGGAATCTGCCTCAGCCTCTGACCTGACCCATACCTGAGGGTTTTTGGGAGCTGCCTGGCGTTTGAGGTTTTTGGGACTGGCACTACTGTCTGGTCCTGTCCTCCCACCTGCTCGGGCTGTGGTGGCTGCAGAGGACCTGGGGTGGGGACAGAGCTGGCCCGTGTGACGGCCTCCCCGCTGTGTTGGCTCGGCAGAGTGGCTGCCCCGGAAGGCAGAGAACCTCACCCCCTACACCATGGCCCTCATCGCCAAGTACGTGGCGCGGCACCGGCTGCGTGAGCCGCGGCTGCTCGACACCATCGCCAACTTCCTGCTGAAGCGTGGCGAGCAGCTCGACAGCAAGGTGAGCGCTCCCCTCACCTGCGGGGTCCCCTCCATCTGCGGGCACGCCTGGGCAGGGGAGCCATGGCCCTTCTCCATCTTCACGGGGCATTCCAGGGGCCGCGCCCCAGTCCCGGTGGGTTCTGAGCATCTGTCTTCTCATGGCACTGGGCAGGTGGCCCCGACCTGTCCCTTGTCCCACCCTGGCCCCACACGCCTCTCTTGCCGCAGGTGATCCAGAAGTTGGTGTTTCCCTTCAGCCGGATGAACTACCGCCCCTCCAACCACGGCGAGCTCTTCCCCAAGCTGGAGGCCATCTTGGAGCAGAAGGCCAGCAGCTCGCCACTGGCCACCGTCAACATCCTCATGTCCATGTTCCAGCTCAGCCATTTCCCACAGAGTGTCCTGCACCAGGTCTTCTCCCCGGGCTTCATCACCAACGTCATGAGTACGTGGGGCGCTGCCGGCTGTGGGAGCCCCAGCAGGGTGCGGGGTCCCCGGGCGCGGGGCTGGGCGGTGCCGGTGCCGGTGGGCTCAGCACGCTGCCCCGCAGGCAGCCCCTACGCGCTGATCGTGCGCCGGTACCTGTCGCTGCTGGACGCCGCCGTGGAGCTGGAGTTCCGCGAGTACAGCGGCCCCCGCCTCGACCCGCGCTACCGCGTCCTCATGTTCGAGCACGCCCTGACGGCTGACGAGGCCAACCGAAAGTACAGGTGAGGGCCGAGGGGGGCACCCTCTGCTGTCCCTCCAGTGGGGACAGGGGTCTGTCACCTGCTCTGGCAGGATGCCACGTGGTGCCAGGATGAAGGCCTCTGTGGCCGCTCCAAAGCCTGCGGAGTAACGCTCTAGAATCACAGAATCGTTTAGAATTGCAGAATTGTTTGGTTTGGAAAGCCTTGCAGACCTCAGTGGAGAGGAGGTGATATTCGTACGGGCAGAATTGGTTTGGAAATGCCCCAAGTCAAGCCAGAGTTACCAACAGCGGGGGAAGGAGCTGGCTGTAGAGGCTCCCTTCCCAAGGCGTTCTCGCAGTCAGTGCACTCTCTGCTGCTCCAGCCTCACCACACCCCAGGCATTTCGGGGCATACCAGCTGCTGGAAGCAGGACATAGAGCAGGTCAGGAGACTGGCATACAGGTGAAGGCTTTCAGATGAGGAGAGCAAATGAGAGAGAGCAAAAAATCAGATCATGAAAATGCGTCCTGCACATCCCGTTTCCCCAGCAGGACCTGGGCAGAGGAGGAGGAGGAAGGGTGCTTGCGTGAAGGGACTGCACATCTGGATGAAGATGTCAGAACAATGCTGGGTGGCCTAGCCCCTGAGCCCACCTGTTTGCCAGCACTGCTAAGGCCACCACTAACCATGTCCTCAAGTGCCACGTCCACATGGCTCAGGGATGGGAACTCCCCCCTGCCCTGGGCAGAGGTGCCAGGGCTGGGCAGCCCTTTTGGAGGGCTTTTGGTGTCCCAATACTGAGAGGAGCTTTTCTGCAAAAGGAGCTGTAACCCATCCCTTCTTGACCCCCAACAGCAGAGCCCAAACTCCATCCCTGTGCATCCCACACCTGTGGGCTCCCATCTCCACGTTGAAGTAGTCAGCACCAACAGTGCTGGGGGATGTGCCAGCCCCTGCAGTGCCCCCCTGATTGTCCCCTCCTTGCAGCTACAAGGGGCTGGTGGCCGAGGCGCTGCGACAGCTGGTGGGGGAGGAATGCTACCGGCAGGACGAGGTGCTGCCCCCTGGGTACTGCACAGGTAACCCCCTGGGCTGGGGGCTGACAGGTGGGGTCTGGGGGCTGCAGCTGGGAGGTCATTTGGTGCAGAGTGAGCTCTGGCTGCTTTGTCACTGCCTTCCCTGTGACACTGCATTTGGGACAAAGCTCCCTGAGCCTCTCAGTGCAGAAAAGGGGGGTTCCCCTGAGCCTCTGTTTGCTGGCTCAGAGTCCCAGCTGGGGCAGAGTTCCCGAGCCCATGTCCCATCAGTTGCTGATCCCTGTTCTCTCTCCTGCAGACTTCCTGCTGTGGATCAACCGCTCAGGCACAGTGCTGCCTCTCTCCCGTGTTCCGGCAGCTTCCAGGGCACCCCCAGCCACGTCCCCCGTCACCATGTCCCTGCGCTCCAGCGTCCTGGCCCTCACCTCAGATTTGCAGGACTTTGCACCGTTTGCTGCGGAGACGCCCAGCAGCCCCCCGGGCCCCCGGGAGAGCGGCCGGGCCGGGCGGTTCATGCCGGCGCTGTGCCCGGCCCCGGGGGGGCCCTGCTTCCAGCCCCCCCAGGACTATTACTGCGGGCTGAGCAAGGAGCCGTCCCTGGCCAGCCCGGGTAGCTCCACGCTCAGCAGCCCGTCCGAGTGCCTCTCGGCGCCGCTGCCCGGCACCCCCGACTGCTCCCCCCGCGCCTCCACCGCCTCCCTCTTCCAGTTCCCCATCGGCAAAATCCTGGAGGAGGAGGAGGAGGAGGAGGAGGAGGCTGCCGCCTGCCCTGGCCAAGAGCACGGCTGCTTCCAGGGGGAGCAGGCCCAGGAGCAGCCTGAGGAGCGGAGCCCCCCGGCCAGCGAGGACGCCGGCCCCCCGCCCTCGCCGTGCCGGCCCAGCCCCAAGCGGGCGCTGGGCGAGGGGCCGCAGGGCGCCGAGGAGATCCAGAGGTACGGAGTGGGCCCCAGCCCCGGGTGTGTCCCTGCTCCCTTCCAGCAGGACAGCCACCCTGGCGCTGCCTCGGGCTCCTGCTCAGCCCTGGCCCCTTCCTGCCCAGTGCTGTGGGACACCCACGTGTCCCCACTGCGCTGGGTGCTGGGTACAGCTGTCCCTGCCACCAGCAGGGTCTGGGATCGGTTGGGGTGCTGGGGAGCAGGGTCCATGGCGTGGGGTGACACTGCCCTCCCCGCTGTCCCCTGTACAGGGTGGTGCTGTCGGTCAATGACAAGTGGCACTACTGCCAGAACTCCGACATCCTGGTGGGCTCCCGGGCCATGAGGGACCGGCACCTGCGGCTGCTGGGATACTGTCTGGTGCAGGTAAGGGGCTGCCCCCACCTCCCCAGGGCCAGGGGACACAGTGGGTGATGGGCTCAGAGCTGAGAGCTGGCACCCCCTGGAAGGATGGGCCCGGACCTGGCATCCCCAGTGTAAACACTCCTGGCCCTGTGAGAGGAAGCAGGCGTGACTCATCCTCATGTCTCCTCGCCCTCCCCCACCCCATGCAGGACTTTTTCCACGCAGCTGGTGGGTGACACCAGCCCTGATGGAAAGCAGAGGCAAGGGACAGTCTGTCCTGGGAGCTGAGACCCGGCCTGAGTGAGGGGAAGGGGAAAGGGAGGGTGTTCAGCCCAGGCCAGCAGACACAGCCACAGTGGCAGCATCGGGTGCAGGGCCTCAGGGTGAAATCGGGTGGGGGGACACACGTGGGTCCACACATGGTGACCTGTGATTCCATGTGCCAAGGGGGCAGGAGGCACCTTCTGTGCCAGAGCCCTGCCTGCCCTGGTTCCAGCCCCAGCTGTTCCCTGCCGAGTGCTGGACTGGAGGAGCCCGCAGGTGTGCAGCTCCTTTGGCAAACTCCAGGTGTTGGTTTAGGATGTGCGGCTCCCAGGTGCTTGTTTGTGGGTGGTTTTAGCCTGAGGATGAGTCTTTCTGAGGAAAATGGCACTGGAAATAAGCCCTCAGTCCTGTTCACTCTTGCACTGTGGAGGACCAGGATTGCAGCAGTGCTTCCACCCTGCCATCCCACAGCCATTCCCAAACAGGCTCACTCCCTGCTGCTGCCAGGCCGTGCCAGCCGCGGCTCCTCCTCATTCTAGAGCTCAGCAGCCCAGAGCCCGTGTTTGTGCAGAGCTCCAGAGTCCTGTGACTGCTGAGGAATCACCTGGGAGCTGCCCAGCAGTGTAGCTGGGCTGGGAGCAGGGCCAGCTCTCCCTTGAGCTGGTGTTTCGGCTGGGCTGGCCAGGGCTGTGTCCTTCCTGCAGAAGGCACAGCAGGGACCCAGCTGAAGGGACCTTAAAGCCCATCCAGTGCCAGCCTCTGCCACAGGCAGGAACTCCTTCACTGTCCCAGGCTGCTCCAGCCCCAGTGTCCAGCCTGGCCTTGGGCACTGCCAGGGATCCAGGGGCAGCCACAGCTGCTCTGGGCACCTGTGCCAGGGCCTGCCCACCCTCAGCCAAGAATTCCCTCCCAATATCCCACCTATCCCTGCCCTCTGGCAGTGGGAAGCCATTCCCTGTACTTTTGTCCCTCCAGGCTCTTGACCCAAGTCCCTCTCCAGCTCTCTTACGACCCCTTTAGGCACTGGAAGGGGCTCTAAAAGGTCTCCCCAGAGCCTTCTCTTTCCAGGTGAACACCCCCAGCTCTCACCTCTGGGTTGAGAGGCTCCAGCCCTCAGAACCTTTATTCCTCCCCTGCGCTGCCAGTGGCTGAAGCATGGGTCCCAGTGACCCTGAGCCCTGCTCTGTGAGTGCTGGTGGTGCCCTCAGGGCTGTCGTACCTGCAGTTTTCAGCCCCCCAACACCCTGTCACCTTTCATGGAGGGTGCTGACAGGGTCTCCAGGATGGGGTGAGGCTCGAGATTCCTCTCTTTGTGTGTCTGCACCATCTGTCCAGGGCTGAGCTCAGGCTGGACAAGCTTGGAGCTGGGCATTGTCTACACTTCCCATGCCACTGTCCGTGTCTACACTGCAGTCCACCCCCTCAGCAGGAGCCCCACTGCCCTACTCCAGGGAGGGATCTGCGTCCCGATTCTTCGTCCCACCACCACAGAAGGCTGAGTGGGGCTGGGGCCGGGGGGTACAGGTGGGGCCTGTACAGCATCCTGCAGGACGCTGTCACCGCTCTGACGCTGTCCCTGTCCCCTCACAGCTGCCCTACACGGAGCTGGAGAAGGTGAGTGGCATCGAGGAGGCCAAGCACTACCTGCGGCAGAAGCTGAGGGAGCTGCGCTTCTGAGGGACGGATCCGGGGGGTGTGGGGGGCCAGGTGGGTGCTGCCAGCCCCTTCCCCTGTGCAGGGGGATACGGAGCTGCCCCCCATCCCGGGGGGTCAGGGGGATATGGAGATGCTCCCCAGCTCGGGGGGGCCAGGCTGTGGGGCCAGGCCATGGGCACCTGCTCCTNCTGCCAGTTGCGCCCCTCTGTTGCTGCAGGGGCTGGGCCTGGCCTGGCCTTCCCCAGGCACTGGGGCTGTCCCCGTGTCCCCAGCACGGCTGCTGGGATGGGGCACTGGGGCTGTCCCCGGGTCCCCAGCACGGCTGCTGGCATGGGGCGCTGGGGCTGTCCCCGTGTCCCCAGCACAGCTGCTGGCATGGGGTGCTGGGGCTGTCCCCGTGTCCCCAGCACGGCTGCTGGCATGGGGCGCTGGGGCTGTCCCCGTGTCCCCAGCACGGCTGCTGGCATGGGGCGCTGGGCCTGGCCCCCGGGGGCTGCAGGGGATCGTGCAGGGCCGGGAGCGGGTGTGCACATGGGGCTGTTCCCGGGGCCTGGGCCCGGAGGAGGGGGGTGTTTGGGAAGGGGGAACTTTCCAATAAAACTGGTGAAAAGTGTGCAAAGTTCGGTCTCTTTATTAGTCGAAGGCAGCGGAGGGCCTGAGCCCCCGCCCCGGTAGCCCCCCAGGGACTGCTCGAAGCAGGTCTCCCTTGGCAGGGGGGTCCCCAGCACCTCTGCCCTGAGCCCCGCGCTCGAAATAAAGCTGTTTATTGCCTCTGTATTGCTTGTTCCATAAACCCCGGGGGGCTCAGCTGGCGCCTGAGTGTGGGGCGGGAGCCGTGGGGCTGCTGAGGGGCCGGGGCCTCGCTCTGTCCCGGGGCCTCGCTCTGTCCCGGGGGCTCCGGCCCGGGGGTCTGTCCCGGGGGGCTCTGTCCCGGGCACGGGCAGCAGGTGTCCGAGGGGCTGTACCGCGGGGCCGGGCTCTCTTTGGCAGGGCCCCGGGCGGGCCTGCGGAGCGCAGGGCCCCGGCCCCGCGGTGCGGGCTCCGGCCGTGCCCCGCGCCCG
>VWZP01005175.1:9441-40179 GCA_013396995.1 Dicaeum eximium
TTAGGAAGCACAAGACAGATTCACCTAGGGCAAATAATTCATGTCAAAGCATCATGATTGTCTTCTAAGACAAAGTAACATGCTCAGTTCATGTGGGAAGAGCGGTGGACACTGTCTACCTGGATTTTTCCAAGGTTTTCTGCATAGCTTCCTCCCAGACAACCAGTGTGTGATGGACCCTCTGGACAAGAGGTCTGTGGGGGGGGTGGGGCCCTGGCCATGGGCCCCAGATGGGGATGGTAAACAGCTCCTTTCCAAGCTGGCAACCTCTCCCAAGGGGGTGTCCCAGGGATCAGGGCTGGGCCCAAAGCTGTTGATTACCTTCCTAAGGGATGGGGACAATGGGATCAAGTGTACCGTGATCCCTGGGTCCATGGNGTGTACCGTGATCCCTGTGCCCATGGTGGTGCCAAACTGAGTGGGAAGTGGGTTCTTGGGAAGGGAAAGCCACCCTGCAGGAAGGCCTGGATAGGCTGGAAGAGAGGCTGGCAAGAACATTGTGAAGTTCAGCAAAGACAAGTGCAAGGTCTCGCACCAAAGAAAACATAATCCAGGAGGGCAGCACAGGCCGGGATCTACCCAGAGGGGAACAGCCCTGTGGAAAGGGACCCGGGGGTCCTGGCAGACATGAAACTCACGCTGGGTGTACAGAGCCGGCTGTGGAAAAGAGAGCCAGTGCTGGGCTGCATCAAAACGTGCATCACCTGCAGAGACAAAGGCACCACATCCCACTCCACCGAGGGCTTGTCAGGCCACCCCTGGAATGCTGTGCTCGGCTTCAGGCCTTGTACAGGGAGGCTGGAGAGGGCCCAGAGAAGGGCCATAAAGATGGTTCGAGGGCTGGGAAGCCTGCTGAGTGAGGAAAGGCTGAGCCATCGGGGTTTTTTCAGCCTTGAGAAAAAAAAGGCTGAATGGGAATCTTATCACCATGTTCCAGTGGCTAAAAGAAGACNAACCCTATCCAATGCCCCTGGGTCAAGATCAGAGCAGCAGTCTTCCAGGGAGATCTCACAGTAGGCATCTGCTACTGACTTTAAAACCAGGATGATAAAGCCAACAAAGCAATATTTAGCTCACTTAAGTAAGCTTTGGGTCAGCACAATCTGATTATTATGGGCAATTTTAATTACCCAGACATTTATTGGTAGAAAAATGCAGTAGTTTGTGTGCCATCAAGTTCCTGGAATATATAGAGGCCTGCTGCCTCATAAAAAAATGTTAGATTTGCAAACCAGGAATGAGGCACTGTTGGACTTGTTACGTGCAAACCAGGAAAACCTGCTTTGTGATGCCTTGGTTAGGGATAGCTTTGGCTGTAGTGATCACAATATTGCAGAACTTGGGATCCCACTGAATACACTGAAGATTTTAGAAGAGCAAACTTGACCCAGCTAAGAGCTAATTTGGAGGAATTTTGTGGCAAGACACTATGGAGGATCAAGGAGTTACTGAGTGTTTCAAGGAAGTTCTCTTGGAAAAATGATAAGTATTCATGCCCTCTAAATTTAAGAGTAGGTGGAGCTGGACCCAGTTGGATGAACTGCAAGCTTCTGTGTCTGCTCAAAATCAGAAGAGACACACAAGAAATGGAAAAGTAGGCAAATACCTGTTGAGAGCTAGACAAGTATTATCAGGGTGTCCAGAGATGCAGTTAGAAAAGCAAAAGTTCCACTCAAATTGGAAAGGGCCAAATATGTCAAAAATTACAAGAAATTATTCCTCAGTAATAGAAACAATAAGCTGAAATAGAAGGAAAGAATGAACTAGTGTTTTGCAGAAGAGGTGAATTACCCAGTTACAAACAATGCTGAAAAGACAGAGGTTCCCAACACTTTCTTTATGACTGTCTTTACCACAACTGTTGGGCCCAAAGCCTTGGGAGAAAATACCCAGTTTGATGCAAATGCATGCCCAGTGAAGAAAGAGGGGATATATGAATTATCACAGGAGCTGAAATTATGCACCCAAGCATCTTAAAAGAGCTGATGTCATTGTGAGTGTGCTCTCCATAATATTTAAGAAGCCATGGGGATGAGGAGATATCCCAAAAGATATTAAGAAGGTTAATGTCACCCCATCTATAAGAAGATTTAAGATTAAGATCCAGGTAATTATAGGCACATTGTTCTTATTTTAGGGCCTGGGAAAGTTATGGAACAAACCCTCTTGAAGACTACCACAAGTCAGATGAAGCACCTGTTTAGGAAGCACAAGACAGATTCACCTAGGGCAAATAATTCATGTCAAAGCATCATGATTGTCTTCTAAGACAAAGTAACATGCTCAGTTCATGTGGGAAGAGCGGTGGACACTGTCTACCTGGATTTTTCCAAGGTTTTCTGCATAGCTTCCTCCCAGACAACCAGTGTGTGATGGACCCTCTGGACAAGAGGTCTGTGGGGGGGGTGGGGCCCTGGCCATGGGCCCCAGATGGGGATGGTAAACAGCTCCTTTCCAAGCTGGCAACCTCTCCCAAGGGGGTGTCCCAGGGATCAGGGCTGGGCCCAAAGCTGTTGATTACCTTCCTAAGGGATGGGGACAATGGGATCAAGTGTACCGTGATCCCTGGGTCCATGGTGGTGCCAAACTGAGTGGGAAGTGGGTTCTTGGGAAGGGAAAGCCACCCTGCAGGAAGGCCTGGATAGGCTGGAAGAGAGGCTGGCAAGAACATTGTGAAGTTCAGCAAAGACAAGTGCAAGGTCTCGCACCAAAGAAAACATAATCCAGGAGGGCAGCACAGGCCGGGATCTACCCAGAGGGGAACAGCCCTGTGGAAAGGGACCCGGGGGTCCTGGCAGACATGAAACTCACGCTGGGTGTACAGAGCCGGCTGTGGAAAAGAGAGCCAGTGCTGGGCTGCATCAAAACGTGCATCACCTGCAGAGGCAAAGGAACCACATCCCACTCCACCGAGGGCTTGTCAGGCCACCCCTGGAATGCTGTGCTCGGCTTCAGGCCTTGTACAGGGAGGCTGGAGAGGGCCCAGAGAAGGGCCATAAAGATGGTTCGAGGGCTGGGAAGCCTGCTGAGTGAGGAAAGGCTGAGAGATATGGTTTGTTCAGCCTTTAGAAAGAAGTCTTCGGGGAGATCTTATTACCATGTGTATAGGGTCTGGCTGAGCTGGAGTTCATTGTCCCATAACAGCCCCACAGTGCTGCTGCACTTTGCACTGGTAGTTGGAAAGGCTGATAACACACCAGTGTTTGGCTATGGCTGAGCAGCACTGGCACAGCATCAGCTGTCTCTCCAACATTCCTCCCTCCTTCAGGGGGGCTGGGGGTGGCCCAGATCCTGGGAGGGGACATAGGATGTCAGCTCAGATACAAAAGCTGAGGGAGGAAGGAGGAGTATTGAGAGGCATTAGTTATTTTATAGTGCTTGCCTTCCAGAGCAGCTGCTCCACATGCTGAAGCCGTTTCCCAGAAAGTGGCTGAGCATCACTCACTGATGGGAAGTAGAGATAAATTTATTTTTTTCCCTTTTCTTATGTGCATGCAAACGTTTGCTTTTTTATCTTGCTTTCTTCTTGCTTTGAACTGCCTTGTCTCAACCTCCTAGTTGTATTCTATCTCATTTTCTCTCCCCTGTCCCACTGGAGTGATAGAATGCTTTGGTGGGCATGTGTCTCCCAGACAAAGTTAACCCACTATGCCATGTTCCAGTATTTACAGGTTGGCTACAGAAAAGGTGGAAGCTCCCTTTCTGTAAGGAGTCACATGGAAAAGACAAGGGATAATAGATACAAATTACTCCTGCAGAGGTTCGAATTGGACACAAGAAGAAAATTTCTCACAAGGGCAATTAACCGTGATAATGATCTCCTCTCTAGGGAAGTGGTGAATTCCCAAACACTGGACACTTTTAAGATCCAGCTGGAGAAGGTGCTGGGCCACCTTGTCTAGAGTGTGCTTTTGTCAGGAAAGGCTAGTCCAGATGATCCTTGAGGTTCCTTCCAAACTGGTATTATATGATTAAGCACATTTCCTAACCTTTGGGACCCATCTTAAAAATGTAGCAGTCTAGATAAATGTTTTAACTAGTAAGGTCTATTAAATTCAGAGATCCATGAAATAGAACTCAATGTTCATTGTAAAACTAAAACTAATCATTTATGTTCTCCAGCAAATCTGATTTGTTTTGTTTAAATTGGAGATTTATAAAGGATGTGTTGTGGCTGAGTGAGGTGCCTGAAAAGTCAGACTACAAAGTTTGCAGATGGCAAGAAAACCTTTACACAATGTACTACAGCCTGGCAACGAGATACAGCAGCAAATGAAGCAAAATGCAGAGAAATATGGGGAAGTACATACAAGGAGTAACTTAACCTACACACCTATATCATAAAATATGAAATTAATTTTTGTTATTTAGGAAGATGTACAGGGTAAGACTGAATATGGTGTGCACAACACTTCAAGTATGGAAATGCTTACCAGTTACAGAGCTTCGTCACCTCTCCTTAGTAAAGTGCAGAAGAGGAATAGGTTAATGTTTGGCCATTTATCAGTTAATTGACAAAGGAAGAGATCTCGGGGCTTTTCCCACAGCAAATTCTTTCCCTCTTCTGCCACATGGTCGTGCTGGCTGGCCTGTGCTGGCTGTTTAGGATAGGCAGAACAAGGAGGAAGTGGGAGACCCCCTTCTCTGGCTTCTCTGGTGTAACGCATGTTTCACTCTGCAGAGACTACAGCAGTGTTGTTACACTCATACTTACATTCTTCCCACATTAATACAGAAAATGTTTAGACTAGTTTTTGAATTTTTTTCGTAACAATGCCAGCAAGCGTGGTTTGCTTTTTGCAGCTGTGAGGTGAGCTGAAAAAGGATACATTTTTTTCTTTTTACTCTAAAGAGTAAATTGTATTTTAGAACATTTGTTCCAATGTTTTCGTCTAAAATGGTAGAAGTGGAGACATTCCCACTCAAAAATAAGTGTAGGAGGTAAAGAAGTTTGGATATGGAGTTTATAATATGCCATCTGTTGTACTTTCAAGCACCAGAACCTTTTTCAGTCCTACAGTACTACTCCATCTTGATGTCCAGCAGCACAAGTACTACAAAATATTGAAAAATACTTTTTTATTCAAGATGGGAAAGAAGATTCCTAGTTATCTCCTTAGCTGCTGCTATATTGATGAATAGGTTAGGGCTACTAATCTAATAAAGGATCCCAGCAATGACACTGATGAGATCCAAGGAGGATGGTTTCTCAGGAAGAATCATCCTTTCTGAGCCTTGTTAAGTTGACTGAGTGAAGAGGAGGAGAGGAAAAAAAAATGGCTCGTTTCTGTAACATGAGTAGTTTCATAAGTTTCTTGTTCTCCTCTCAGTGGTGTTACCAATGGTCTTGTTTAGAAACATCTCAAACATTGCTTGTAGGTGTGAGGAGAGATATTTTATTGTTTGATCTTCTTTTAAACTTCCCAGTCCTGTCCTCAGAGACAGCAGTGCCAAAATATCTTCTTTCTTTGGATTTTTTTTTAATTTATTGCATTTTAAGCTTTTCAGGATGAGAATTTTGTAATAAAGAGAGCAGCAGTGTCTTCTCTAGAGAGAATGGAGGCCGGATCTCTCTAACCTGCACTGTGAATCATTTTAGTTTAAACTGGCCTGTGGGCTTAAATAAATAGCTGTATTGATTCGCCGCCTTTCAAAACAAGCTGCATTGTTTCACAATAAGGCATGCCCCAGTCTTGTTCTCTTATCTCCTGTCAAAGCTTGAAAGTACATTGCTGCAGAACAGGATGTTCAGAATACTGCAGAAGAAAAAAATGGTTATTGATGATATCTTGGGCTTGTTTTGTGCCATCGAATGAAAGAGAACCACGCTTGAAATCACCACCTTTGTGCAACTTTAGGTAGCATGAAAGAAAATTGTGCTTCAGGTACTTCAGGATAAGTATTAACCTTTGGACAGTATAACAAGGTCAAACCAATTTGGAAGAAATAGCTAACAATAATAAGAAATATCTAAAGGTCAGTTACCTCACCTTTACATTATTGTGTAAGGTACTAATAACAATAGCAGTACCAATGTGCTGTTGAAAGGGTTTTATTTGTACCACAATAAAAGAGGTTTCTGTTGTTTTGGCTTACAGCTCTCTGCAGCATTATGGGCAAAAAAATCAGATGAGATCTATTGGGCTAGAGCTCTGAAAGCCTTTCCCCACATATTTTCTATGAAAGCACTTTTAAAGCATTAATTAAGTCAATAAAGACTTTTTGGCTTTATGAAACATGCAGTTTTAGGGAAAAAAAAAAAAAAAGGAAAAAGAAAGCACAAAGCCAAACAACCACCAAAACTGGTTTCCTCGTGGTCCTTCCATAGTTCTCCATACCTTTCACATTCACATTTTCAAAGTTCTCAAATTTTCCAAAGATTTCACTTTAAGACTATTTCCTTTAAATTTAATCTGTGCAGTTTGTACCTTAAGAATTTTAGAAATATCAAGAAATATGGAAAATTTGTAATACAGTTGATTTCAGTTCCACTGCAGTTAATTGGAAGAAATTACTAAGTGAATCATATAACAGTATGACCCAGGTACAATTATTAGAGGTGAAAGATCAGACACGTTTCTAAAGTTTTAAACCACTAGAACTTTGTCACTATTGCTATTGAATAAACTCCAGGATATTCACAACAAGATAAGTTTTCTGGACATTCACTTCTTTGGAAGAAGAGTATGCACAGGTCCACATGTTGTACACCTGCTTTTTCTTATTGTTTCTCACTTAATCACAAGCACATCTTCATAGCAGAGATGAGATACTATATGGCAGGTTATGGACTAATACACAATAGTGGTGGAAGCAATAGGAATATGTATTTGGCCTGACTGCTGAGCTTTGGCCTTTATTTAGGAATTAATGTCTTGCTACCCATTGTTAAACTGTTACTTGGACCAGTCACAAGCCAGTGCTAAAGTCATGATACCCATTTCAACTTTTTGGCTGGCTAACAACACACTTCTTTTCTGCAGCTGTAACCTCAGGTAACCATGACCTTGGAAGAAAAAACCTGTATGTAAATAGAATATAGGAGAGACAAAAAAAAAAATTCCAAACAAATAAACAAGCACCAACAAGAACAGCCAAACTGACAAATCCCAAAAAATACATTGCTCATAAATTCTATTACGCATTTGCTTGCTTATGCAAGCTGTAGAGGAGAAGGTAAATTGAATGACATGTTTTCTCATGAATTGTTTTTCCCTGTCTATCTTTAAATGAAAAAAGTCACAATGCTTATGTTGTTTGCCCTAAATCTCCTTCAGGTAAGCAGACCTGAAAGATGAAGGCACAGGGAGGAGACAAAGGCAGAGTGAAAAGCTAGGACACTTAATATCTGGAAAGCTCCTGTGAGCATCACCCTTAAGTTTCATATCATTGACAGCATTTTTTCGGCAGCTGGTTTGTCATTTAATTAGTTAGAGTGTTTGAAGAATACGTTGTGCATTAATATAAGTATTAATTATAAGTGCATTGTACTGTGGAAGGTAAAAAGATGTCTTCTCTTTCCCACAAGACTTCAAGTATTCCTGCTCTGTTTGGTGTAACTCAAACTAATCCCTCAAACTCAGTGCAATCCCTGAGATTCTCAGGGATCCCTGAGAGCAAACCCTCAGTGCAATCCCTGAGATTCACTGGAATCTCTGAGAATGGCAGACTACCCTGCAAGAGGTGATCAGCATGAATCCTCTTCTGATTGTTTCCTGACTGTGACAGTACAACCCCATGAAGACAAGTACAGCTGCCTCTCTGCAGCAGCTGGAGTCAGACTAAAAATTCAGAGGGAGGAAAGAAAAACATGTTGCTGTCAAAAGCCAGATTTCACTAGGACAAAACCAGGTTATTTTTGCTTTTATTTCTGGACAAAATCTTTATGTCCACATTTCACTTTATTTCTGGAAAAATATTTATGTCCACTGTCATAGGCAGTGAAGTGCAAAAACAAATGCATAAATCAGCAGCTTTCTACAGGCTGGGAAGAAGAAGGAAGAGACTTCCTCTACATAAATATGATTTTGCACCAGCATCCTGAGCGCTCCATCAGATCAACACCGACTCAGAAGATGAAGTAGATGGGTGCATTAAAGCACAGAATGGTTAGGAGGGTATAAACACTATCAGAAGGAATAGTTAGGCTGAGATCTGAGTCTCTGTACTAGCAGCCAGGCTGAGCAATGAATCAGCAGGGCTAGGGATAGGAATTTCATACCAGCCTTTAGCTAATGCATAAGAACCCAGAGCATTTGGTACGGGTTTGAACAGGAATAGGAACAGACCTACAGAAACAGCTATGAAACCACCTTATGTTTTCCTGGGATGAAAAAAGCTTAAATCTAACACTTCAGGAAAATAAAGCCAGCATCCTTTATTTGACTATAGAAGAATGACTAATTTCTAACTCAATTAAAATAATAAATAATGTTACAGTTGGATAAGCAAGAGGCCAGTGGGCTGGTAAGCTACTTAACACCAGTTTTTATACACTCCACTGAGCAAGCAATGGACAATTCAGAGACTTTAACTCTGTCTAATGGCTGTTCACAGAAGGTACCACAGGAAAAAATGAAATTCTAGTGCACTTTAGCAGAGGAAATAAGTAATAACTCAATGTCAAACAGGAAACTATTTATAAAATGACTAAATGAAAATGGATGGCTTAGACATAAAGAGACAGCCAGTTTAATGGGTTGGTGGCTGTATTGTATTTTTCCAGACAGAAGATCTTTTCTTGTCTAAATGAGCAGAGGATTCCAGTTTTACGAAATTAAGGTGTCCAAGATAAAAATGAAATTAAAAGTATTGAATTAGAAGTGATACCAACTGTCAGAGAAAGAAAGACTATACCTAATCAAGTGATTTACATTGTGTTTTCTACCTACAAGTCAAAATGCAGAGGGTTTTTCTGTTCTGTTACCAGGGAAACTGAGGCATAAAGAAATCAAGGGATTTGTCCAGGGAAATATTATTCTGTAAGACTTGAACTCAAATCTGCAATGGTAGGAACAGTTCTGGAAATGGAGGAACTACGTGAAAAAAATTTAAGAGAAGTTAGCTGAAAAATTGTAGGTGTAACTAACTTGTTTGGATCTTAAGTATGTGGCTGTTAGTTGGATAGGCTAGAGAAAAGTGCAAAGCAATAAATATTGTAGAGCACTGACAAAGGTACATCTTTCCTTACTAGAGCTATGCTCAGCTGTGGAAACAGTAGCAACCAATATTCCTGGTTCCTTTTGGAAAAAAGGAAGTGGCTAAGACTTTATCAAAGGCTCCTTCCTCTGTAATACTAGGCAGGTAGAACCAGCTTTTTGCATCAGAGAAGAGGTCTGCAGATACATACACCAAAAGGGATGCTTCTATACATAGAGTGTGGAAATACTGGCCATAAGAAATGAAATCTTTCCTCATAGTTGAGCAAGAAAAGAGGCATATTATTTTTCAATACTGTGATGGTGATAGCCATCTTCTGTACAGGTTCTCACATAATTTTAAGAAATATTTAATATTTTTCTGTAACTGTTTGCTGGCTCCAGCCAACCAGTTATCATTCCTCTGATTGAGCATAGTGATGAAAGCCTCAAGTTTTTTATCTTTCTTTTCTACTTTAGAATCCTTATCCATCTACGTTAATGTCCAACTATATTGAATGCAGACCTATGGTAGCATAGTAGAGTCCTAGTTTTGACTTACAAAAATTCTAAATTGTTGCACAGATTATAATTCTGGTGTTCTCTAAAAAGCTCAGCAATCATGCAGAAGCTGATGGCATCATGTCATGGTTTCATCCCAGCCAGCAGCCAAGCCCCAGCAGCCATTCACTCACTCCCCCACCAGTGGGACTGGGGAGAGCATCAGAAGGGTAAAAGGGAGGAAAGTCATGGGTTGAGATAAAGCCACTTTAATAGGGATACCAAAAGCCATGCACCACCAATTTCCTCACCAGCGTGGCAGCACAAACAGCAGAAAAGGCCTTGGCTCTATCCAAGCCCAGCTCAGCAATAATGAAAACATTTCTGTATTATTAACACTGTGTTCAGCACAAACCCAAAATACAGCTCCATAACAGCCACCATGAAGAAAGCTAGCTCCACCACAAGCAAAACCAGCATACATCATCATATCAACTTTCTGACTGTAAAATAATGACTCTTCTAAGAGAATGAAGAGGCAAACCTGATCGGGCTTTGTGGTTTACATCTAAATGGGAACACTAATGGAGTTAGCCTGATTTATATTATATATAATATATGTTTAACACTATATAGAGGTGCCTTCAGATGCCTTCCATGATCCTGTGCAGACTCCAGATAAAACAGACTCAGAACTTGCTCCATTTAGTGATTGACTTGATTAGACTGAAGTAAAAATAAAGGGTGGAGGAGTGGGGAGGAGGGTGTTGTGTTGATTTCAGCAAGAGCAGAGCCTTTATTATAGTGAGAAACAGTGAAATTTCCTTGAATTAGTGCTCTCACCAGCTGGAATCTAATACCAACCACACAACAAAATTTCCCTAGTCTTCCCTTGTACCTGGAGTTTCTCTTTGAATAGTCTGTCAAAATGAGCCTTTCTCATGCTTTAATCATTTCTACAGCATTCACATTAACTTTTCACCTTCATACTTTACTCACACCATTCTAGCCAGATATAATCTCATATTTTATGTGGAGTAGTGCTCCCAGAAAAATGGCACAGCATGCAGGAGAACAGAGACAATGTGGACCCACAGAGAAGGATGAGTCAAGTGACAGAAAAGCCTCTGCAATCCACAAGATGCTTCATCATCTCCAACACAATCAGCCCACACTACTGCTTTCTAGTCCATGTCTAATGGTCAACAACTGATTCGTGTTTTCTAGCTAAAGTTTTGGCCAACAATCTGTGTATTGCTCAGGAAGAAAAAAAATAATATCATTTTAATAGATCTAAAAGAAAATAAAATAACCTTCCAGAGTACAGACTCTAGAAGTACAGTAATTTGCATGTAACAATTAACTAAAAGACTGTTTTTATAACTTAGGTTACAGCATCATAAGAAAAACTTTTCATTTTATTGCACATATTTAGTAATTAAGTCTGAGGGAAGGCTGTATGATAAGATAAATAAAAGGAGCTTTAAGAACAGCTCAATTTATCAACCTCAAAGTCATAGTGTTATCAGAAACCTTCTGAGATGTGAAAAGCACATCCAAAAAAAAAGCCTCATTAGGATTAGACCTGAATCCTGACCTACACTTTTTGTTATTTATTAGATCAGGAATTATAAATCACTGTAAAAGAAGTATGATCATTTTTTTATCCCCTATTGGCAAAGTATGGCCTTTTCTGCTACAGTTGTAGACACAGATCCTAGAATTAGAAAATAAGGAAGCAAGAAATGTTTTGACATTTAAATGTTATTTCCTATATTTTGGATTGACAATATGGACAAACAGACAGTTGTATTTTGAAGCTGTAACTGTTAGATTTAAAAACCTTGAAATAAATTCTACGTCAAGAAAAAAGAAACCGTATGTTGCTGTTTCTCAAGAAAGAAACACTTTTTAAAACTTTGAGGTTTTGAAAAGGGCAACATCATTTCCCGCTCTCTGGGTTTTGGCTGGTTCATTGGTTGGGCGGTTGGGGTTTATGATGGTTTATTTTTTCTGTAAGAAAGCCAGTCACCACTAGCTTTCATTAAATGATCCCTGCCCATTTTTCTGCACCTTCTTGTTCCCTTTGTTAGTGTACAATGCCAGCTTTACATGTTTATGTCGCTGCTTACCACTGTGGCAGTTGGCTGAGGCATGTCCTGAGCTCTGCCTTGCTGCTTTAGCAGCCCAGAATTGCTGCTGAAGTCTCAGCATTAAAGCAGTGTCAGTTTGAGGTTTGAAAGGAAGGGATCCTCTGGGTCCACAGGCCAAAACACTCTTCAAAGCTCTGTGAACTGTGAACAGTCCAGGGTCTGATCTTTGGAGCCCAGGGTTGTGGTCATTCTTTTTTATCCTGTACCATCCTCTCAAGGACCCTGAACACGGAGTTTCATGGTGGCTGCTGGCTGCCCAGTTGTCCTAGCTGCCTGTCTTGGGGATGGTTTATTATCCCATCCCATTTTTGATCTCCCGCCTGGCTCCAGGGCTGTCGCAATGAAGGGAAACTGAGCCAGGAGCTGCAGTTCCTCTCTCCTGGAGGGCAGCTCTGCTGGACACATGCTGGATCCATGGTCTCTCTGACCAGGGATCCCGCTGGTTCTGTGGGTTTGGTTTTGTTTTGGCTCAGAACTGTGACTGAGCTTGCTGGCTGGGCTTCTTTTCCTGCTGTGCTGTCGGGAATCTTTGAGCCGGTGTCACCCCCTGCACAGCCTAAGCTAGAGGTCCATACATTCCTGCTGCTCTCTCACATAAAGAGCAACTCCCCCTCCTCAGAGTCCCAGCCTGGGCATCCTAAAGCACCTATATCCATACAGAGCAGCTCCCTAGTTGTGCAAGCTATCCCACAACATCTGCATGGGCCCAATGAGTTCATAGGTCTGCAGCTGCGTGCAGGCTTCTAATTCCTCCTGCCTTTTTCCTACGCTGCATACATTAAAAAAGGCATTTCAAACAGGGACCCAAACGTGCTACTTCCCCAGAAAGAGCATTAAGTATTTTCCACATGAGGCAACCCCTTGGGCACTTCCCTATTTATTTGTCTCTGCTGAAAGGGATTTGACTTGAGTTCTCTTTCACTGATTGCCAAGACTTTTCCCATGGCCATGTCTCACCTTCCTCATCCTTTACTTGTTTGTTTGTTTGTTTGTTTGTTTGTTTGTTTGTTTGTTTGATTGATTGTTTGTTTGATTGATTGTTTGTTTAAGAATCTCTGCCTTTTCCATCACTCTCAGTATAAAGACTTTTCTACCAGGTTAGGGTAGGGGAATTTTCTCTTGCCAACTTCATGCTCAGGAAGAGCATAGTCCTTTTTTTTCCTGTTCTTCCACTACAGCTGGAGAGCTGGACTCCTGGAGATGCACTCAACGTCTTCCTCATCCCCTCTGATGCTCTTCACGTTGCTGATCTCCTTCCTTGGTTCTTTCATTTGGTGGTGCTCCTCAGCAGCTGCACACCTCCTGCAGGCCAGAAAATCATGTGTCCTAGCCTTAGCAGGAGGCTTGACCCTCTCTAAATCAGCATCCTTTGTCACAGGCAGCTGGCACAGTTCATTAGAAGACTCTAGCTGTGTTCTTACCTTAGCCTTATCTCTGTCTTCATCTGGCTGCCGTTGGAGCCCTTCAGTTCCTCAGAGGGATCACAAGAATCCAATACTCCAATCATCCTAAATAAATTGTCAGGAAGCTCAAGATCTCAGGAAGAGCTCAAATAATAAGGGTGTAGAAGCTGCGTTGCAAACTGCTGTATCTGTCTGGGCCATTTGGTCTGTAGTCAAGAGTTATGATCACTGGAGCCAGGGGAAACACCTCCCAGCCAAGAAATACTCTCAGATCCAGCTGATAGGCAGGGGCAGGATACCTGAAACTGTCTCTCTATGCACCTGGCTCAGGCAGTCATTTTCTTTATGTGTGAAACACTCTATAACATCTTGAAAAATGCATTTTCTACATTCAGTGCAAAGTAAGCAATGCATTTACAATAATCAGGACACAAGGGTAAAGAAGCTGACATGGAAAAGAAGGGTGAGGGTACACCCTGGATTTAGACAATGGATTGGCTACAGCTTGAAAGATACACATCATATCAATCTGAAAAACTAGCAGCATTCCCAGGTGTCACTTCTGTGTTCTTTAAATACAATACTGTCCAATGTTCAGAAGTAGGATATGTGCCTAAAGGGATATTTTGATTTTGGTATATGAAAAAAGGAAGTTAATATACACTTGTAACCTTGTGTGCGGACTTGTAGTGATTACTTGGAAATATAGACCCTCCTGTAATTTACCCCAGTTAATCTTCAGTACGCAATGACAAAGAGCAGTTTATACACATACCAAAAAATCCGCAAACCTAAAACCCAAACCAAACAAACAACAAACAAAAAAAACCATTAATGTTATTCCAATCGTATTTCTCTCTTCCTTCCATGATACACAAAGCCTTAATTTCACTCTTAGTGTAAATTACAATGACTGGTGTTACACTCTTTGAACAGAAGGCTCAGCCCTGCAACAACACAAAGTAAAAGTTCACTGTCTTTGCAATCCCAGCCAGGTCAACTCAGTGGGATGGACCATGGTCATAAACACTGCTACTCCTTGCTTACATAGATCCAGTTACAAGACCTGACCCTGAATGTTTGCATGGTCAGAATTGTATTCTTTATTTCCACCAGCTGCACTATTTTCCACTCTATGTCTGGTAAGAAAAGGTTCATGGTAAGGCTGTGACACTGTCTTTTAAGTTGTCACTATGAATTCAGCAGGAATCATGGATTCCAAGCACAGAATGGTAGATAGGGTACCCATGTGGAGACAGCACATGAGGTTTTGATTATCTTTTTATTTGCTTCCAATACTTTCCAAGTTTAATATATTTACCTTCATATATTTGTGGGCATAGATACTTTTTGAAAAAAATTAGTTTTACCATGACATCATGAGCAGATGCAGTATTTAAGTATTTCATGGAGCTGTATCTTTTTTACTTGTCCTTCTTTGCTCTCAGTTTCATGACACCACTCCTGAACTGGCTGAGATCAACCAGAGGTCCTGCACCTCCACCTCTCAAGTCACTCAACACTACCACACAAAATGGACAACAGATTTCCAAAGATTTTCTTTAGCTGCTGTGACTCCAGTGGCTTAGAAATACAGCAGTTAAAATCTCAGAAAAAGGCAGATAGCAATTTTTTGAGTGCAAGAGCAAAAGTTATGCAGAAAGATTATGTGGCCCGTTGTAAAAACCTGGAATTTCTTATGAAGTGTTTCTGTAATTTGCATTTACTGTTTGAAAACTTAATGGGAAATTGAATGTAATATATTGGAGTACAGCTCACTAGACACAAAGAAACCTGGAATTACATCCTACTGGGATTGGATGTGATGTATATCAAGTGAGTAGTCTGAAACTGTTGAAAATTTCTAACTATGTAATGTAGCCAAACACTACTCCTAGAAATCTGAATGAAGGCACCTTCTGAATAAACAATAAACATGAACAACCATATTCTGTACAAGAGCTATGTACCAGTAAAGGTATTGCTACACTAAACATGAAATTAAATAAAGTTATCTTTCAAATACAATGGATTCCTACAGGCCAGAGCTTATTCCTCAACTAGACAAGAACAAATGTGAAGATTTAATTGTTATTTTATGCTAATTTAGTAGAAATACACATACATGCATTTATGTTATTACAGGAATATTTATTTGTTTTTAGAACTGAGTTTAAAAGAAATCATCACTATTAGTTTTATTTATTAGTTTTTACTTATGTAGTGCCACTAACAAAATATGCTGTGTCAAGAAAAAACACTGCCATGACTTTTTTGATTTATTTCTTAGGCAGACATTGGGAAAACAAACACAAGGTTAAAGGCTCTTAATATTGAAAATAGCATAGCTTCCCTTTTGCAGTCTATTTTGTTCTGTTCTTTTGTCTTTTTTCATAAGTTAATTTTTAGATTAAGATTGACATTTAGAATTAGAAGACCATAAGATTTTTACTCTATCAGAAAAATTAAGTGATTGACTATCTCAGCATTTTCATTTTACAAATGCAAAATGTAGATTTCACAGATAAAGCACTAAAAGCACTGTTGAATCTAAGTAGTATTTTTTCCACATTTTCAAAAGAGGCAGGAAAATTACCTGCAGGATTGTGTGGCATACAAGTAAGCACAAATAAGGAATACACATTGTTGTCTCCTGAGTAGATTTGTCACATTACTATCTAGAGCTTTTATCTAGCTTTAATCTTTGTCTGCATGTAATTGCCTTATTAAAAGATTTGCAAGCTTACTCCTTGTGCAATTCTGAAGTAAGCCAGGAAAACCATGTCGCTAACAAACTCTAATCCTTGTGATATGACCATAGTGTGTAACTTAAACTGGAAATTAAAACTACAGCCCTCTGGTACTGAGGCAATGGTAGAGATGCTCCCAGTGCTGTCATTGAGGCTATGAATGGCACTTTGCAGGAGGCTTCTTCCCCTTCTGCCCCACCTGCTCAGTGATTCTCATGGACACTGCCACAGGAGCTGTGTATGCAAGCATGAGAATCCCATTTATTCTGCAATAGGTATTATTTGGCACCTCATATTCTGTCTGCTACTTTGTACCTGTCTGCAACAGCCTCCAGAGCATGAATAGGGCAGGATTGCTCAGCTCCCCCAAATTCTCTGATCCCTGGCTCCCAGCAATGTCACAACCCAGCAGCAGGAGAGAAGTAATTGCACCCTTCTGTTGCCAACACCCATTACGAATTGTCAGCTTCCATAAATAGTATGACTGGACGAAACGTTTCTTTCTGCCCTTCAAATATTTTCCTTTTATTTATTGTGATGGTTTACTTTTTGATTGTATGGAAGGCATGGGACTGCTACCCTTAGCAACCAAAATGATTACTTTTTTATCTGCAGATAAGGCAGCAAGGCATAATGCAAGCTTCCCTATACAGAGCTGTGTTAATTCAACTCATGCTTGGTACACCACTCTTTTTAGCCCAGAGAATAAAAGCCAGTGTTGCTGTTCTCTCTGTCCTACGTGCTGTTTCAGAAACATCGGTTTCTTTACAGCTTTGGCTTCTGTACTTATTTCACCTTCAGAACTTAAAAGCATTGTTTTGGCAGCAGACACATATAAAAATTTTGGTATTGTGGAATCTAGCCTAAGAACATTTTACTTCTTTATAATTATATTTTCCCTTCAAGCTAATCAAGACAAACTAGACAAAGACTTGTGAATACTACATCTCATGCTTTAACAGTACAGTGAAAATCTTCATCCAGAATCACAAATATGACTAGAGCACAATAAAATCTCAAAATTAGGCATAAATCTATGTGGTTATTAATTTAAACCTTTTGCCATCCCACACAAAATGATATAGGTATTTTTGTTCCAATTTTTTCCCTTTATTTTTTATATAATCAAATGCAAATTGAACCAAATGTCTAATTTACACCATGAGAATCAGATACATACAAGAGATTAAAGATTAAATGTAGATGCAATGACGTCTTATTGCATATAGATGGCATATGAAGATTGAAATGCCTTAATAAATAGCTGATAATCTTACTTTAAATTGGACACTTACACTCTATTTTTATTTAGCATCATTAAGAGGAAGTTCAATAAAATATAATCTTAGAAGTTATTTACAAGTCATGTAACCTACACTTACAAAGATGTCTTTTTCTGGCAAGAAATGGAATAAACTGTAATGAAAAATATTTTTTCTTTGTTTTTATTTTATGTGCCTATGTGCTAGTTATAGAGTACCAAGATCATCTATACAAGTTTACAAACAGTAACCAGGAGCTATGTAAAGTGCACAGAGAATGGGTCCTTTAAAGGAAAGTTTTCATGTCCATGGCAGTTTTCTTAAGTCAAGCTATGAGTAGAAGGTAAAAAAAATATTTCTGTGGAAAAGTTTGAATCTTTTTGCTCCAAAGCTGTCTGGACATGATTTTTCTATGTTCTTTTGAAATAACTGATACTGGCTGTTATGAGAAAAGTGTGAATACTCTGCCTCTCAGCCCAGGTTTTTGATATCCAAGAATAAGAAAATTCCTCATTAGGGGTAATTTTCTATGTAATACTGGCATGAATTTTACAAAACTAAAAGAAAAAAACCAAAATTTCTGTCTTGCATTCCATCCATACTCATTTCCACCACATGCTTCTCTGACAGAAGTATCAGGCTCTGCTTCAGGATCATCATCACTCAGGTGTCTCCTATGAGAAAGAAGAAAACTCTACTTACAAAACAATTTAGAAATTATGCAGTTTTCACTTGCAGTAGCTTGATATTAGAGTGTTCTCATCCCTGTTCAATCAAAGCCTGGTCTGTGGTGTATATAATGAAGTGGAGATTAAATGAAACCTGCAGAATCTGTCTTTCTGTCTCTACAAATCCATCACTCACTGTGATAGAAATCAATTACAATAACTTTTTTCCGAATCATTTACCAATATTCAGAAATAAAAATGTTTGTTGTGGTAATTACAAATTAACAAAATTCTATTGAAAATCACGGAGGTCTCACAACCTGAAACAAATGTCCTGGGAGACTAGCAGAAACAGAGCATCTTGAAAAATGGAAGGTTCCTAGGTGCTTAGACATATTGGTTTTCAGGGTGTGTCCCCAAGACAGGAAGAGAAATGCAGGATTTCAGATGTTTGGATTTTTCTTCCAAATGGAATACAGTCTTCTTTCTCTTTTTTTATTTTTTTAAATAATAAACAAACATTCATCACTCACCTTGTTGCACTGACACAACAGATATATGATGAGCACACAGCAAAAATCAAAGTCCCAAAACTGTCAGTGGAACAGTGCCAGTGAACAGCAAAATTGCAAAGAACTTTGTCTGAGAAATGTAGTCACCATATACAAGCAGTCCAGGAAAAAAAAAAACAGATTTTGCTGTGCAGGGTGATAAAGAAGTGAAGTCAAAAAAACCCTCCAAAACCCCAGAGTGCAGAAGTCCTGAATTCTTATCATGATTCTGCTCTGCTCTGCTCTGACATGACTCAGGACAATTCAATATTCATGGTACTGTCATGGTAATTTTCAACAGTTTTGTCAAAGAATTTCCCAAAACTTAAGCTGAGAGTCTTAGCTGCCAGACCAGGAAAATTTAATACCAGGAAGCAAATGATTGAATGAAAATGTTGAAAATTTCTAACTATGTAGTATGGCTAAATACTACTCCTAAAAAGCTGAATTAAGTCCTGTTGTGAATAAACAATAAATGTAAACAACTGTATTCAGCACAAGAGCAATGAAACAAAAAATGTTTGTTTCACTAAACTTTTTATGTTATTTTGTTTCATTTCATTTAATTTCATCATTTCAGTGATTTCTTCAACAACTATAATTATCACCAAGGCAGGTGTGATATGCTTGGGGACAAATAATTGACATTTAAATATTTAATCCTCTCATGAGAAACCTGCTGATATTGATTTCCATTAAAAATAGTAGTAACAAAGCATTGGCCTTTAGCTCTAAAATGTAACATTTTAGGGACCACCTACCACATTTATAAAATTATGTTGCTAAATATTCTTGATGTACTTTTGAAAGATTGTCCTATTTTTCCTACACCAAGTCCATACAGCCTTTTTTTTTTCTACATGGGAAAAACTACATTGAACCAAGATTGAAGTCCTTTTGTTTACATTTATTTTATCCAACCCACAGAAATACGTAGCTGTAGAAAAGCAAATGAACAGACTGCTTTAACAACTTTCGTGATCAGAAGAGCAAAGTTTTAAGATTTCCTAAGCCAAAATCCTGAAGAGAAACCACCAGAGAAATTGAGTTCTTTTTGAAGCTGTAAATAACCAATTTTATGCTGAAAAGGTGATTTCTGAGGGCTGGAGGGTTTGACCCTCAGCTTGCATAAACCAGATAACCAACACAGGGGAAAGCCAAGTTCTGTTGCAGAGGGAAGGGCTGGAGGTAAGAAGGGGTGAAAGTGATGGAGAACAGCAGCTGCTACCATGCAAACAGCCACTGGTAACTGGGAACATTTGAGACAGCTTTTACATTTCCATTTGCTGGTGGGTTTGGATGAGAAACTTAGGAGTGAGCGTCCCTGGAGTTTCCTGGTCACAGAGCTGTGATTTCTACAATCTCAGCTTATTGATGTGAGCAGGTGGGTGTCCATGTACAAAGATGAAGTATTAAAATATGAAAACAGACAGGATTCTTCTTTCTTTTTTCCTCTGTATGGGAAAACATGCACAATGGCAATAGGGCAGAAGTACTATACTTGGATAAAACTATTTTTAAAAGTAAAAATGCATATTTGTTTCTTATTTGTAAAATAAATCTTATTTGTATCCAAAAATTTAGAAGAGTGGATCATATTGCAGCACCTGGAGAAAGCAATGGCAGCTCAATTCCTTGAATTTTACATCCCTTACCTTGTTATCCCCTGTCAATTCCAAATTTTATTATCTTCCACATATCATTTTCATGTGACTGCAACTTACAGTTTGATTCACAATATTTAGACTTTAAAAGGACTGCAAACTTTTCAGAGGAGGCATAATTCTGTGCATAATGTGTCCAGCTGACCAGTGCTCCAGCTTCAATTACAAATGTGAACACAATGTAAGAATTAGAGTGGATCATGTATTTAGGATGGGTGAACATAGCAGACCTGTGCCCCTCTTCATTGCACCACATTACTTCAGCAATTTCAATTTATGTTCACTGCTACTGCAGCAGCAGGAGCAAACTTTGGCTACTGAAGATTCAGCTTTGAAATCTCTCCTTTAATGACTGTATTCTAACAGCACATCAGACACCAGCTTGTGTGCAGTACAGAGCACCACAAGTATTTCAAAGTATTAATTGTCTCTGTCAACACACAGGCTTTTACAGATTTAGAATTAATCTAACAGCACCAGGGAAGGGCCTGAAATGAGCTACTATCAGCTCAGCTACAGAGAAGTGGATGTTAAAGTTTCTGTTTTGGGAGAGACACAAAGGTATGGAAATTCTGAAAATTTCTGAAATGCAAATTTTAAGGGGCTGAAGCATTTATATCAGTGATAGGAATAAAAGGATAGATCTGAAAAGTCACGTAAAATCAATTTTTTTTAAATACAGCCACTGCCTAAATGGGTTTAGAGTCTGGCTTTCAAAGGTCATATAGACCTAGAGAGTTTGCAGGTATTCAGTGCTTTGGAAAAAAAAGGACCTATGAGCTTCAAGTCAGAAATAACCATAAAAGAGAGGATGAACACTAAATGACAGATCAAAAATGTGGCATACTAGGTATTTCACAGTTTTGAAGTGAACAAAATACTAGGTCTTTCTGGTACACTGCAATGCTTGATTTCTGAAAAGGGGAATCTTTATGACCCTCTGAGAAAGAACTAATAAATAATGTTGGTAAGATTTCCATAAAATTAGATTTTGGTCTTTCATAATACAATGATAAGTGGAGGACATTTCCAAAGTCAGCAAAGGTTTTTTGGCATCTATTCAGCTGTGTTAAGGGAAATTGTGGGTTTGTTTTATTATTCACACTTAGCTTGTTGAGCTTTTCTTCTGACTTGTTATATGAGTTTGAAACAAGCATATATTACCAGAAGTATTTTATTAGTATAATATATGGTGAGGATAGAGTTTTAATTTTAATCCTTGCTTTTTCCTAGGCCAATGATTTTCATGTTAAATATAATTGAAACTATATTTATTCAAAACTATAACCTATTGGTATACTTAATGTTTTACATGTTTATGAAGCTGTAACTAAGACAAGAGTTACACAATCATATGTAGAAAATAGTATAGAAATTCTTCTGTCTCTAAAGGGTACACTTCTAAAATATAAGCATGGAGATTTGAATTGACAGACAGGTTGCTCACTAACTCTAAACATGGCACAGTGTGAATTCAGACACACTTAAATAAATATGCTTTTTAGTATCTGTTTTGAGTTACCACAACCAGTTTGGATGTCAGCAACAATGTATGAGCCAAAATAAAAACAGTGGGTAGAAGAAAATTGGTGCAAACAGATTGGCATCTACCAACTTGCAGATGCTGTGGTTTGCTAACTATCTGATTATTTTGGTAGAACATGGCATGTGTCCAATGCAAACTTATTTTTAAAAAACAAACAAACAAACAAAATGCAGAGCATAATGACAGACCAAGAAGTACAAGTTTGTATCTCTGTTACTGTTCTGAACTCTGTTTCTTCTATAGAGATACCAAGACATTTACGTTCTAGAGATATTAAAAACTCCTCACTTTTTATGTGCACCTTAGGTTGCTCTGCAAAAGACCAGAAGCGTTAAAGATGCTGCTGGTTGTATCACTACAGATAATATTAAAACAATATTAAGAGTGGAGAAACAGGAATATCCAAAGGCAGGATGCTTTTTGGTTATTTGTAAACATAGCCATAGGCTCTAATTAAGCCATTTTGAGTTGTTTAGATCTGTCCATTACAGGAGGAGCTCTGAATGGCTTTGGTAGATTAAGCTACTTCATTTAAGAGCAGTCATAAATCTACTAAAGTACACAATGAACACAACAAAGAAAGAGGGTATCCACACTGCTCTTTAGTCCTTTCGTCCTTAACCTCACAACCTCTGGTGAATTATGGCCAAACCTCACAGAAGAATCTTCCTAGGAATTACTATCCTCAACCAAGCCAGAAAAAGCAGCAGCTGATTCATTCCTGTCATTGTGTGCATCACTCATTCTGAAGCATTGAATGACAGAAGATGAAGTGAAGCACAGAACTGGAATCGCATCTCTGCATTTGCAAGGTTGGCACATTCACAGGGATAAATCTGAATTTACACCGGGACCTCTTTATAAGGCTGAGTTAAGTTTAATTGCTCCAGGGAAAAAAGTACCACTATAGAAATTAAAACACAACAGTTGCCCACAGTTGCTCAAAACTTAAGAAAAATACCATTATTTCTTCAACTGACTAGTATAATTTCATCTTCAGAATACATAAAGTGACTTAAGTTATTTAAATGGGATTAATTCAGGGTTTTTTTGGCATTCCAGCACAACTTTATTGAAAAGTGGATGGACTAGGATTATTGTACTGCCTCAACCTCTGTTTCAATGAAGGAGAAAGCATAAAACACATCAGCTGAAGCAATTGAGTGCTAAAGACAACAGAAGAAAAATTAATATTTTGTCCTGCATCAACAAACAAACAAACAGCTTTTTCCTCTTGATCAGGACGCTCTGACATTTATAAAACACCTACATATATTCCAAAGAAATGGCAAATCAAAAGGAAACTGAGTAGGATGCTGGAAGCCATCTTAAGTGTAATTATCAAGAACCCCTTCACGGTAACAGAGATAAACCTTGAGAACACACTTAAAAGCTTTGCCTCAGACTCTGTGAGGATAGGTGTTCTCTGCTGTACCCTTTAAAAGAACTGGGGCTCTGTTGAGGAACAGAGAAGGAAACTCTGAGGAAGTAACCCATTGCACGATTTGTCCTGTGCCTGAGTATTCCACACTGAACAGGAACAGCAATTCTGCAATGTGCTCCTTACTCATACAGAACTCATGCATTTGGTCCTTTCCTGTTCATGAAACTTCTAGAATATATGTAAATAATGAAAAGTTTTGAATGACCCGGGGATCCCCACCACGGAGAAGCCACGAGTGAATCACTGGGACATCACGGATCCATATTTTCTGCTTGATCTTTCCCTCCCTCTCTTCCTCCTGTTCCCTTCCCCTCCTTCCCATCTCCCCTAGCCTCCCCCATCTCTTACATTCCTTGTTAAATGAAATCTCTGTTATTGACTATGGCATATGGTTTCAGTCACACTTTACTTTGGGCAGGGGCCTCTCTCACTAGTCAGATCTTAAAAAGGGGGACAGCCTTCTTCACCCTGGCCTTCACCATGGGCTGCAGGGGAATCTCTGCTTCACTGCCTGAAATTTCTCATCCTCCAGCTGCCATATTTTTCTGCACAGTAACATTTTTTCGCTTCTTAACTCTTTTATCCCAAAGGTGACACCACTGTCACAGAGGGGTTGAGCCTTGGGCACATCTTGGAGCCCACTGGCTTTGGCTGCGTTGGACATAGGAGAAGCTTCTAGCAGGTTCTGACAGAAGTCACCCCTACAACTCTCCCTACAAAAACATTATCACTCAAACTTAATACAGTGTTGTCCATACTGAAAAAGTCAAGAATGTATCATCTTCATCTTTAAAACTTATATAACCTGCAGCCGTGAAATTAACTATTGTTTGATAGTTACTGTTTTTAACTCTTCTTTCCATTTACTTATCATTATTCCTGGAACACTTACTCAATATTTAAATCCTGGTATAATGATCAATTTTTTCTATTTCAGCATTAGTTCAGCCATCACTGCCCTGGTTGCTGGGGCATTTTGAATAACCAGAAGGTTTTCAACACACACATCTGTATAGGTGATAACATAATTGTGCTACCCACGCACGAGGCAACCTCATGTACTACTACTACTGTTATTACTAAGAATAATTGCAATGAACTGGGGAGACAGAGAGGAATAAAAACCAGATGATGATGACCTGATGACCAATGACCAGCACATCCCTGATGAGCTGCTTCTGGTCCACTCCACCTTTTATATACAGGGCATGACCTTCTGTGGTGGGGAACATCCCTTTGGCCAGTTCAGGTCCCTCTCCTGGCCATGCTGCCACCTGGATTCTTGTGCAACTCTTCCCTGGCAGAGCATGAGCCACTGAACAGTCCTTGACTCAGAGTTTAGCAGCAGCCAAACCAGCAGCGTGTTGTCAACATAATTTTCACACCAAATCCAAACCACCGCACTGTCCCTGCTACTAAGCTGAAAGCTTCATCAGCTGGAATCAGGACAGATACATTGGACACCTCTGGGGAAGTGCTGTTTCCAGTTAAACACCTGTGGACTTTACAAGGACAGGAGCAGCTTGGGAAATGTGGTTATAAGAAACCAGTAGTAGCTTAAAAAACTAAATTAATCCAAATCCAAGGAGAATAGTGGTGAAAGCTACATTTTAATGCCTATTACAAAGTTTGGGGCTCATACTAAAATCACACTAAAGGTCTGTGGCTTTGTAATGGAAATCTAATTGTGTTCTGAATTTGTGCGTTATGAGTTCCATTACAATTCCTCAACCTAAATCATTCAGAGTATTCATTAATTATTAAAAAATACCTGTGAGTTATAAGAAATAAGAGAATTCTGGATAGAGAAAATGTCCTTATTTTAGGAATTCAATGCTACACAGCTAGGGTGCTGAAGTATCTTTAGGCTGTTAATCTGAGGGGGAAAAGAAAAATTTGGTCTTAAGGAAACACTTGAGTGTTTATGTTAACACAAAACCACAAGAAGTCAGAGAAAAGGACTTTCACATAGGCATGGCAAGCTCATTGTCCTCCAAATTAAGCTACTTTTCAACATACTGTGAAGAGTGCTTTCTGAGTTTTGTTAAGCTTAGGAATTCCAGCTTAGAAAACAAATCTTATAGTGCACAGAGAAAAAATTGATTTCCCCTCCTTTCTGCTTTACCTGTGAATATGATTTCTGAATTAAATATAATCACATACTTGGGGTCTGAGGTGAGGATGGAAATTAATAGCTCTTCTTATTGATCCTTCACACTTTGTAACCACTCACTAGATTACTCACGACATCATTGCTTGGCTATGAAGTCCTGCTGCAGCCAGACTCTCATATTAAACCCAGCACTGCCTGCAGCAATTCACTTCCACTCACAAAACAATTTTATAGTGGCCTGATCTGCAAAGGGAAGTCTTGGCCTTGTGACAGTCAGCCAGGATTTTGCCAACAGATTGTCAGGCTATGGGTTCATTGGCTCTTCCTGCCACCGACTCTCTTATATCAAGATGCAGTGAAACTAAAGCCAAAGGGATATTGAGCCAGACTTTCATGTGGCATATGACCAGATGCATATTTCATGCACTCTTTACACTCCTTCTCAATGACCACTCTAACATCAAAACATCCTGCAAACAAATTAACTGTGCGTGCTTGTAACAATCTGTTTACACACTTCTTGGTTTCTCCCTCCTCAAAAGCTTGGTCAACCAGTGGAGAGTAGAGTCAAAAGCCTGACTTCAGCAAAGTGCCTCTGTCAGAACAAATCACCAAATTAAGTCACATCACTAATAAGTCATAGGACTTTAAAAAACATTTAATTTATAATTAGTGGTTTTTTTTCCCAAAGAACATTAGATGCTTTTAATTCTAGTGGTAATCTTTTGTGATGCTACATCAAAGACTTGTACAGAGAGTAGAACTTTATTACTAATACACATAGAAAAAAACCGTGTGAGATACAAAGATTTGCATGCATACACTTTTGCAGATGTGGCCTAGTACTCACCTTTGGTAGCAACTTCTGTCACTCAATTAATTAGCTAAATTAGCAAATACATCAATTGTAGGCTTTGTGTATTACGTGGGTCTTTTTTCTTTTTCTTTATTTTCTGTGCATGTTCCTGAAGCCTTTAAGTATGTCCAACACCTATTTCAATTAGTGATGGGAGCTAGCATGGAGGAAAGAAAGAATTTATTTTTAAATGAAGAACAGCTTCAAAGACCTGGGTTTTTTCCCCCACACATTTCTAATATATAGTTAAATCACCTGGAGCTCTTTTTCAGATTTTCATGTTTCGATAGGAATTCTAGTGATGATGGAAATGGATTTTCTCATTGATTTTGCCTTGGTTTACCAATTTACAAAATGCATGATAAAAATGCACTTATCTCACAAGACCAAGAAGACATCAACTTAAATTAATTCTAAGATGTTTGAATGAAAGGCATTTAAAGGAAAAGATAGTTTTACATTAGAAAAAAATAACCTGAACTGTGTAACCAAAAAAAACCCAAATATGCCAATCTATGTATCTGTCTTTAAATCTTTCCTTGTCTAAAGGTAAGGACTTGTCTTCCAAACATTTATCTTTCATCAAAATGTTTGTAAGTTTATCTTCTTCCAAAGGAAATAAGGGAAGTCCACATTACCCCTAAGATTACAGGTTAATGTGAAAAGCAGGGTAAATTTCCTCCAGCACCAGAGTCTCATGGTGATGACTGTACATGCACTAAGGCACATTTCTAACTGCAGTCCTTCTGATGAGCCTGCTTCCTCTTCTGTTCAGCAAACAGCCTCCAGAGTGGCTTAAGCAATTCCTGAAAGAGAAAAAGCTCTTTGCCATGTAAGCAGATAAAAAGGAGTGAACCACATACTGATATTTCTCATTATGATGAAAAGCATTCCCATAAGGTCTTTTCTTAGCTAATGGATGGGGTATGGAAGGAGAGGAAAAATAAAGGCAAAGTTACTTCTCAAATGTAGTGGTATGAGTCACATACTTCTTGGAAATTGTTACAATGGATGAATAATGCAACCCTTCAAATTGTTCACAATTTGGTTGTCTGATTTTATCAGCCACCAGCTACACATTCTCTCATCACAACTCTCATCTGTCTATTTACTTTCTGAGTGAAAATTTCTTTTTTATTTCATAGTCTTCTGACTTTTAAACTACATTTTGTCTTTTCACAATTAGTGAGGTTCTCTTCTTGACCCAACTCCAGACAGATGGCCATAGAGGACTGGCAGGGAACAGCAGCTGGAAGGACCAAACTGAAAGTTGGAACACTTCCTATTCAACTGCTCTCAGGTGAACTTAGGTACAACCTGCTGTACAGGAGTCACTGGCATTTTTTTACTCCACCTACATTTCCTTGAATACTAACTTTGCAGGAATGGATGCTCACAACAGTAGCAATTGTAACATCACAGAACACAGAGAAATCAAATACCTTTGCTGGGAGGAGTGAGGGGAAAGATGTTATCTCCCTGATCCCATACAGATATGAAGCAGTGTGACTATCTCACTGCATTTTAGCAACTGGACTTGGTGTAAAGGGAGCAGAAACTAAATGACATGGCAGATGTATCATTAAGCTGAGTAAGTATATTACAGAATCATCAGATCATGCTGTTGTACCATTAGCTATTGTCACAAAGATATCACAATTCAATGACTTTTTAGCTCTCTGGAGTACTTTTAGATGACATGATGTATTTCCTAATGTTAAAGGTTGAATATGTCTGTGTTTAGAATAGAAATTTACTAATAAAAATAAATAAATAAAATAAAATATAAAAAATATTTTATTCTCACTCTATTTTCCAGATGGCACCTAAGGATGTCCTGGCCCCAAGGCAGAAGAGAAAATTTGAAACTGCTTACATAGGATCTCAAAATGAAAGACAGAAAGAAACAACACAACCCCTGTCATTTCAGTGAGGAAACACACATCCTTTTCTGCCACAGGTGTGCCAATAACTCAAGCGAGGAGTTCAGCTGCACTGGGGGTGGTAAATCAACATCACATGAATTACAAAGAGATATATAAAGCAAAAAGCATAAGTCATCTCATCTTGGCAGAAAGCCAAGACCAAACATTTATAATTTACTAATATTCATTTTCCAGACTTCAGAATGAAGACATATTTCTACCCAAGTCCAGACTGAAAAATAATGCTTATCTAGATATTTGTTTTAATCGTACTAATAAAATAACACATTTGAATATCTACAGACACAATAGATTCTCAGCAAGTTAGATCTAAGAATAAGTTCATACACATGAACTCAAATAAAAATGTTAGCCATTTTCTTAGAGGACATAATAAGAAAAACACAGCAAACAGATTATATTTTGATGATATTTGCATTGGCTGATTAAAATCTGAGTGCATGACATTTGCCTAGCAGCTAATGAGAAACTAATTGTTCTTTGTTTGTCATATGTTACATAAATAACCCAAAAACACAGATTGTGAGAGCACAAAATCTGTTGAAACCATGAAGACAGATATGCAAATGGGAAATGCATTTTTTTAGAATAATTTTGGCTTTGAAATATCTTATAATCAGACATTATAATGACTCAAGACATGTAACCTTATATCCATGCTTTGCTCAGGTTCAACTACATGCAAACTGGTACAAAAACCAGAAAAGAAAGTGAACAAGAACAACCTCCAATAAGAAGAAAAAAAGCTCTCAGTCAGAAATGAAGGTAATCCATGGTAATAAATATGTTGCTATATTATTATTTTTTAAATTTTTTTTTAATTCTGAAACAAATTTATCAATATATCCGTAGGCTAATTAAAGAGAAATCTTTACCATCTACTATATTGTTCTACATTAATTACTTTTTGTTTCATTCCCTACATTTTTGAGGGAAAGAAATCTTGTCAGTGTAAAGGTTTCCTTTTTCAAAAAATGCAATCATCCTGATCTCCTAAAATTCCAGACAATATCGAGGAAATTCACTAGTTTTCCAACTGTCTGCAGTAACTTAAAACTTAAAACCTGGGTGAACAAAAAAGCAGGATAGAAAGGCACACAGGAATCCAAGAACAAACTAAAGAAAAGTTACTTTCAACTCAACACCCACTACAGGGTACAGGGAACTCTCCCTGGATTTCACTAGGTAACAGGACATAAGATTAATGAAGCAAAGCTCTTGTAAAAGCTGCAGAGAGATTAGGGACATTATGAAAGGAAAAATAAGAAGGATAGTATTGCTCAAAATAACTTCCTTTTTAAAAATATTGTTATAATTTCTTCCATCATTAATTACTCTCTTCTTTCCCACATCCCTCCACAAACACCTAACACTGAACACAACAGTTTTGTGACCACCAAATGCTTAGGGACTTTGTTGAGACCCTCGTTCCTCCTGCCATTAAATGGCAAGCTGTCATCCCCTGTCATTTTGCCTCAAAAATGGGCCTTTGTGCAAGAGCAGAGCATCATTTCCATGCATTGTGGGAGGAAGGAGCCTTCCTCCAAACACAAACATCTACCTCTCTGTCCACAGGTATGGACTGCTGTGGAGACCAGCACAACTACTTACTTGGGAAACATTAGACTTGACTCTCTCCAGTTCTCCAGAAAAGCTGGGATCCAAATCCTGAGGTCTCCACCATGGCTGTCAGACACCTTGTGCATTTTATGTATCTTTACATGCATGAGAATAATTCTATCTTTTAAGTATTCATCGTGTGCATATAATTTTTAGAAGCATGATGGTTGGGGTATTTTTTATGCTGCTCTCCAGCTCAGACACAGAGAAATGCAAATAATAAAAGGAATCTCTAATTTCTTTTTTTTTTTATAGATTCAAGGATCTCAGCAAGGTCAATAACAGTGTATTTGTGGTGCCTACCATAGGTGGGAAAACAACAGATAGAAGACAAGCTAAATAAAGGACTTTCAAGAATTTCAACTCCTTTTCATTTGATTTATCTAAACTCACACCATAAAGCAAAGGAATGAAAAGTGCCCTTGTGCCAGGACAGGGATTTATGACTACAGAGGAGCTCAGGTCTTCAGCTGGACAGCCCCGGAGCCCGAGGGGAACTTGTTGAGCAAAGGAGGAGGAGGCAATAGCATGAGTTCATGATGTGCAGGGAAGACAGAAAAGGAGGCAATATTTTCCAGGCAAAGGTGCCATGGGCTCCATGGCTCCATGTCATCTGAGGCTGTTCCAGAGGAGTGATGTCCGTCTCCGGGGAGGAAAGAACAGTGGGGTGGTTGGAGAAGGTTTTGCAGACAGGACAGTTTATGGTGTGAATGTGCACCTTGACTGTCAACACTCCACGGTGGCATCTGACAGTGAGAAACCTCTCTTGCCAAACACCCACAAGCGGCACCTTCCTGGAGAGACATCCTGGACTCCGCTCACTGAGCTGCTGCTGTGACGCCTCCCCAGACAGGGACTGGCGCATGGCAGCAGTTTCGGGCAAAGGCCGGGAGGGTGCCAGGAGGATGGCACAGGCTGCCAAGGACAGGATGCGCGGGGCGCGGCTGGGACGCTGCGTGCCCACGGCGGAGCGGCTCTGCCAGCTGCGGGCTCCGGCAGCATCATCAGCATCATCATCATCATCATTATCATCATCATCATCCTCTCCGGGGCTCGCCCGCCGCCTCCATTCCCCCTTCACCCCGCCCCTTACCCCGCATGCCAGCCAGCCGGTTTGGTTGGTG
>VWZP01005175.1:40213-59332 GCA_013396995.1 Dicaeum eximium
GGTCAGAATGGTAAGTGTTTTGGGGTTTTGTTTTGTTTTGTTTTGTTTTGGGGTTTTTGTTTTAATATTGCAATTTAGTCTGGAAGCGGGGTAATTACAAAAAAAAAAAAAAAAGGAAAAAAAGAAAAAAAAAGGCAGGTACTATCGGTGGGGGCGGGGAGGAGAAAATTCTCGCACGAAACATAAAGCTGGTGTCTAGCGGAGGTGCGGGCGGTGGCGGGCGTGCTGCCCCCGCGCTGGCCGGGCCGGGCGGGGCTAGCGGGAGCCGCCTGCGGGCGACCTTGGCTCCGGCGAGAGCCCGAGAGCTGCATCCGTGTGCACGGCAGAGAACCCCTCCTCCCTCCTGGGGAGCGCTCGCAAGAGAAGCCGGGCAGTGCAATGTGAGGGCTCCTTTCCTATTTATTTATTTATTCATTTATTTATTTATTTGGTCTATCAAATTGGTCTGATTTAGCTAAGGGGTGGATGCTTAAGGCTGCTTGAGCCATCTAAAGAAACAGCAAGTTTCCTCGCGTCATGATGACCGTAGGTGACTTTGCTCGTGGCACCATTTAGCAGTAGGTGAGGATGTATGTCGCCTGGTAGACAGCAATAGTTAACTTGCACCGACCTCATTCTGTGGATATCAGAATAATAGAATATGGGAAGTAGCAGTAAGTATTACTTAACTTCACCATTACTTAAAGCAATACAGATAATTTTCAGCAGTTTTAAATGTAGCTGCTATTCTGATGACACTTTTAGGCTATTGACTGTTGTTGAAAGGACCAGAATTTACCTGCAGCCTAAAGTGAGGTACTCTAAAGTGAGTCTAACAGAGCAAAAGAAAGAGAGAAAAAAAGACGTCTGCCCTGGCTGAGAAGTCTTCAAACTACAAACTTTATAGCTGTAGCTATAGTCAGGGTTGATTTTTCCTGTAATCATTAATATTTATTAAACAAGGTTTTGGTTTATTTTACTTTTTAATGTTGTCTATCCAAAGGCAGTAATGTTCAGATGGATATTTTTCATAAATACAACTAGGTGAACATTGATGTATTACAGAATTAGTTTGCAGTGTCTTCTGTTCAAAAATACTTTTCTTCCCCTGAAAAAGTCAGTAATCTCTAAAATATATAAGTGTATTCAGTTTAATATCTGTTAGGATTTGTAACTTCTCTACAGTTTTATCCTGCACTGGCTGCAGTTAGCTGAACCCTTCTAAGAAACTGCAGGTGCTAAACTGTACACGTATTTATGTACCAGAAACTTGTATTTCTTTTCTTCCTATCATAAAGGCTGCTTCTCCCCCGGCTTGTATTAATATTTTCCTTTTATAGCAATGACACAGAATTTAAGTGCTGTAAGTATTTATAGTTTTTATGCCTTCACTAATGGCTCACCTTTTATTTTCGTCATTTTATGCAATAAGCAGGAGCAAAGTGGTGAGCATGGGCAGGAAAGGGCGCTGAATTTGTCAGGAAACTCAGACAACTAGAAGGGAACTCACTTTTCTTGCACATATTCTCTACAAATGCCATGAAGTGCACGGTAAGGAGCAGATGGGTTTACCTGTGCCCATGGCCAGGCTGTTTCTGTGTCACCTCTCACACGGGCGCTCTCAGACACGGTGGCAGCAGCAGCAGCCACCCTTTGGTGCTCTCTGCCCAGAGCCACCCCTCGCCCGCAGTGTAGAGGCAGAGGCAGTACCTTCATTTACCCTCACCTGCATCTGCTTATGCAGATAGCACAGGTTATACATTACTGACCCTGGATGTTAAAAAAAAAAAAAAAATCTCCAAACCACCACCACCAAACAAAGCAAAAAAAATCCAAGAAATCTAAGAATGCTGTCGGTCAAATTTAATCAAAAATGCTGAAAAAGACTGGCAATCAAGAAAACTGGAAGACTTGTGGGTGCAATATTTGATAGATTTATCTTGCTTGGCAGTGGCTAAGAATGTTTGTCTGAGTAGATGATTGTGGAGGAAAGGCTTTATTTTCCTCAATAATTAGAAGTACCTAGGGAAAAAATCCTGCATGCTTGTGCAAACACATTGTGTATGCCACCTTCCTGAAGAATATGTGGACAGATGTTCTGATGAAAATGTGACAAAAATCAGAGCAGTGTCAGTGAGCAAAATGTACACAGAGACTTCCTGTATGAAATTACTGGGAGTGGGGTGGGAAGCCCATGTACACACCTTAGAGCAGACAAGTAGGAAATGAGTTTAAATTCTTCTGATATCACACTTCCTAACTTCAAAGTCCAGACTTAATGTGAAAAATGAGAGTTAAATTGAAGGGCAACAGCAAAAGTACCAGAACTGCATCAAATAGGAAAGATTTTCTTGAAAATTTATGGTAAAGGTGATTTTCTGGAGCTTTCTGGTCACCCTCTTCTGCTTTCTCAGGACTTTCTAAATAATTCTTTGGGATTATTTCTTTCCCAAACCACCTAAAATTTGTGAAAGCCCCTGACTAGATGCCAAGTACCAAAAATGCATAGAAGACATTCATATTTATTCTGTTAAAATAATTAATTACAGCAATAGTTTCATGTTTGAAACTTAACAAAACAAGGTAGCAAGAACCTAGTTTTAGTGCTTTAATATAATTTTTAAAAAAAATAAGATCAGTTCAAATTCTTTCCTTTCTGCCAAAGTATTTGCATAACTTCATGAAGTCTTGATCTGTAAAATTTTAATAAAAGTTTCTGTTTTGCACATTTTATATAATCGAAGCATGAGTTCATATTGAACTTCTTGCTAGTCCAATCACTAATTTTCAGTAATGATTCTCCTCAGAAGAGAGTTTGAAATTTTGGGAGTTGAAGTTCTGAACTGCTTTGTCTATTTTTACAGCAGAGAGTGAAAATAATGGAAAAATAAGATTGCAGTTGTGGCAGGGTTTCCATCTTCAAATAGTGCAGATGTCTATTAGGCAGAGATGTGAGATTCATTTAAAGTTTGTCTTAGCTTCAGTCATGATGTTACTGAAGCACCTTACATATTTTAAGCTTAGTTAATTACATGCTTAAGTCTACCACATTCTAAGATTTCACATGCAGGAAAATAAAAAAGAGAAATCACATTGCTTTGTTTAGGAGGTATCTGGGTCTTTTTAGACAAATATTATTACAGCCTAATTTTCCTAACCTCAGTGTTTGGTGATTCATGTAAGGAAAGCTGTTGACCCAAATCCTGAAAATAATTCTGCATGCCTGTAAAGGAAAAAAAAAAAAAAACCACAAAAAAAAACTTTAGACATGCTCTTAGAGAAATGCATATGTGTTTGATTCTCTTTAAAAATACTGGAGGTATCGTGAGTGTGCTTTCATTCTCTAGTTGTAACAGGGTATTGGTGGATACGCTTGCACTGGTACATGCCTCATATTTACTACAGAGAACTAAACATTTTTTATTTTGCCCAGTCCTTAAAATTAAAACCTTTAAGCATCATGGAAGCACAAAACACATTATAATATATACTTAAGAGCTTTAAGTCACCAATCACTTTTAAAACTTTTTAAAAAGTCCTTGAAACTTTTGATTTTTCATGCATTGGTGACATTATGATCAGTACTTCAAATGTCAGGCATTCAGAAACCTCTGTCAAGAGAAGAAAATGTACTTAAGTATCTGTGAAGGATAACCTGTAGTGAAATGACACCATTTAGGTGGTGGAGAGTGGGATTCATGAGAGCTGTGTTTTTCTTGGAAGTTGGCTTCACCATTTGTGTTACTTGCACTAGGTGCTGTTTGGTGCCCTGGTGACAAAAATGTCAGCCTAGTGTAGCTCAGCAGAAATAGGGCTGTATGGATTAGAAAGTGTAGACATAGAAGTCCGGGTTAACCAGGGTGTTACTCTGCTGAGTAGTCAGCAAGCATTTATTGTGTCTAGACAAGTTGTTTCTGTGAAGTGCAGAAGTTACTGACCAGACTGTTGGGCGTGTGGTGATGCTGTGCTGGTCTTGGGGGTGTGAAGGGAGAACTGCCTCTCCCTGCCCACCCAATGTTATGTTTAGTCTGAGAGTTAAAACTGACTTCTCTTCTAGAAATGAAATCCTCACGCTCAGCTGTATCTATGGCCACAGAAGTACAAAATTAGCATATTTCTGAGAGCTACTTTTTTTTTTTTTTTTTAAGCATGAGCTCTAAATTCTTGATGTCGTTATCAGTATCAAGAGATACGGCCACATATGGCCTCAGCATAAGAACAAATCTACAAATATTACCATTTCAAGCACTTTTATTTTCCCCCAAGAGCACAATTTAATGTGTATAAAGTGTTTGCTGCTTCAGTGGCTACTTTTTCTACAATGTGTTGTGGCTGCTGGGGTCAATGTGGTCTAAAGTAAAGCTGGTTATTCCCTCTAGGCATGATTTTACACTTTCTTGTTCCTGTAGCCCTCCTGACCATTCAGACAATCTGCAGAAGTGATAATTTATAAACAAAGTGGCAGGAGTGGGCATTGAGACCCGGGGAGTACAGGATGTTATTTTTAGCTAATATTTACCAGCAAATCAAGGTTTTGGTTCTGAGCTGTAAGATTTTAATGCTTGTTAAGTTCACTTTGTCCTTCTAGTTATGAAGCATTCATTAAAGCAGCCTGGGATATTTAATCCAGGTGATGTAAATTGTTTTAATACAAGTGTTGAAATATAATATTGTAATATTCTAATATGTTAATAAATATATTAAAATTATATTTAAACAAATTAAAAGGCCAATTTGGGAGGGGAGAGGGGAAGACAGAAACAAAATAAGCTCCCTGACTTGTGTCCCACTATCACTTATGTTTTCTTTGAAAGTGAGTGACCACTGGCTTTCTCATTAAACTGAATATACTGTGGTAAGTTTTTACATCCCATGGCACACTGTGCTGTTCAAAACATGCAGCATATGAAACAGATGGCTTGGGAAGACTGTCAAAAAAACCTGCTGGGCCTTCTCTGGTATTACCTTAAAGCACAAGAGACGATGAGTAAGTGTGCTGTAATTTTTGGCTTTAACACAGCATTCAGGAAGATCAGAGACTGAAGGCAAGCTTACTCAATCACAGAAACACATATAAATCAGATACCTATTTGAGGGTAATAAAACAATAAAATTATTTGAAATTGTGGGGATGAAAGGAAGAATGGAAAAATGGAAAATTGTGGTGGGAGGGGGGGGCAGACATTTTTTTCAAGATGCTTATCACAGGACTGAGCAAAATAGGACTGAGAAAAATAAACCTAATCAGGACTTTCACATCTTTAAATATTTTTGTGTACAATATAGTAGAAGCTAAGTCCTGAAACCTCTAATTTAGTTATTTTTTAATTATGATTTCAGAGGTTTCCTTGTGAAAGTAACAATTGTGCCTCCACTACCTGCTTGGTTATGGTTTCAAAATCTCTAAGCATGTAGAATCTTCTAACCAAGGGCCAGCAATGTATTTTGTACTAGAGGCATGAAAATCAGACCCTACTGGATAAATATGAGTCTGCAAGACAGTGTCTTTTTAAGAGATATTTCATGTACTGTTAGTATTATAAATAGTAAGCCATCCAAATTCCTCATGTTCTTGTCCACAATAAATTTTTAGAAGTAACTGTTCTGGGTTTGTTTTTGTTTGTGGTGTTTTTTTTTTTGTTTGGTTTTTTTTTTTTTTTTTAAATCCCATTCCTGCAGTTGTATACTGTCTTATTTAACCTTGAGTGAGAATAACTAGATCTAATATTTCAAGTCAAAATTACTAAAAGTAATAAATATTCAGTAGTATTAAAAAACCAATTCCATCTTTGAATTCACAGTTTACTGAAATGAAGATTTATTTTCAGAAGCTAATATTACTTGGTAACTGTTCTAAATGTGGACACTGCAGCATAAGAAAAGTAATTTTCTTACTCGTTGCTGAATTTCTGCTAACTCTAAAAATGACCTTCCAAAATGGTCACTGAAAGCTTCACAGATAGTGTCATTTTTTGCAACTTATTTTCCTCATTTGCTGTTAGTTTCTTTTAGGTATTATCATTGTTTAGTTGTCTGATTAAGCTGAGATGTTTAACTGGTTGTCTTGGCTATATTTTTATTTTTCAGCTCTGAAAAGTCATTGCATATGACTTTGGAATACAGTTATATCAGAACTTTGGGAGATAAAAACTGCTAAAATGGTTTTATAACACTTAAGTTTATCTGTTATTTTAAAAATGCACCTTTAGCCCATTTTTACTTACTCTCTTTCTTGGCAATGGGTTTTCATTGCCATGTTTTAGGAAAATCCTATAAATGTTGTTATGTTACTACTTCAAAAAAGGAAAGAAAGGAAGAAACATGTGAAATACTCTTGTACTCATTTTGTTTGTGATTTTGAATAGCTTTCAAATTAGAATGATTTTCCCAGATTTTTATAGGCTTGCCCAATCCAGCTGTATATTTTATATGCTAATTTAAGTTCTATTTTTGTTCCCCTTGGGATTTTGAGTGATTATAATTGTTGCTCTTCAAAAGCCAAACAGATGATGATTGCCGCTTCAGGAATATACCAAAAGAAACCAGCTTTCATTAAACCTGCTCATCCACTTCATAATTATCTACATTTTTTCCCTCACTAAGAAGCAGAAAAACAGCAACTGCGGTTCATTGAAGCCAGTTGAGTTATTTAAACACCGCTTTACTGAGATAACAGGAGGTGTTAAAGCAGAAGGCTTTTCAAGCACTAAGATGTAGCCAGGACTGTGATAAGGGTGCCAACTGGAAGACCAGACCCTTCACATCAGCTTGAAATACAGTGCTAGAGGCCAGAGACAGCAGAAGCTGCTGTGAGCTCTGCTGTGCCTGGGACAAATTCTGGAGGACAAAACATGGATTGACAGCGATTTTGCAAGGTATTTTCTTGCCTGTCTGCTCTACAAGAAGTAAGAAGTAAGAGTAAGCAGAAACATGGGAGAGGAACAAAGGAGGTTGGAGCAGGCACTGACGCAGACATTAAAGATAATAAATAGGCAAATGATACAAGCTTTGATCACAGGCTCACTCTTTGTATCTGTCACCCCTACTGACATTTGGAATGATCTGGGCTAGACCAGAACGTTTCTCTAGAATTTGTTTCAGCAATAAATTTTAGTTTAAGTCCAGTTTTAATTCATGGATAAGTTTTGCAATGAAGATCAATGCTGGAGAGAAATTAATCCCTGTGGATTGCAACAAGATTCTGCAATATCTGTCAGTTCATGAGCACTGGCATAAACAGGGATGAAAAGACTCAGACATTTATCAATACCTAGAAATACGTAGACAGTTCTTTAGTTCACACGATTGGTTAAAAACCTCACATATTTATATTTTTGCAGGTATCTTCTGATGTTTTCCTTATCTTACAAATGTAAGTAGTGTTGCTGGGTTTTTTCCTACCTGCTCTCTGAAGTTTGGCTCCTGCAGTTTACAGGAAGAAGGCTGACCATATGTATTGCCATTTGTCCTCTGCTGCTTTCTTTATGCAGGCAATCAGTGGCAGTGTCTCTGTATAAATCACAGTTTAACACTCAAGGGGGCTGATACAAAAAACAGTTCCATGATCAGTTTCTTCTTCAAAGGCAGACTGCAGCAGCTGTCTGGACATGGATCTTTCATCAAAGAAAGCGAGAGGTGATGACCAGGAAAAAAAGTAGAAATTCACAAGTGATGAATTTGGGTTTTTATTTCTTAAATTTAGAAATCTGTATGATAGCAGAGGTTAAACTCGGCCAACTATCAGAATGTCCTTTTTATCAACTAATGGAAGCAAAACTTCTGTCAGTCCATGGCTTTCTAGCTTATCCAGAATGTAACTCAGTTTTGGGTGTAGCAGTGTAAGCTGAGAGAAAAATTGCATGGCCTACAGACTAGAGGAGGGGTGGGGAAAAGGCCTTTCAAACAGAACAGAGCTGAAACATCCACTGATTGCAGTTTTGTTGGTACAGCCTGGGGACTCACGAAGTCTTGTAAACTCACAATGCCTTGTCAGCACCAGCAGCATAATCCACATCCCCTTGAGACCAAAAGGCAGAGGGTACCATCCCAGAGCCCAGGCAGCAGCCTGCCAGGAATACAGCTTTCCCTTTCAATCCCAAGCAGCTGTATTGAGTGTGGCCAGCATTTCTGGAGCAGTTTCATCTCCAGCTAGAGTGCCTTAGAACCAGATCACGCTTCCCATGTAATCCAGGAGCCAGAGCAGGGAGGTCTGCTCTGGAAGGATCATCGTGCCCCTGTCACAATGCAGACCCGGACTGGGTTTTAGAAACCTACATATCCAAACACTGGCTGAGTGATAGCAGAGGTCCATTTCCTTTTGAAAACTGCTTTCAAATGAAAACATAATTTCCTTCCTCTGAAGGTTTGATACTGCATCTACATTTGTCTGCATTTCTCTTGTTTAAGGGCAAGTTTTGTTTGAGCTAAGCTGTGTTTTCCTCCCTTCCTCATGCCCTCTGTCAGGAGGATTCCAGAGGCTGCAGCAGCAGACTTTCTTGTGCAGGAACATGAAATGGGTTGCCAAAAGAGGAACTTTTCATAAGGCATATAAAAAATAGGTGACTGGTCTTAAAAGCAGCTAACGTTAAGAGTTTATCACAGCTATCACCTTCTTCTCATTCATTATCAAGAAATGTTTCACCATGTCACCACTGCCGAAAAATCAGAGCTCAGCACAGAACAACATGGGTCAAAAAAACCTGATCTGTGAATCCCATCTCCATGTTTTAACTGTTTTGCTTTGCTCTTTATCCTCTCTTGCTTAATATGCATTTATATTAAATCAAACTAGGAGTGTATTTAGGACTTAGTTTTTCCATTGCTGGTACTTCAAATTTGTATTTGCAAAATATCCTGCACTTAATGAGGAAAGGAATGGGAGGTTGCAGACTTAGAGAATATTGTATTAATTCTTTTTATAAATGGTTTATTAAACAAAGCGCTACATTTAGGTTCTAAATTTATTATCTTTCCTAAGGTAGCTTAATTGCACATCTGCTTCCTAAACTGTTCAAGATGTGTTTCTGCACTAGTGAGTTTGCAGTGTAACAATGTGCATTCTGCCATCTCGCTCTCAGATCAAACACCAAACTCTTTGCAGACAGTGCAGTCTCACAATGGCAAATGGTACTTCAGAGTCCTCTTTGCAAGCTGGCCACACCACATCCTTCTGGTGGCAAAGTGCTCTTAGACTTAGCAGCTGAAGTAGCATTTAGGCATCTTCTTTTAACACTTGCTTATGTTTCCTTCTTGTTACATTATCATTCAGAGTGAGCATCTTGAGCCAAATTAATGTGGAAGGTATTGAAAGTATATGCAAATAAGTATTGAAAGAAAACTGTTCAAAAGCAGAATATTTCACAATTAATTGAAAACTACAATTTTTGCATGTTAGGATTACCTCAATAGGATGGAAAACAACTCTAATTTGTATTTGGCTTTTTTTTTTTTTTTTTAAATTGGTTTTTAGTGGTCACATTTTGACCTTATCCCCACATTGTCTGCTTCTGCTGTGATTTCCTTGTTTAATTTAGACCCAAAATTTGCAGAACTACAACACATTCTTACAGAAGCAGTAAACACTAATAAATTAGCTGTGGTGTTATAAGAAATTGTGAAGATAATGCCTCAGTACTTAATGGCTATGGATATAAATTGACTGGGTATGTTAAGAAGGAAGGTTTATTTTAAAAATATGGTATCTTTATTCTCAGGTCTTTTTTGTAGAGTTCTGTGAATTGGAAAAAAAAACCAAACAAACGAAAAAAAAAACCAAACACAGAAAATAAAAGTCTACTCTAAATAATAACAATGAAACCAAAGAAAGAAAGATGAAAAGGCTTAACTGAAAATTTTTGGCATAATAGGAGTCAAACAATGTAAGATTAGAAGGAATTCTTCCTTCCTCTGTAACCTAAAGGCAGCATAGTAAGAACAAAAGAGATGTTCCACGGTATATAATGTCAGAATAATTAATGAAAATAACTGTTGCTACTCGAACAATTTAAAAACATTTTTATTACATTTTACATTAGGGCAATTGACTTACGATTACTAAAGCACTTCCTAAAGCAACAATGAAACTCGTATGAAACTGCAGAATTAAAAAGGTGTTACATTTGAGGTACATTGCCAGTCCGTTTGAGAACACTTCTTACATACAGTAGGAAAATTAACTCAGGCAAAATGATACATGTAAAAGGTGTATGTGTTAAGCAATAGAAGTTCTTTGCGCTTAAATAGATGAGAATTGTTCCACACGTTTGACTCCACCTGCTATAAATATTTCCATTTATCTCAGTAAGCAACAAGGAGAGCAAATTGTGTGTTGAAGTTTCCACAATGTTACAGCTCAGCATCACTACTTCTAAGTGTTACTCAAATGGAAATTATTAAGAAAAAGAGCTATTTTCCACAATAGCAGCAAAACTAAAGGCAAGGAAGAACACATTCTGTCCACTCATTTAGTCTATAAAAAAACCCTTCTGGAGCTGTAACTTGGTTTTGAAAGAAAAATAAAAAAGCATAAAAATTCTGTTGTTAACTTTTGTTTCTGGCAGAAGGCATTTGACTAATCAAGACAATACTGGGCTATGGCTGAATCAGCACTTTACAATCAGAGCTGGGGGAAGCAACAATTATATAAAGACTAAACCCAGCTCTGTCATTTTTAACAACCTTGTTTCTTCTTGTGTCAATCTTATCAAGAATGAGGAAAGACGTAGCCTTGTGGACTGAAGGGGGGTGTTAGAGGTGATGTCGCCAAACAGCAGCTGATCAATTATTCTTAATGTGCTGTGGAGATGCAAGAAGAGCATCCCTGTGGAAGCATTAAGTTCCAGGAAAAATACTGGTTTTGAAGAGTGAAAAGGATCTGTTCTGAATTCACTTGGTGCTTCCCCACCTCCTCTCCCAAGCTTAAATCAGGTAAAGGTTCTTTTTTTTTACAATTTTTCTACAATTTTTTACAAATTTTACAATTTTTTTACAGTTTTACGATGTGTGTCCTTATATGCCCAGAGCCTGTTTCTTCCTTTCTTGTGTATTAGAAAGGCAGTCTTTCCCAATTCGAATAACTATAGCCTAAAATACTTTCTTGACTCCTTTTCTTACTTTTTGATATCTCCATTTTCTCTCACTCGCACTACTGTTGCTTGTTTTCTGCCCACACTTTCCAGGCAGTGCAGCATTGCCACAACTTAGCACCAATTTATGGCAAACTAAGTGGTGGTGCTGTAGAACAGGCTCTAGTGAGAAACTTTTAAATGCTTGTGACTTTACTAGCCTTTTTATCACATGTTGTGGAAATGGGCAGTACTTTGCTAAACCATCTTCATCAAAGTGTGCAATTAAATATTGATTTTCTTAGATATGTATACACTATATGTCTTAACACATACTATAGAGAAACTATGGTGATTCTACACAGGTAAAAGCAAGAAACAGTTGATCCCTCTGTCTCAGTCTTCCATGGAAAATGCAGTTATTCCAAGCAGAAAAGACTGCAGAATAAGTGTCTGAACATCACATTACACAATATATCTGTGTGACCCACAATGTTCATTTGCACAGTTACTGCATAGTAGGCTCTTAGGACCTCAAACACCCAGTCAAAATAGAAAAAATACAAAAATATATCAGCCTATTGGAGCATGCTAAAAAAACATGGGGGATCTGAATACATAAATTCTGGGAAAACTAATAAGTTCCTATTTGAAGGCAAATAAATGCCACATGTCTGGCTGTTAGAAAGCGAGAAGATGGCTGTAAGTTTCACAATTCAATTATTTTATTCTGGCTCTGAATGCTCATTGACAGTTACAGGGATGCTTTACAAGGATTAAGGAGGAACTATAGCCAAAACTATTAAAATAATTGGAGTGTAACTTGGTATTTGCCTTTTGTCTCAGTCTAACATGTAGGAGCACTGATTATGTGGTAGGTAGAATAAATACATCTGGTATAAATGTTGTCAGTTTGAAGATTTGCCATGCAGGGGAAAAGAGGAAAAAAGGCTGTGGATGGAAAGGCTGAGTAAGCCTTTTTGCTGCATTCCAATGTGCATTTCATGCACATTGGAAATGTTGATCTCATATCTTTGGGAAGAGCAGCAGGTTTCCATAATCAAAAAGCAATATCCAGTCGTCCTGTAATACTCATTTCCTTTTTTCTCCCTGTCACTGCATTAAAACAAAACAAAACAAAACCAATCATGAAAGAACCCCACAAACAACACAACACAACACGACACGACACGACACGACACAACACAAAAAAAGTTAAGTTCCACATGGTCAAAAGTGAGTTCAAGGAGCCAGGCAAGTCTTAAGTTTACCGAGCAAATCTGAGTAGCAATAGAGAGACTTTACAGCTTCTTGACCCATGGCATGACAATTATCAGTTTTGTGTTAAATGTCACATGATTTAAATCAACTTTAAGTCTCACAATTTATCTTCCATTTCCTGTAAAAGATGAAGAAAATAGCATTGACATGATAGGGGGAAGATTGTGGAAATCATGCTATCATGAAAATACTGTTTAAAACCAGTTCCCATCATTAGGAATGGTTACTAGACCATGAAAATTTAATCCTGGTCCTTAATCACATATGCTTCAGTATTCTGCTATTTGAACTTAAAAATCAGATTCTTCATTGTAGTTTCAGATTCTGCAGTATACAGGTGAATCTTTAATTGTTGGTTATGTCTGATAATGATGTCTAAAGTGTAGAATTTGTTCCTTGCTGTTCAGGACGAATTTGGTGGGTGTGTGTTTTCTGTGCTTGATGCAGGTTTTTTGTTGCCCAAAGTTACCATTAGTAAGCTAATATTTCACCATTTTAAGTGCCCAAAGGGGAATTATGAAAGGATGGATGATTTTTCATAATGCAGATTGTATCTAGCTTAATTGTGGATTCCCATGTCTCATGTGGACCAAATAAAAGCAAAATGAAAATCAATATTCAAATGCTGAAAGGCACTTTGAAGTTAGAGGTCTGGAAGATCAAAACCAAAACCAAAATCAACAATGAGTCCTTGAATTAATCCAAAAAGAATGCTAGAATGCAAACAGCTTTGCTCATCAGACTTGTATTTTCTCGGTTTCAGTGCTTACTGACAGCAGGAGAAAAATGTGCAGAGAACTTGTCTGGTACTTTACAATTTTTTTAGCCCATGAGATCTATTTCTGTCTTGGTGTGGTTTTTTGGTGGTGGTTTTTGGGTGTTTTTTATGGTGGTTTTTTTTTTTTTTTTTAGTTTTATGTGATTTTGGTTTGTTTCTCAGGCATTCAACCGATTTTAAATGACAAAAAGAGAAAAACACTACATAGAACTGTACTAATTTTCGTGGTGGGGAATGATAGAAAAATTCAGTGATGGAAAATAAACTTTATATCTAACTTTGAACCTCAGCAACTTGCTTAAGTAATGTGATCCAGTACTTTACTATTCTTAAAAGAATGTTTTCCAGTTTCTAAACTAGATTTAATGTGTTGTGAATTAAGCCATGTTCTTTTTTTTAACTTACACATGAATAGTATTTTTAATAATCTGCCGATAGTGATTATTTCTAAATGCATTTTCCTGTATTTGTTGTCGAAGTTTCTGTTTCTAAACTATTTTTCTCTTAAGTTATATTCAAGTTTTCTAAAATCTTTGCTTTTAAACACCTTTTTATGGGCTTTCTCCAGTTTTTCTTAAAATAAGGAAAGACTGGATGCAGTGCTCTATTTTCAGCTCATCAATGTCAAATATGAAATATATTCATGTATGTCTTTCTAAATCACACTCTTGTTTGTACATCTCAGAGTGAAAGCTCTCTTCCTTGCAAAACCCAATTCCATGACTCCTAGTAGTATCCTACAACACTGTCTTCAGGGCTGCTGTTATTCTCTGGTTTTTATTTCCACATTTGATTATGAGCTTACTTTTCCAAGAATCACAGTCACTTGCCACTTACCCTTATTGAGGTTTATCTTGCTGGTAGGTCTCTGTGTTCTGAAAAGGTCATTTTGTATTCAGCACTGAAAAAAACGCTTATTACTATTCTGCTTGCAGAGGTCCGCAGTTTTAATTCACTGTGTTGCATCTTCCTAAACATGTACAGAAATACTATGTTGGCCCTAAAAGTTATATTCCAGTAAGTCCTTCTTTTATAGAGCCATTCATTTGGTACTATCTCTAACTCTTCCCTAGATATATTTTTGTATAACCTTTTTTATAATAATTTAACTAACACTATGCTTCCTTTTTATCCCAAAGGAATGCAATGGAAGTTGGAAACAAACATTTAAAAATCAATGTATTCTCTGCTTTACGTGGCATGCTGACTGAAGAAAAAATTAGGATTTGCCCAAAATTTTGTTCCTCAAAGACCTGTGTTTCTTAGTGCCTTAATTCTGGGGGCTTCTTTTGAATTAAGAAGCAAAATTAAGACTCATTATTCTATCTTTTTCCTGAATCTCTGCTAAAATAAAAACAAAAAACAAACAAACAAAAAACAAACAAACAAACAAAAAACAACAAACAAACAAACAAACAAAGTGAAACGCTTTATGCCTGTTCTGCAGGGCATATATTTATTACCTAATGACCAAACACACAGCAGAACCTTCAGGAGAGTGAATGTCCATGACATCATCAGAATAACTTGCTGTAATTTTGTGACATATTTTGTTCCACTAAGTCGTACAACAGTGCAGTACATTACTATTAGTTTGAATAACCTTTTAGATATTTACAGCAACATGATCCATTATGATTTGGATTTGCTGATGACTCATCTCCAGCAGAATCAAAGTAGTACAGAGCTATGCATAGTACTTCTGATGCAAAAACTGAGTTGTATAAGCAAAAGAAACAAAACCTCCAGCATTTAAAGATGAAAACTAGGCCAGCACCAGTGAAAGACCATTGTGTCATCTACAAGTGAGTAATTCTGACATTAAAAAAGAATAAAAAGTCGTTATTTAGATACTCCTAAGCTTGATAGTTCAAAGAAAGATCTTGATGGTATAAGTAACATAAGGAAGTCCTTTTTGAAAGCGTGATTTGGTTTTTTGTATCTAGTAATTGCAAGATATAATTGGCAAATTCTTAATTCCACATCTTTTGAATATTAAGCTACTTTACAGAAAAATTGTAACATGTAACATATAAATGTAAAGGAAAAGCATGAAGAACTGTGTAAAGTTACTTGGCAAACATGGAGTACACATAAAAAAGAGATAACTGCCTTTAACATATTGCTATGAAAAATGCATTTTTAATGTCCCTTCTCAAGACTGTGCTGACAGTTGTTCACTCCCCACATTTGAGCAGTCATAGCAGGTGTGTGTTACAAAAAGATGAACTTTATTTAGAGAAGGAGGGAGATAAAATAGTTTCATATGCTTTCTGAAATCCTGCCCTTATATGTTAGTGCAGAATACAATGTATACCTTTACTGAATCATTATATCCAGCTAGAGTGAAATGATCTTAATTAAATAAAACAAAAAATTGAAGTTGATACTTAAAATGTGGAATATATTTAAGTACTTGCTTTACAAGGTCAAAAGAATTCTGTCTGTTACCTATGTGATCTAATTATCTGAAAATTATCTAATTACATATTATACAAACGCTTTGGAATTTACAAGGACTTTTTCAGTAAAATAATGGTAGCAACAGCTATTATATTGCTTCACTGTGCTCTCAGCAGGAAATATGCTGGCATACTAAAAAAGCTATCTTTGAGTAATACGTGCTTTCCACCTCAACAAATGAAAGCAGACACAGGCTCTTGAAAAAAAAGTAAAATCCGTCTTTTAAGTCAATATTCCTGTAGCTTTAATACCATGAGAGGATATGCTCATTACAATTACTTTATAACCATATATCTTTTTTTCTTGGAGAAACTTACTGTTATGGTGGAAGTCTAATCTAACTGAATTGACAGTATTTGGGATGATTCACTGGAGAACTTAAAAAGAACTTGTTATTTTGGGATAAAAAGCAGCATTAAAAATATTGATTGTATTCTTGCTTTTCATTGTCTCTTTGACACAAGGTTATTTCTCCTCACATTTACACAGTGTTTTGCAAGGGTATCAATCACTTCAGGCTCTGTTTACGTATTCCCCACAAATTAGAAGGCGCAAGGGCAAATTGTTATAGTTGAGTTCTCTGGCTTGTGAATTTTATCAGAATGACCGGCCTTCTTGTGAACTTTGAAATGCATCTCAAAAACCAAGTGTTTTTCTGATTCAGGGACAGCCACTTGGCAGTAATTTATGTGTGCTAAAACTGCACAGTGGACCTAAGTTGCTGAACAGGTTTGACCTTATCCACATGTGCCTTATGCTCACACTCTGGTTTTGCTCTCTGCCACATCATTAGAGAAGCCACCAGATCTCAGGGACAAGCAAAAAGGTGTATCTAACAAGTGCTTGTGCCAAAGATGCTTCCCTTCTCCCCTGATTCTGCCTTTCCTCTTGGCTCTGAGAAATCTTACTGCCTTAATATATGAAATAAAGGACTCATCTTCTGGGCCCTTGTAGCTGATAGCTCATGCTATCAGATATGTTTAAGTGACAGCTAAGGCCAAATACATGTGGTTAGGTTATCAGAGGATAGAAGTAGTCTTGCCTCTCTGCCCTGCATTTAACAAGTCTGAGTGGTAAATCTTTAGGTTTCTGCTCAGGTTTAGGTTTCTCTTGGCATAAGTACCTTGTCTTTTGTTAAGAAATAGTTAATCATGTCTTAATTTAATATTTGAAGAAGATGGAAAAGTAGCCTTAGTGGCTAAAATTAGGTAACTTAATGGCTTACAAGCCTATACAGTTACTCTGGCTCTTCAAGAACCAATGACAAGTTATTAAGTGCATGTAGCAAACCCTTCTTGAGAAAAGAATGCTCTGTGATCTTAGGTTATATGCTCCACTTATACTCCTTTTAATTGCATTTTCTACAAAGCTTTCTTCAAAAAAACACAGACCAAATGTAAGCTGAACTTAGTATAAAGTAAGGATTTCTGCTGGAAAAAGGTGGAGCTATAATATTTTAATCTGATGCCATTAATCAAACTAAAACCACAGTTTAAAACAGGATTTTATTTTCTCCTATAGAACATATTAGTGTGTGTACTATGGCTCATATTTTTTCAAGTGAATAATTCCAAAGGTCATTACAGATTCTTTTCACAGCAGCAATTAATTTTTGTTTAGCTGTGCTCACAAAACACATGCTTGTATTGTCTGCTAGAGAATTGAGCTTGTGTGCTTTCATGTGAGCTTGACTGTTGTGTATTAAAAATCACAGTGCAGTTCCTTCTCCTGCAGAGGAAATGAGGAATTGAAAATAAGCTGCTGCAGTTTCAAAGTGAAAGTGTTTTGTCCTTTGTAAAGAACTTGACAGCCAAATGGATGGTTTGTTCTGGGACTCAAAGATANGGGATTTTGAAGGTGTTTCTATTAAAGCAGCATCAAGTAAGAGAAACCTATTTCTTTTTGCCGAAAAGATCCTAATGACAGTTTACTTCACTGGATTATCAGCAACATGCTGGCTGCTGTGCCACCTGAATTTCAATTTCTTAATTTACAGCACAGATAAAACAGAATAGAGCTCGATCTCTGCTGCTCTTTACACTGGGCTGGTCTTATCAAGCATGAAGTTTGGCGCATTGCAAAGCTATTCAAGTCATTATCTGTTGAGGACCTCTTGAGCCATCTCTATCTCTGCAGTGTGCTGATAAGCAGCTGTTTCTGTAGCTGCAGTGTCTCTCAGGGCCTCGGTCTCCTTTCCGTGCAAACTACAGCTTTGTCACTGTGCCCTGATGCTGTCACTTTCTCTGTTGTGCAGTAATTCGATCCAAGCACAAAAGAGGTTGATGGCAGCAACTGACTGGCAGGTGACACAGTCTTATTTTACAATGAGATGTGCATTTCACACTGCTGGAAATAAAAATTCTGAATAAAAGAAACTACCTTAGCTGTGGTGCAGCAGCAATCTGCCTTTTCCTGGTTGCACTAGGAAACAAGTAAATATATAATAGTTTAGACGAATAGACAACTTCTTCCAGGTATTACTTTTTTCCCAGATGAAAGTTCCACAGTTGTCTGTAGAAAATCTGAGGAGCTGTGGTTACCTTTTGTGGAGATACCTTTTTAGTCTCAATTGAAAAAAAAAAAAAAAGTGAAACGCACCGCTTTCCTTTCCCCACCTAAATGCTGACCTCTTTTTGGCAATTGTTTTTGTTAACATTCTGACATTGCTGTGTAACAGAACAGAAAACTATATAGCAATCTCAGTTGCAGTGTTCACAGTGCTGTGGTTTCGCACAGTGTCTGTATTTTACGGCTGAAGAGAGGCTCAGAGAAGGAGTGGGTAGAACAATCCCGCACCCGTACTGAAGGCCATGCAGGTATGTTTTGTCCCAGGAAGTGTGTCTCTCAAGACTTGGTCTGAAACCCTCGTGCGTGTCACCGTTCCACCGTTCGTGGAAGTGATGGGAACAAACACAAGTTACCCCTAGGAGAAGCAGCCGTAGCGTCCCGGGGCTCGGTGACACACCGGCACAGCACACACACCCATCCGTGTGACGGCACCCGAGCACCGCGAGTCAAGAACCGTCTGTCCGAAGCGCTGGACAGGGAGTGCCGAGCGCACAGCGATACCACGGACAGCACCGAGGGGTTTCCCTGCGGGTGGGGACGGACATTCCCCGTCCCAGGGCTGCCCTTCCGCATTCGCGGCGGGGCCGTGCCGCTGTCCGTGGTGCTGAGCCGGTGGCCGCGGGCTCGCTGCCGGGCCACCCCTCCCGTGGGCAGCAGGCGCTTCTTCGCTTGCTTTATTTCTTATTTATCCACCTCCATTAAAAAAAAAAATTAAAAAAAAAAAATTCCCCCCTCCGTGAGAGCTGTGAACATTTTTCTTCCAGCGCGATTTGCTGCTTTTACTGCAATTCCCTGAGCATTCAGTCCCGGCCAGAGGATTCAACAGGGTTCAGCACGCCTGAACAAAAAGCGCTCTTCTCTCCTCCTACAGTCCTCCATCTCCAGCGCCTGTTTAATAACCCATACACGTCTTAGCTAAAGGCTGTGTCCAGACAGCCAGCTACTGCTAATCGAAAAGGCTTCTTCTCAGACTTATTACTTAAGCAA
>VWZP01005175.1:71496-127497 GCA_013396995.1 Dicaeum eximium
TTTTTTGGACATACCTCTGGTGATACAGAAATTCTGCTGAAATTATAACTGGGCTGCAGGTTTTCTTTTTTTTATGTGGAAGGTTTCATGTGCAACTCAGATGCTTGGGATGGTGACTGTTTCTACATTGAATGGTAGAACACAGATTAGACATTCAAAGCTTTGAGCAACCTAATCTAGTGGAAGATACCGCTGCTGATGGCACAGGTGTTGGAACTAGATGATTTGAAGATTGCTTCCAACCCAGACCATTCTATGAATCCACAGGGATTTTCTGTGCAAGTTTGGTAGTGTTAGAAGTGTAGAACTAGCTGTTACAAAAGGAGTAGATATTGCAGACTTTTGCTGTGGCAAGGAAACAACCCGTTTTTCTTTTGTGGATACAGTTTTTTTGATCTTTACAAATACTGTGTGTTGTGAAACCAGGTGGAGTAAGGATTACTTGTTTTGAAACATTTTTAGGTGTACTGAAATGAGAAATGTAAATGTTCCTGAAGAAGTGCTAAGTCAAATTGCCTGTCTTTGGAGTTAATTGCATAGAATGATTGAATGCATCAGGTCTCCTGCTTGAAGCAATGCATGAGAACAGAAAAGGAGTTGATAGTTTTTGTAGGAGAAGTTTATTTTTTTTTACTTAAATTAACTGTGCAGTATCAGATTTAGCTTATACTTCTGCATATCAATCTTGAGTTATCTTTTTGTGTTCTGAAAGAGTGTCCAAGATCAGAGACCTAATTTTTGTGGCTGCTGGTACTACTTGCTCAATTATTAAAATACCGAAAATTAATGACCATCTAATTGTAGATGTCCTCTTGTTTTATAAATTGGGTTGACTTGCCCTTTAAAAATTTGATTTATGTGTCTTTTCATTACTTGCTTGACCTAAGATGGCTGTGTAGTTTTTATCTGCATACATCTCAAAAAACCTGATTGTCAGGCTATTAGGAAGAACTGTAGACATGTGGTTATTCATATGTTCAGTCCAAATTAGGATAACTGTGAGTAAACTGCTTTCAAATGCAGTACATGCAGGCAAGATTTCACATTGACCTACACAAAAAGAGGTGAAATGGTACACTCAGGAACAGCATGATACTGCCTGGGCAGCTTCAAACACTTGAATGTGTTTGCTATGTGTGATGTGTAAGGACTGAAGAGTTAGTTTAAACCTCTTTAGAAAAATACGGAAATTATACAGCAGGATTAATAAATGGGAATAAGAGCCTCTGTTTCATGAAACATGAAAAGTGTTGTGGATGTAGCAAAGAGATTAAGGTACCTTTGTATCTGAATGCAATATGAATGGTTTGAGTGGTGCCCAGATTTTGCTCGTTACCCAAATTTATGAATTTGTAAACGAATCAGCCTCCTGATCTGTCTAAGGTATGCTTGACTCCATGTAAATGCTAATGGTGTTTGATAGCTCAGCAGACCTGGCAGTGATGCCAGCAGGACCAGGGGCAGAAAGCCCTCGGTCCTGGCGGGCAGTGAGCTGAGTTGGGCCATGGAGACAGGGAGTGAGGGAAAGCTGTTCTTTCCACGGGAGCTGCTGGGCAGTGGACCTGGTGTCCACAGGCATGGAGGGTGCTGTTTCCTTCCTTGGAGGGTTTTCAGCCCATGCAGTATAAAGGCCTGAGCCATCTCACCACATGGCTGATCTTGCTGTGGGTGGGGGGTGAGACTGAGGATGACCTGAAGGTCCCACTGACCCAGATGAAGCATCTGTCTACCACTTTTGCCCACCAAAAAAAAAAAAAAAAGCATTTACTAGACAGAGAACTGAGGCATGGCAATGTTTGAGTCTTATAAAAAAAAGAAACAAGCTCAGCCCTCAGCTGCGGTTGAGCCAGAAACACCTGCACAGTATAAAAACTACTGGCTGTTCTTACGAGTGCATTTCAAGGTGAAATTCAGTCATTTGCAGTTAAAACAGTCGCTAACACTGCTTTGACACTCTTCCAGTCCTTCAGTCTTTAGGTATTTCGGATAGTAATTGGGCAAATAATATTCCTAGGTACTATATGCTGCCCTTATGAGTCTACTTTACACCTAGAGGATATCATCAGCCACCACTTTTTCAACAAACTTTTTCATGAATGGTAGTAGACCCAAATGTTTACTAATTCTTAGGGGTTGTATGATGCTGTTCTTTTGAGAGAAAATAATTTAGTTGTCTTTTCCTCTGTGCAAGTTGGCTTATTAAAAGAATAAACAGTGATATGTCTGAACTTGTTTTCCTGGTGGGGATCAGCCTAGAGGCACACACATTTAGATTTTAAAGTATTCTGAAGAACCCTTTGGAAACTGAAAGTGTGTACCTTTGCATGAACCACTTGAGAGTAGTGGCTGTCAGAGGCTTTTCTGAAAATCCTTAAGGGCAGTTCTAAGGGCCAAATGACAATCTTTTGACAACCAGAATGATTAGTGTGATGATGTTAATGATGGCCATTCTGTGTAAGTGGTGAGCTATAACAAGCAAGCTGCTGGCCAACAGTGGGCTAATCTGTGTAAAGTAGAAGATATTCAAAGTTGTTGCTTGTATAACAGTTGAAATGTGAGGTTTGATGCCTTTTGTTTGGCTTTTTTTTTCGTTTAGGTTTTTTGTTTGTTTATTTTTTATTTGGTTTGGGTTTTTTTATTTGGGTTGGATTTGTTTTTTTTATTTAGGTTTTTTTTTAATGATTGGTTCAGATAGCAAAGGGTGTTTTGGGCACACCTCTAGGAGAACACGTCTGAGTTTTGGCCCTGTTTAGACTTTTAGAGACAGGCTATATGATGCCATGTGGATCAGGGTGCCTTGGTGTGGGTAATATCTTTCTGTGCTTGTTAGAACAGTTTTCGGTAAAGTAGGTGAGAAAATGTGGCTTAGGAGGAGATGAAAAGTAGGAAGATGTGGCAGATGAGTCAGGAGATGAAAAATGGCTGTAAAGATTGAAGCAAGCCTGTTCATAGAGCAGTATCAGTCTCATTTATTTTATGGCATGTTAGACTTTATTATCCTTGTTTATCACATGTACATTCTACATTTCTAGCTTCATGTACATTCTACATTTCTAGTTTCCTGATTTCTGGAAGTGATTGAGGCATTATCTAGTTATGGGTAACTTAAAGTGGGGACGCAGAAGACTGGGTACATATATGTGCTTTTATGCAAGGGAGACTTCTGTATAGCAACTAACAACTGTAATACCCTTGTCCAAAACTACTTTGGACAATAATGCTTCTGTCACGTACTTCTGTGCCCGGTTATGAGCTGGCAATGTGTGGAAGGAATGCATCTTTGCCAATTAACAATATGCGATCAATTGATCACAGCTTGTTTGTATCAACTGTACCTTATTTGCTATCCATTGTTCTGTGTTATATTATACTGGGTGATCTCAGGAGGATTAGGGTGCAGAGATATGGTAAGGAACTCCTGACCATGAAAAGAAGTGATAGCAGAGAGGGTGAGGATTGTAAATTGCTAAGGTATTGCTTCTGGCTCACGTAATTTAATAATAGCTAACTGCCCTTTTTCTGTGTGTATTCCACTTTGCTTCGAAATTATTTAACTTGAAATATGATATGGACGATTCTCTTAGACCTTGCAGGTAGGAAGGGATGGAATGTGTGTTTAAGCCAGCTCATGCCAGTGTCTTCTGTGGGATAAAAATAGTAGTGGTCATGAAAACCAGGTAACTACCTGAAGGGTTATGGAGGATTGGAAAATATTACTGAACATGAAGTTGTTCTTCAACTTCACACTTACGTGTTCTCCTCTGCCTGCTGTCTTTTGAGTGAAATAATGTGAGTGGCCTGTAAAGGCACTGAAAAATAAGGATCATAGAATGGCTTGAGTTTGAAGGGACCTTTAAAGGTCACATAGTCCAGCTCCCTTGCAAAGAGGAGGGGCATCTTTGGTTTGCTCTAAGTCACATCTAATCTGACCCTGAATATTTCCAGGAATGGGTCATCTATCACCTCTGTGGGCAGCCTGTTACACTGTTCTGTCCATCCCTACGTGTCAGCCAACCATACAGCTTGGTGTTGACAATCTTGACTTGAACTTCCAGTGCGATCTACCACTGACCATTTTTGCCACGTAGCAGTTTGGACTGTCTGTGCAGATCAAACCCATTATGGTTGCTGTCTTCTGTAGTCATGCTACATATTAAAATGTACGTTGAGATGAACAAGAAATTCTTTCTCCTTAAAGTGGAGGAGTTAAGTGGATCTAAAACTGCTCATGTGGGACTGCTAGTAACTAGCCATTGCAGTGTTATCCTAGAGGATTGTACAGTGGCACAGGATCCAGTTGGACGCCTGTCCCTAGTGGTGTCCCCCAGGGTTCAATACTGGGCCCAGTCTTGTTTAGCTCATCCATCAATGACTTGGGTGAGGGGGCAGAGGCCTGCTCAGCAATTTCACTGACTGCACCCGGCTGGGAGGAGTGGCCGATAGCCCAGAGGGCTCTGCAGCCCTTCAGAAGGACCTCGAGAGCCTGGAGAGATGGGCAGAGAGGAACCTTCTGAAATTCAGCAAAGGCAAATGCAGGGTCCTGCACGTGGGGAGGAGCAACCCCAGGCACCAGCACAGGCTGGGGCTGACCTGCTGGGAAGCAGCTCAGTGGAGAAGGAGCTGGGGGTTCGGGTGGACAACGAGGTCTCCATGAGCCAGCAGTGTGCCCTGGTGGCCAAGGCCAGTGACATCATGGAGTGCCTTAGGAAGAGCAGTGCCAGCAGGTTGAGGGAGGTTGACCCTGCCCCTGTACTCAGCCCTGGTAATGCCACATTTGGAATGCTGTGTCCAGTTCTGTTCATCTGAGCACAAAAGAGACATGGAGCCCCTGGAGCGGGTCCAGCGCAGGGTGACAGAGATGATTTAGAGACTGGAGCATCTCTTTGCAGGGAAAGGCTGAGGGAGCTGGGCCTGTTCAGCCTCAAGAAGAGACAACTAAGGGGGGACCCCATCAATGTCTGTGAGTACCTGAAGGGAGGGTGTCAAGAGGTCAGGGTCAGGTTGTGGTGCAGAGCAGTAGGACGAGAGGCAATGGGCAGAAATCAATGCACAGCAAGTTCCAGCTGAGTAAGAACTTCTTTACGGTGCGGATGACTGCACACTGGAACAGGCTGTCCAAAGAAGTTACGAGTCACAGATATTCTCAAGAACTGCCTCGTTGCAATCCTGTGCAACAGTGCTCTAGGGTGAAGCTACTAGAGCAGGGAGGTTGGACAAGGTGACCCACTGTTGTACAGCCTCACGTGTTCTATGATTAACTTCAGTTAATTTTTTTGGCCTAACAATTAGTGGCAAAGTCTTGTTTTCTCTCCCTTTCTGATTCCCACTTTTCTCAGGAGAAGCTTATTGCTCAGGATTTAATCCTATGAGTCATTCTGATGCATTGGATTGACCAAACAGATAGTGGTGGGGCTAGCAAACATCCAGTTATGCAAATAAAATGTGTGAGTGATGATATGAAGAAGTTTGCTCTATCTATGCAAGCTGCTGAATCCAGTTGTGAACAAGTACAAAAGAAACTCGGGAAGCCTGGATAGAGACTGATATTGTAGGGAAGGATAAAGCCTCCAGTTATGTCGTATTAAGATGAAACTCTTGCATGTCCTTAGTTAATGCTTCTTCTGTGACTAAATGTTGAGATTGTTCTGCCACAGATGCTCCTCACTAATATCTAGGAGAGATCTTCAATCTCATCCTTTCCAAGTAACATCAAGAAGGAATTGTATAAAAGGAGTACTTACTCACCCTCTTCTTGAGAAGCTGACATGAATTTTTAAATATCTTTTCAGTCCAGTGAGTTGTAATAACTTTACAACTTAATTAAAAATAGCCTCTCTTCAAAGTCCATTTCTGTAGCAAACCAAAATAATGCTGTCAGTGTATTAAGGAGAGTGTCACTTGGCATGCTCTTGATGGCAAGCAGCTGGCAGTCTCTAGCTCTTTCTCTAAAAGCATGCTTCATGACAGCTACCTGCAGTATACTTCCTGGAACTGCTTTGCTGTTTTATGTTAGGAAGTGCTTATGACCTACTGTGCTGTATAGGTATAGCCAGAGCACAGCCTGTCTAATCAATGTTTTCCTGCCTTTTTAAAAAATTTTATTATGACACTTACTTAAGTTAAGTGTAATCACCCTTGAAACCTACAGTACTAGTACTACTGTATAACAGTAAAACATCATTGGAAGTTATGTAAAAACACAGGCTTGTGTTTTCTTCCCTTCTTTCTCCACACAAAATGGATTGTGTTAATCTGGGTTGTAGGTGACCCTGGGATTTTGCATATTTGCCACTCACTTTTGTGAGAAGCAGGTAGCAGGTGTTTTTTGAAGTTGTCAAGCTGACATATCATACTGTCCAATTTGGAGATGAAAGTGGGACCTCTGAGGACTTCAGATAGCTGTGTTTGCTGTGGGGCCTCCTACAAATGAGAAAATTATTGATCCTGCAGTTGTATACTCCTCAATTCAGTAGCAATAAGCTACTGTTTTTTGTGTTAAGATATCAGTTTTCTTCATTTTTTCATATGTATCTTCTGCTGAATTAATGGAAGGTGAATGAAGAAGTGGAATTTGCAGCTGTGATGGTGCTCTCTCTTGAGGTGGCCTCTTGTGAGTAATTGTGGCTGGTTTGCGTGTGTGTTGTTTCTCCTCCTCCAGCATTTACTAAGCCAGCAAGACACTGGAAAGGCTACAAAAGCCAGAGCTACTGGTTATGTTGAATGACTGTTTCTGCTTTTGTTCTTCATGCCTCCTTGTATGCAGTGTGTGTGACACTGCAGAACAATATTCTATGTGGAAAATAGGAGTGCATTGATTTACCAGCAGAATTAAGCATAGTGTTTGATTTGTTCAATTTGAATTATTTGCTTCTTGGTATGGGTCTGTAAATAGACATATGTCTTTTTGGGATAGGTGATTTGGTGAAAGTCAGGTTGTAGATATTAAGCTGGAAGTAATTAGTCTGACTCCAGTGGCATTACTGGACTGTTACCTGGTCTTTTTCTTTATGATTTTTCAGCAGTGTTTTAAAAATTTCTCATTGTGGCATCCATCAGGACGGAGGGTGGAGGATCAAAGCAAAACTACAGTCAACAGACAAATAAAGTCAGAAGTGCTTGATAGGTCCAGCACTGAAGAGGTGGCTGTAGCAGAAAAACGCGAGTGTACTCAGTCTAACAGATGCTCCAGGCAAGAAAGGGTTAAGCAGATGGCATGGTGACCATGGAATTACTTCAGTATAACACAGGTGTAAAACAGTGCTTTCAGGAGATGTCTGTGGAGACGCAAGATCTCATGTGTGCAAGGGAAAAATCCTAGAAAGCCAGAACAGTGATTATGAACTTGCACAATGGATCATGCAGCAGTTGTTGTTTGAAGCAGCTCCCTTCTGCTTCAATTCATTCCCATGTGTGTTTTTGCCCTTTTTATAGCTTGCATACAGCTGTTCCTTAGCATTGAAGAATTCAGTTCTGAAGCCTCTGTAAAGGCATGTTGCATCTTGTCTGTCTGTGGTTGATAAAGAAGCTGTCACAAGCAGCCTTGAGGAGGTAGACTGCAGTAGAGACGTCAGAAAAGAACTAGGGAGGTATACCAACTCAATATTCAAGGAGTTGAATCTTTATCAAAATTTTTGAAGCATAAAGCTTTATTTTCCAAACTTCCTTGCTATGTCTGGTAATTCATTATTTGCATTGATTTCCTTAGAAAATGAAGGTTGTGTTGGCAGGACTCTTTTGGAAGAAATGTTGTCTTGACACAGGTCTTGTATTTACTTACCTATTTATGCTGGTAACAGTGGCAGATGTATAAGCTTGTGGAGGAAGGGGGACTTCTTAGGAAAAAATGGGCTATTCTCCTGAGCATAAGTGGAGTGCTTTGTATATTCTTGAGAACACTGTTGTTCTGGTCCGTGCTCTAGAATGTATTTCATCTGATAAACTGGAGAACAGAATTGCATGTGAAGTGGAAAACTGTGCAGATAGTTGTAATATAATGGGTTCATAAAGAGCACTATTGAGCTGATTTTAGAAGTTGAATGCTCATTTGTCAGGTAGTTTTTCTGGAGTCCTGTGTTTATTATTTCTCCATTTCTACTTGTTAATGGTTTAACGCAAGTATATCCTTTGTTTTACTGTTGGTGCTTTCTCTAAGGGTCATTTTAAAGGTATCAGTCCATCCACAGGATATATGGATGATACATTATTTTTTTATCCCAACATTCGTGTGGATTATATCACAATGGTAGTTGGAAACTGAACTAAAAATAAACCAAAAAATTACTAAAAGCACCTTGGTTTGAGAAATAAGGTCTTGGGTATTCCTTAAGGCTGTCTTCTGCGTTTTCTGATTGCCTTATCTTGCCTGTTAAGCAGTGTTGCTGTTGACAAAATTGTGGAAGGTAGAGTTTGTGATGGGGTACCGTAATGTGTTCCAGTACCTGCAAGTGCTCTTGAACGTTAATGAAATGTAGTGTAAGTGAACACTGTCAATACAGGTGACATGTCATTACAGTGACATTAATAGGATGACATGGAAAGCTCTGAAAAGACCTTTCTCTAGTTGCAGGAAAACAGAAGGACACAGATGTGATGTGTTCCTTTTGCGTTCAGTGCTTTCTCATTGATTGGAGTTGATGCCAGTGGTTAATAGCTCTCTACTGCATACTTTAGCTTTTTTAATATATTAAATACTATCAAAGGTACTTAAGTTTTATTAATGACTGAAATTGTTTAGATTGGCAGACACTTCAGGAGATAATCTAGTTCAATCCTTAGCCTAGAGAAGGCTGCCCCAGTCAGTGTCCATTTGGGTTTTGGATGTCTCCTGCTCTGCCCAGAGGGTCTGTGTTCTCTGTGGGCATTGTTCTGCACTTGTCAGTGTTAGTAGCTGTGGGAATAAGTTCTCATATGTTTAAACATATGTTGTCCTGACACTGGATACCTCTAAAAAGAGTGTCTTAACCTTCTTTACTCCCCTCCATTTGGTGTTTGTATTGGTCATACAGTAAAGATCAAGGCTAAAGATAGACAAACTCAGCTTCCTCCATGTCTGTTGTCACCAGATTCTCTGCCCCATTAGGCAGAAGGCCCACATTTTGTGTAGTTTTCTTTCTGCCCTGCTTTTTCCAGACAGCTTTCTAAAGCTGGCATGTCTTTTGCAATGCTGGTAAGTTGTATTAACTTCAGCAGTTTCAAAGTACACATTGTGTAATCAATCAGCTTACTAGCAGTTCAAAAAAAATGCACAGAATTATTTTTCCTCCCTCTGTAATAAGATATAGGTGCTTGATTTTTAAGAGTTTGTTTTGGCTAGTTTTAGTTCTGCTTTTCGCACTCGTAACAAAAGGAGGTATAAATATCTGTAAAGAGCTACAAAAAATAAAATAGGTTTCTGTGATGTACTGAAAAGTTAACATGCATTTAATCTTATCTAAGAGTAGTTAATATCCTTGTGTTTAAAGATGCAACTTGGGTAGTAATTTTTGAAAAAGTGTTACACTGTAAGGATTTACTCCATTTCTTCTGCAGGATGTTAGGCTATAGTTTGAGACTCAGTGTGGTGTAGAGTGCATAGTTGCATACTCTTTTTTAAATGAGTGCTTTATTTGTAATCTACTTTCCATACTGTGAGTTGTATGACAAGGATGCAATACTTACAAGAGATCTGGGTTTGAAAAAGCTTTGGATGTGCAGTACCAGCTATGTTCTTTAGTAGAGGATCAGCAACATCCTCTAGTAAAATGGTGAAGATTGGAAACAATTGACAGCTGAGTAAATTTGTGCTAGGCTTGTTGTCTGACACAATAGAAGCTAAATCTCAGGGAACATTTTTGCCAAGCTGTCTCCTCATAGTTTTTGCAGCCTTTGAAAATCTTTTGGGGGTAAGAGGTCTTCTATTGCATAAGTTTGTTAGAGAAGCTAATTTCCACTGTGTTCAGGCTTTAATGCTAACATAATCCTAGGAGTTCTAATCTGCATGCTAGACTGCTCAAATTGTAGTGAAGCCTGAAATTATACTAGGTGGCTCTTTCTTAGAGAGATGGCTGTTTCTTTTCGTAAGTTCGTGTTTTAGTTAAGAGCTTGATGGAAGAAATCATGATTTTTAATATTCCTTGAAAATTTTGTCTGCATGCTGGCATTTACCTTTTCTATTTGTGTTTGACATCAAGGATGTTACATTATGGCGTTCTGTCTGCGAACGGATGTACCAGTAAAAATTACAGATAATACTAAAGGCACAAGTAATTTTCTTGTTACAGAAATAGCTAGGTATCTTTTCTGAGCCAGTGCTCTAGTATCACTCCTCTATTTTTGACAAACTCAAGCGTTTTATCATCCTAAATTAAATGAATTCTAAATAAAGGACAAAAATACTACTGATGAGACTAGAAATAAACTTGCACAAGTCTTTGAGCTCACCAAGAAGGTTTTGTAGTACTTGTCAAAGTCACCCCTGTAAAAATCATAAAATGGTTTGAGTTGGAACGTACCTTAAAGATCATGTTGATATAACCCTCCTGCCATGTGTAGGGACACTTTCCACTATTTGAAGTTGCTCAGAGCTTCATCTAGCCTGGCCTTGAATAGTTCCAGAGATGAGGCATTCACAACTCCGGGCAACCCGTTCCAGTGCCTCACCACCCTCACTGTAATGGTTTTCTTCCTAATATCTAATCTAAACCTACTGTTTCAGTTTGGAACCATTTCCCCTTGTCTTGTCACTACTTGCTTTTGCAAGAAGTCCCTTTCCATCTTTCTAGTAGGCTTCCTCTGGATACTAGAAAGCTGCAGTTAGGTCACCCCAAAGCCTTCTCTGGGCTGAGCAGTCCCCGTTCTCCTAGTCTTTCTTTGTAGGAGAGGTCCTCCCTTAGTCCCTCTGACAAATTGTGTGGCCCTTGTCTGAACTCTCTCCAACAGGTCCACGTCCTTCCTGTGCTGGGAGCCCAGAGCTGGATGCAGGGTTCCAGGTGGGTCTCAGCAGAGCAGAGGGGCAGAATCCCCTCCCTCCCCTGCTGCCCACGCTGCTCTGGATGCAGCCCGGGACACATTTGGCTTTCTGGGCTGGGAGTGCTCATGGCTGGGTCATGTCCAGCCTCTCACCCACCAGCACCCCCCAGTCCTGCTCACAGAGCTGCTCTCCCTCTGTTCATCCCCCAGCCTGTGCTGATGCATGGACTTGCTGTGACCCAGATGCACCACCTTGTACTTGTTCTTGTTCCTTGGTATTGTTAAATCTCATGGGATTCCCACTTTATGACCTTGCTCATGTCCCTCTGGATGGCATTCTGCTCTATTTTGACAAGTTTAGCCATTGAGAAGTGAGTGGGAAATGGTACAGCACACCAAAGGCATGATGATTAGAAGTATCTTTATATCTCTGGGTAGGCTTTATAGAAAATACTATTGATTCTGGGCTGTTACTGTGTGAGAGTGTGCAGGTTTTGACTGGAGTAGAGTTAGTTTCCTTCACAGTGGCTAGTACTTTTGTACAAAGTACTTTTGTACTTATGCTGAACACAAGTACTGCCACACTGGTGAAGAAGTTGGGGGTGCATGGGAGCTTGAGGGGGGAGATACCACCAGAGCAGTTGACCCAAATTGACCAAAGGGGTAGTCCAGACCATGTGACATTCTGCTTAGTATATAAAGCTATGTGAAGGGGCAGTGTTTGCAGTTACAGCTTTTGTCTTCCGAGTAACCATTACATGTGCTGGTGCTCTGCTCTCCTGGAGATGACCAGCTTAGTTTCTGTGGCACAGATAGGACCTCCTGTGCTTTAACAGGTTTTGATTGAAATTGGTTTTTTTAAGAGTACAAGAAACAGCAAATGTCTGGTGTCTATTTGCATAGGAGAAGGTGGTGATGAAAAGCAGAAGACGGGTTGAACCTGTGTCAGGGTAGTCTTTCAGACTAAGTCTGCTAGACTTACAGCTTTAGGAAAACAGGTCCAGTGAGCACATCCAAGCTTTCATGACTTCCTCTTAAGTCTTAAGCTAAGAGGAGAACTGGCCATCTGTTTTAGGTTGTTTATAACTGTCAGTGTTTAAATAACTTTATTGTGTTCCAAAATTTTGAGTGCTGTGTACCAGTTGAGCTGAGCAGATGCAAAAAATAGAAAACAGAATCAAAACATGTTGGCAATCTGTATGAAAATGAAGTGTTATGAACTAAAGAAAAGTTACGATTTTGTGCCTTATGCCCATTAACACTTCCAGTAAGTTTGAATCATTCATTATGTGAGATTTCCTGGTTGTGAGACAGTGTTACCCCTGTATGACAGATTGTGCTGAGGAGGAAGGTGAGCCTTTAACTCAGTGAGGCAATGTATTGAAAGAAAGTCAATGTAAATGCACTTGAATGCCAGTGGAATACTCGATGCATGAAACAAACTCTAAGTACTGACTTAATAAAGGGATTGGATAGGGTAGTGGTTTGGGAAAAGTGAAGTTGGTGTAGCATGTTTGACATACCCTGCCATGGTTTCCTTTTTTTTTTTGGAGGTTAAGTTTCTTTTCAGACACCAAGTAGTAGGTTGCACAGCAGGCTGGGTATCAGATGGGTCTGGACTTTTTTTTTTTTTAACTCAAATTGTTTCTGTATGAAAACAACTGCTCTTAAAGTGAGGGGTTTTTTTCACTGAGAATTGAACAAAAAACAACAACAAACAAAAAACCAGCAACAACAAAAAGAACCCAACCCCCCCAAGACAAGAAAATATCCCAGCCCACCAACTTGCTGAATTCTGCTTTTTGCAGGCGAACTTGATAAACAAACAGATTAAGCATTAATGTTGTTCCTTACTAAGACATTAGTCTTTTTCTCAATTAGTAAGACTGTAAAGTTGATGTGATAAGTTTAGAAAGTTCTCCAAAAACAACTGTCTAGAGCTAAAGTACGGTGTGTAGTTGGGGTTTCCAAACAATATAAGTAGTCAAACCTAGGTGATTTGACTGGTGTGTACTGTATGTATGGAAGCCATTTCCTCAAAGCTGTTGAGACACACCCGGTTAGAGCAGGCTTGTAAGGATTGATAGCTGATAGCTTTTTTGAGAAATGGAAGTAAAGCTTTCAAATATGCAAGCTTTGGAAGTCAAGATTGTGTGTAATAGAGGGCTCCCATCAATCTTGAGCTCACCTGATGAAGATTTTGTTGATTTCTTCTTGTTATTACTTGGGTTTCGTTGATGTGTTTTAACATTTTATGTCGATTTTTACTTGGGATATCCTCCTCTTCTGGTGCATCCTGTAAATATTTATAATAAAATGGTAAGTTGTTGAGGTTTCAGTTACTTCATTTTTAAGCTTTCAGGAGCACCTGTGTTTTGCTAGGAAAACCTGACTCATACTCTTTCTGGTTTGTAGTCTTGTGCAGCATCAGTGTTTGGGGGACACAGCTTCATGGGGTGAAGGAGTTTGTTTCATGGTTGTAGTACTCCATAATGGACTCCCAAGGTCCCATGGTTATGTGCTGTTCAATCATTGAATCACAAACACTTGGCTAAAAACCAGAAGGAACAAGCAGTCCCAGAAGCAGATTGCTCCCTGAGGTGGACAGAATCTGCTAGGTCAGTTTACACTGGTGCAGTTTATTCTGGATCAGGTAATCCAATTGTAATAGGCTTGCAAAACAATTGATGCCACTTTTCTCCAGTTGCCTTTCAAGTGCACTCTCTCTGCCAGCTGGATTACCTCTACCATTTATTGCTCTCTTAGTTCTCTTGAAAGGTTCCTGCTGCTTCTTTTCTGTGCTTTGTCCCAATAAATGCAGAAATTCACCTTAAGAGTCATACCTCAGAGAAGAGCCATGCTGGTAATGTTACTCTGTATAGCTAATCCACTTACTGTAGTGGATTCTGTAGAGAAATATAACAATCTGTATTTTGCATAAGCAAAATAGAATGTAACAGACTGGTGTGAGACTTGCAAGACTCTCACTTACTGTTTTTTAAAATACTGGGAATAAGAATTGTTTTTGTGGATTTTTTTTTCTCCTCTGCCACTTTATATTAGTTTTTGAGTTACTATTCAGAGAATCTTTCTCACCTGACACTTGTGTTGGTTTTGGGACCCTGTGGGAGGTGGTAGGGAGAGAAATAGTTGGTACCTGTGTTGTAAATCAGCTGTGGGGAAGGATGTCACTGAGCATTTGTGTCTTTTTTGAAATGCTTGATGAATTAAGGGGTTTTGGTAGTGTATGAAAAATTAAAGAAGAGAAATACAAGAGAAATTCTGGGGCAAACATTTTAGCCTGTAGTGCTTGGGCATACTAAGATATATACTAAGATATTACCAAAATCTCTGTTAGTGTTTCTTCCTCTGGAAAACTGTTTAAAGGCCCTGCTGGTGTGTTAGAACTTGATGTGTGGTTAATTTACCTCTATTCCTTGAGGTTTACCTGCCTTCCTTCTGAAGGGTTTACTTGAGAATGTTGACTTAATTGTCCATTTTCTTTGATAAATGAAGTAGAAAGCTCAACGCTCTCTATACTGTTGCACAAACAAAAAAAAAGTGATTTATTAACTTCCTGGAACAAAATGCTTTTTCTCTCAGTTATTGTTTCCCCTGTGTATTTGGGAACCTTTACATGTGTTCTGTATACTTCTGGGAAACAGGAGTGCAGTTGTTGAGTAAATTGGTGAAGTTTCTTGTGTTCATTGTGTCACTTTTCTGTTACCAGAATTGGAAGGGAGACCTTTACTTTAATCTTGCTTATTTTTTTTCTTAGACAGTGCTTTTTGAAACACCTGGCATGAATCCATCTTAGTCAAAGCTGAAAACATGGAGTAGCTTCTGAGGCTTCTCCTGCACCACATCCCTCATTTCCCTCTTTCCTTTCTGAAATAAGAGGAAGAAGGTGAAGCAAATGCATTTAGTTTAATCTTTAATATTTCCGTTTACTCACTATGCTTTTTGATTTATTTATTTTACATACAGTTCTTTAAGACTAGAAAACTTGTGCATGGAAAAGTACATATGAAATTTTGGGGAAGGATATGAATGAAGTTCCTGATGGAACCCTGGTCTTAAAAAATTTACTTAAGCATACAAGTATATCAAAGGCCAACTTCCCAGTGGGGAGAACTGACGATATTTTAGAGAATTAAGCTTGGTTCTGGTAATCTGTCACTGAGATTTCCTGAGCGCTGTACACACTTGCTCATTTTAAATAAAACGTTGATACAATTCTTTGTGGGAATCCCTCGATTATTTTTGTGTGAGTATGTAGAGGTAATGCATGGGTCTGTTTTTAACCAATTTAACCAAGTTGTGCTAGGACCTGAGATTTTTAGGTCACCCACAGTCACTATGAAGGAACGTGAGCTTGAAGATCTTGCAGGCAGCTCTGGGTGTGTTCCATGTGGCTGACTGCAAACTCCCATGTCCAAGTCTGTGTATGAGTTAGCATTACAAGAACTCTTGTTATAACTCTTGCTCAGAGTTTAAAGCAGGTGAGTAGTTTGACTGTTTGAACATGTCTGGTAGCATACCCTGCCTGAGACCTTTCTGATAATACATCCTAGACACTAGAAAGGTGGGGGAAGGTGGTGGTGTCTGTTGGTTTTGTATGCTTGTAGCTTGCTTTTGTAGCTGCACAGCAGGGATCCGTCAGTAGCCGGTGCTGAGCACAGCGAACTGAAGGATGCTGGAAACTTCAGAGGGTGTTCAGCCATTGAGCTCTGTCTCTTACTGCAGTAATAAGCTTTTCTTTGTGGTTCGTTAGATGCAGCTCCAGTGGATTAGAACCAGGTTAAGTAAACTCAGCTGATCTGCTTTGAATGTTCTAGGTATTTTTGTCAAAAGTTACAGGTTTGCTTTTTCAGGCCCTTACTGGAAAGAATAGGTAGTTATGGAAGCTAAACAAACTCTGAAGGGGTCACAGTTTTCAAATGTGAACTATGTTAGTACTAAAAATTATCCCAAATTGCTTTTTCTTTCTGTGAGAGATAAAAATCAGCTGAGGAACTGGTAGTTTGGAGACAACCATGTGATTTCTCTAACCTCTGATACTTAACAGTCTAAAAATAGTTGCCATATGGGATGTCTTTATTGTGAGGACAGCCTCTGCTAGTTGAGAACCTTTCTGTGTTTAAGCACTTTCTGTGCCTAAACATTTTTAGCTGTTATCTAAGTGAAGTTGTCATATGGCTTTAAATGAGAGCTGCTGTCTCGTTGTCCAAAGATGTTGAATAAAAGGGAGTTATTTTCTCTGAATTTAATAGGGATGGTTGCAGCAGCAATTCTGTGTTCTTCTCTCTACGGGGTGTATTTTAGATCTCTGTTAAAACCAAACTGAATAAATAAATTGATGTTACACCAGTGGAAAATGCAACAAATGAAGACTAACACTTGGCTGTATTTGTTTCAAGCCTTTCTGTTAGAGTTGTTTAACCTTGTAGCAACCTACTGAGATTTTGTAGGTTCGGTGGAGGTTATTTGGAGACATGAGTGCCAAACCCTACTTCAGCAGTTCTTCCTTGTCCTTTGGGGAGTTTAGACATAGCTGAGACAAATAACAGAATATTTCATACTTGCTTACGTTGAGTCAATTTTTCAGTAAGCTGTTGTATACAAATAGAATAATTCTTATAGAGCAGTTTCATGTCCTTTTAAGGTGTGCAGTAAAGAAAGCTAAGTCTAAGCTTTTACACACTTCTGTGGCAAAGGGTATAATTAGTATATGTAGTCTCTGGTATTTTTCTTCTTTGAATTTGCAGTAAGTTTGGGAGATAAGTTACCAATAGTCTACTTTTTGCAAATGGGAAAGAGTTACTATATTAAAAGCTCTTTTCATAGTCAGTCAAGTCATGCTTGATGGCAGGTCCTCAGTGTCAGAATACTGCTCTTTTTCACTTGTGTGGTATCCCAGTTATACCCTCCCTTTCCTTTGTCCTTGTCTGTTCTAGTGTCATAGACATTAGATAAAGTGACATTAGACTTTGTGACTTTAATTTTTTCAGCCTTTCCATGCACTGACTTCTTAGAAGTCTTTTCAACATCAGGGTCCAGAGCTTTGGTATGGTTAGATGGACTTAGGCAGTCAAAAGATGAAAACCAGTGTTCTTTAAATATTTTTATCTACAAATTCTTAGAATAATTAAGATTGGAAAAGATCTCCAAGGTTATTGAGTCCTGCCTTTGACTAGACATGACCGTGTCAACTAAACTGTAGCACTAAGTGCCATGTGCAGTCATTTTTTAGCCCTTGGAACAGTCGTGAACTCTCAACTCCCTGGGCAGCCCATTCCAATGTGTAACAATCCTTTCAGTGAAGCAATTCCTCCTGATGTCCAACCTGAACCTTCTTCTGGCCCAACTTAAGGCCAGTTTCTTTTGTCCTCTTGCTGGTTGCCTGGAAGAAGAGGCTGACACCTACCTGGCTACAGTCACTTTACAGGTAGTTATGGAGAGTGGTAAGGTCTCCCCTGAGTCTCCTTTTCTCCAGAAGAAACCAGAACTTCACATATTCCTCATAGAACTTACTCTCCAGACCCTTCACCGGCTCCTTTGCCCTCTCTGGGCCCATCCATCCAGACAGTTCTTAACCCAGTGAAGAGTGCACTTGTTCAAATTATGGGCTGTGGCTTCTTCAGGAGAAATTGAAATAATTTACTGCAGGTGCAGCTGCAATTAGCCTTAGGCAGCTAGGCTCTGTCTTCATTGAATAAAAGAGCTGTAATTGAGCAAAATCTGGGCACTTGGACATCTTTTATCTGAGAAACAGTTTTGCAGAACTGATTTGCAGGTTATGTGTGACTGTTTACTTTGTACAGTATTAGTGCAGTAAGGAAAGCTTAAATTCCTTTTTTCTTTATTGGTCCTAGGAACTTACTCTTCTAGTATTTTGCCCAAAATTAAAGCAAAAAATAAACTTTTGAAGGCTAAAAGTTGAACATTGACTGAAAGGTACATTTAATATAGAGTAGTATAAAATGTCTGCAGAGTGATTTAAGTAGATAAAAATCCTGCTTGACTTGTTGGTTTAAAAATAGCCTAATAATCATATCTTCTTTAATATTGTATCTGTATAATAGAAGGATGAAACACAGTTTTGATCTTGGAGTCAGAGTCGTTAATACCAGGGCTGCTGGACTTGGAGGTGCTGGTCTTTGTGTAGGAAATTGGTGGAAAGTAGTTACCTGCAGTGTGAAGGAGGAAAAGTCCTGGCTTTATGGCTGTGAGACAATATAACACTTCATATGAACTAACTGCTTTCAAATTTTGCTTATCCTGACTACAGCTTCATTTCCAGAAATGGGTGATTCTTAGGCCTGGGTTTTATGTTCTTAGTTATGCTGTTCTTTTAAATACCTACACCTAAATTGTGGGCAGAAAAGCTTAAATTAAGTCTGTCCAACTGAGTAGTGTGAACTAAATACTTCCTGATATGCATTGTTTTAGAGCTAGAATGTGCTGACATCTAATGGCACAGATTTCTCCAAACTCACCTGCTGCTTTTATCATGTGAGGAATCTCATCCAGGGTAATCTGGATGGCACTTTTTTGACAATGGCATCTAAGGAAGTTCAGCTCCTACAAACCAAACCAAACTACGTGAATAGCATAGCCTTTATCTTTTTAACTTCTTTGGACTAGTGTGTATATTTAATGGGAGTATATGAGATAGCACAGTGATTCCAGCAAGAAATACCTGATACCAGCGAGGTTTTTAATACTGACTATAGGACTTTGTTCAGATTCCTCCAAAGCATTGATGGCTGTTGAGTTCTTGTCAACATATCATCAGGTGTTTTTGCTGCTGTAGTGAAACACATTCTTGACTTTCCTGGTGAAGTATAGATGTAAGTACTCTGTAGTTTAGGTGATGCAGTGTAAACCACTGTCATCTTTTTTGCAAGATGAAGTGCCAGAGGGAAGATGCATACTGTTTCTGAAACAGTCTTTATTAACTTACTGATTCCTGTGCACAAAACAGCCAGTTCTCTGCCCAAGCATAATGTTCAGCCCATGGAAGTGAAACTTCACTTTTTTGGAAGTCAGCTTCATTGTAAAACAAAGGCTAGAATTTCCAAACTTCGTTTCTTCTGTCCATGTTAGAGTGTATGTTGGAGTATAAACTCCATCTAGTTTATTTTGGGATATTCTTCAAGACTTGAGAAGTCAGCCTTTGGGTGCCGTGACAAATAATGTGATTTGACAGGTCTCTTATAAAGGATGCTAGAGATAAACTAAGACTTAACTTTATCTCAGACTTGTGTTCTGGGTGAAAGCAGAAGCCTTTCTGTGGTGCCTCAGAGTTAGTGCATTTCTCTAGCCAAATGATAGTAAAAATATACAGGTTAGCCCATATAGAAAGCAAGCATATTCTAAGTCAGACCATATTTTTGGTCAGGCATCAGTGTCATATTTTTCAGCTCTAGATGTTCTCAAAGTAATCTTTTGCTTTACTGTTGTGTATGTGTCTCTTTCTAAGCTGTTTCTTTGTACTCCAGTGTGTACTACAGCAAGATTTTTGGGCATAGGCAGCTTTCTAGAACTTGATGTGCAGTGATAGAGGGCAGAAAAGTTTAAGTTTATTCAGAGCTGTGTGCTGTTGGTCTGAATTTGTTTATGCTGTCATGCTATCTTACCAGACTTTTTACTCTCTCTTACACAAACAATTCTGTTGATTTTCCTTTGATATTGAAACTCGAAGATGTGCAGAGGGGAATAAAGTAGTCAAAGATATGATTGCAAATATTTGGGAGCTCTGTTATACTGGCATACTACTGTGGCTATGTTTCTCCTGCTATTGAATTAGGCATATAATTTTGTGTTGAAGTGGGGTATTAGCTCAGAGGTTTTTTAAATGCAGTGATAAATATCTAAGTGAAATCATATTTTTGAAACTAATTTGAAAGAAAATTGCCTAATCTAGATTTTGTTGTTACAAAATGTAGATTTCAGTAATATGTATATATAATGCTAAGACACAGATGATAGAAATGTCAACTACATAAATATATCGAGTTGTAGTTTTAATAGGTTTGGGTCTAAGACACAGCATAGAATAACACGTGAAAGAATAAAGCAGGAGAGTCAAATTAAAATATGTGGGTTAGCCCATGTAAGGAGCAAAGGTATATTAAGGCATTTAGTGATACATAGTTTAATGGTACTTGGACTACTGGAGAAAACTGGGAGTGGGAGACAAACTATGTACAACTTGCCTTGAAGAAAAGATAAGAAGAAAGAACTGGAGCATGTGGAAGCCAAGTGGCCCCAGAAGCTTCATATTTATGGACAGAATAATAGGAAAATCTGATTACCAGTATTAATGATAATGTATTGAGTTATTGACAGTTTTAGCAAGGGGTTCTGACATTTTGGCTTCTCTGTTCTTGCATTCGTGTTTGTGGAGGAATTCCCATCCCCAGAGGTCAGAAACCTTAAGACCTGGGCAAGGTTTCTGCGGTGACTGTGAGAGCAAGAGTATTTTAAACTAGCAAATCTTCTAAATATTCATTGCTCTGCTTTTTTAGTTGCCTTATAGAAATAAAGATTTCTGCACACAAGACAGCACAGCATATGGGTCTGTCATGTTGTATCTGTGTTGCATTATTCATTACTCATGGTGTATCAGGATTAAGAAATAAAAGTTGTATTCATCTGCTATAGAAAGTCTTTGTACTGCTTTCATGGAACCTACTCCAGTGGCTGCCTACTCCAGGTGGGGTAGGATGGGAGAAATCATAGTTCCAATTAAGCTTGGTTTTTTTAACTGAAAGTTGTGATTATTAACTTGAGACCACTTAGAAAACTCCTTGTAGATTGAATAGTCAGTCTTTATCCATAGTAGATTTTGAGAGTAAAGTGGCTTTGGCCATGTGTTTTCATATTAGTTCACTATGGGTTGTTAACAAGAATGGCTTGTTGATGTCTTCACTCTTGTTGATTTGGAATATTTTTTAAAGAAGTCATAAAATAGAAGCCTTGTAACTGTAGGTGAAATCTCATCTTCTCTTGACTGAAGAGGGCAGAGTATGCTGACTGGAAGTGTTTCAGTTTGAACAGTTTCCCTCTGTTCTTCCAATCCCTCATGCCCAGCTGTGGAAGAAAAAAAAAAAAAGTGGCAGGTCAAGAGGTCAGGTTGCTGCCACAAGTCCCTGTTCTTTGCCTTCCATGTGACTTTGAGGCCCTTCACCAAAGAATGAAAGCAAGTATTCATTACTTGAATAATACTTAACCTCCAAGATGTGATCCTAGGCCATTTAAGCAGTGTTGGGCATCCTGTCCAAGGCTGTTCAGGTAGCTTGTTTGCTGTCATATTTCCTGGAATGCAGTGTACCTGCAAATCCCAGTACATCTTACCCTGTGTTGCTAGTTGAGCTGTTGTCCTTATGAAGATCTTTTCCTCCCCAGAAGGTTTCCTCAATGGAAGAATTACTGTTTCCTATGCAAAAATTACTTGATTCTATGTGTACGTAATGGTGCATATTTCAGTTTGGTTTGAATATTTTTTGTGTTGCACGTAAGCTTTGCTTGTCATGGCTTTTGGAGCTGAAAGAAGGATGCTGTGACACGTCTGTCAGGCCACTGATGGTCTGGGCTAATGGAGACATCTGGTGTGCAGGCAGTGTGTTGCTGTCCAGCCTGATACCACTTTGATAATACTTGTAAAAATGGGTATAGAGGAAGGGAGAGGCGTGGTGGTTACTATTTTCTGACTTTCAGCTGCTTGCATTTTCCCTCTTGTCGTATGGTGTTGGGGATGTCATTTTCTGAGCTTACTAGCAGTATACCTGAGGGTTTAAGGGATAGGGATATTGTGTCATGCAACTTCTCTCTTGCCTAAATCTGCATTTGAGCTAAAATTTCCCTCTGGGAGAACAAAAACTCTCTGAAGGGAGGAAATGGGGGGGATTCATCCTGCAGTTGGAAGGGTAGGGCTGTGATGGAGATACCAGGTTCATGCCCTGTGGATATGCTGAGGTGTACCCTCTGGTGGAATGTCTGTGATGGGGGTATGTTTTGGACCTAACCATCTCTCCAGTTTACCAGTGAGCTTTGAGCAAGGAGTACTGCCATGAAAAACTAGCACAAGAGAACTGTTCCTCTAACCTTGTCTTATCCTGGAAGATGAATCCTGTCATCCATCATTGGGCTCTCTGTTGCAGTGAAGAAAGTTGATTGCATGAGGGACATGTTATCCTTCAGGAATATGCACTGGAGAGTAAATGGAGTAGTGTATGGCCTTGAAGGTGACACATGCTTTCTTGATGAGAAGAGCATCTTTTTCTTATTTGTGGTTTTTTGATTTGTATACCTCTTCAGACTGACTTGGTTTGCTTTCTGTTCCTCTGTGTTGGTAAACATCAGCTTTTGAAGTTGTCAGTGGGGAAGAACGATGTAACTGCAGTATGAAAGGCAGGAAGGTTTTACACGGTCCATCTGGAATACTGAGGTAAATGCTGAAAAATTGAAGTAGACATCCTAGCCAGTTCAAGTGGATGTTGACTTTGAAACCTTTCAACCTATCAAGTTGCTATATTTGAAGAGTCATCAAGTTGTCTCCTTTCACCCCACTGAATCTTCTGTTTTCTTGTGTTAGTAGGCTTGAGAAGACTGCAGATGTCTAAGGCTGAAGGGAAATGTCTGCAATAAGATGCAGATACCTCTTGAAGAATACATATGCATTTTGACAGAGCCGTATTGCCTTGGAGAGCATTTTGCTAGAAGGCTATGAGAGCTAACACAGGAGACTGGGACAGCAAATAAGACCAATAAACATAGTTGGCAGGATTTTGTGGCTGGTAGAGTGCAGTTGAAAAATCATTCTTCATAAAAATCAGTCTTATTTAAAGTATTGATTAAGTATTGGAATTGTTCACACCTTATTTATTTGAGATCTGAATAGCTGTTTGTGTGATCCAGTCATCGTTTTGGTGAAACTCTTTCTGAACATCAATATTGGCTGTGTTCAAATAGTCCCAATTTGACATTTAGTTAAAATTTCAAATATAACCAAAGTAGTAATATTCCCTTAGCTCGCTTTGAGCTTTTTTTATATGAAAGAGGCCAAAACAAGGAAAAAATATAATTTTGTGCTGAGTTTTGGGGATTTTTGTCTTGTATATGAGCTAATTAGTAATGCATGTTGATGCTGTATTTACAGTTTATTGGAGTCTCACTTAAACTGATCCCTTAATGGAATGGAGGTGCTTGTTTTCTTTACAGAGGACTGTTAGAGTTGATCTTTCTAATATGGGTTCTAGGATAACTTTTAAGTTAACTCTGTATGTTTCCCTCCCTTGATATCCCCAGCTGATAGGATAGTCAGTAATTTCAGTCAGAAGAGATAATTTATTTTCTCTAGATTAGTCCATTGCCAAGCAGTGTTCTTGCCTTGCTGTACATGCATTATTTTTCCAGAACCCCTTGCAAGTGTTTGTTGGCTCATAATGCATAGTAGCTTTAATAGGGTGTTGTTTAGAGTATCCCAATACTCTTAGGTATTTTGCAGAAATGTTAAGAGTTTCCAAAAGCACTTTATACTGAGTGAAGACTTTTTCTTTTAATCTATGTATACATTTTTAGTGTTCCTGCAAATATTTACATTCAGTAGATAATTTGCACTTTCTTGCTTCTGTCCTTTTAGTGTGGTCACCAGCACTGTTAAGCTCCTTCATGCCTCTAATAGCTGTTTTCTTGTTCAGATAGTTTTTCAGTTGTCTTCTCACTGCTTATCTGGAATACCTGCTTCAGCTGCCTCTTCTCTCCTGATGAAAGCTTCTGCAGATTAACTTCTGCAGCAGCAATCACAAGGGTGAATTACAATCCTTTTCCCTAAAATTCATATGGCTTTTTTTTCATAACCATCTTCATTTTCTTCACTTACTCCAACCCATCATGATTTTGAGGCCAAGATACAGAAATGTTAAGTGGTATTACTTCTTTAGTGATTCATTGAAGAGTCAGTGTGGAAAGGTTCTTCTTCTAAATTGCCACTTTTGAAAGGCTGGAAATTGCTTTGTATTGTTGCAAAGGGCTCATGCTTTCTGATCTTAATTGCCTATGTTTACATTAGTAACTTGTAAAGTTACTTGAAGATTTGAGAATGCCTCATTATCGGAAAAATTCTGTTTTCTATGAAGTTCCTGTCTTTCACCTACTTTATCAAAGTTCTGCATAAATCAAGAGGTGCTCTTCTGGTTTGTTCTCCTGAGATGCATGAGTTGTCATCAGGCAATACCCTGATGTAGTTTGTGCTGCAGATTCTTAAATATTGTAATGGAGAGAAGAGAAAATGGATGTACATGCAGGTGGGGAGGGCCGGGCTGCTAATGGAGAAATGGTGGTTTATACTATTAAACAAAAAGTGAAAACAGAGACAAAGAAATCAGTGTTGTTTAGCCTGTTCGTGCAGACTCATCAAGCACTTAGGTGGATCTCAGAGCAATCATTAAGCTTTCCTTGACAGCTGTCCTTCTTAATGGGAAACTAGAAGAGTGAGTAGTGTTTTGTTTTGATGGGCAAGGCTGTAAACTGAGTGTGCTTTTGCCCATAAAGGATTTTGGGGTGTTCAGGCAACCTATGTAATAATTTTGCATATGCTAGATTGAACAGTCTCTGTATCTCTTATTGTACAGCTACTTGGAGTGTGCACAAATTAGTACTGTGCTTTTATGTATGCTTCTAAGATACTTGATAATTTGAAAAAAAGAGTCCTTCAGATTAACACTCCAGTAAAGACAAAAATCACTAAAGAGGAAGCATGAAGAATTGCATATATACAAAATATCTATAACTCTGCACTTAAAATTTTAATACCTAAAAAAAATTATTTTGCTGATTTCTGTTTTTTAAAGCAAAATTGAGCATCTGTATTGTGCTAGGTCTTACCTTTCAGTGAGCCCTCAAATAATTATGTGGATTTTTTAATTTAACATCTTTAGCAATAGTCCCCACAGATAAGAAACAGCTTATCCTTGTTAAAATGCATTAATTGCTGTTGTAAGTCAAAGTAGATGGAATAAATCCTCTGGAAAGAGAGCAACTTCCTTACAAGCAGAGACCGAAGTTCTGGTTTAGATCTTTCTGTCTGGAAGAGATAAAGAATGATGTATGCAGCCAGAGGTGGTTCTTGTTCTGCAGTTTGGTGTTATGAAAACAAAAAGTATTTGCTTGTCCAAATGCTGATGTGTTATAATTATCCATGCTTCCATTGCACTGGAAAACAGGTTGGAAGGGCAAGCACTAAATTCTAAAGAGGCCCTGAAGGTTTCCTGGTATGTAAATCTTGAGGAGAACCTTTAGGAGCACATTTACATCTCTTAGGACTTTACCAAGGGCATTGTATCAGCTGTGACCTTTGAGGCTGGAGGCATGTCATGGTCTAGCTTGGGTTGCCTCTGAACAGAGAAAGCATATTGAAATAAGCTGATGTGTTTAGTATCTGCTCTCTTAAATTCAGAGTGTAATCACCTTTATGTGATAATACTGTTTAGAAACATATAATGTAATTGCAGCAGGCCTCTGTGCAGTGATTTTTTTTAAAGTGAGGTGTCTATAAATAGAATTAAATTATGTATATAAAACCTATGTGAAATTATTTCCTGCCCAGCAATGACCAGGATGCACAAGTATGAATTGAAACAGGTGGTAGAAAGACTTTAGTCAGAAGTCTGATGCACTAAATGTTTCTCCCTAGCATGTGAGGTGGTAATGGTGATTGAAGGCTTATCTGTTTTGTCACCTCCTTGGTTCTGTCTCAACACTGCTGGGATCCAGCCTCAGCATGTATGTTCAGCTGGGCATGAGTAGTTGAGTATATTGCAGACCAAAATACCTGTGCTGAAGGGAAAGTTAGTGGGCCACTGTGACTATTGTTTAGCCAGTCTTCATCTTGCTAGCTCCACTATATTTTCTAAAGCTGTCATATAAAAATCTGCTGTTATAATTGGAACTGTTCTATGGCAACCAGAACTAATTGCATAAACCATATGGCTTTTGAACTTCTGATGTCTTTTCTCATGAAAAACAAAAAAGCCTACTTGCTTCTCTGCTAGGCAAACCTTACTCATGACTTGCTTGAACTGCAGCTAATTAGAAACTGGCATTCAGTTAATGCCATAAACAGTGTTTAAGAGTGTTTGGGTTTAAAATCTTATCTGTGCTTGGTGAGCTAAAATAAGTTTATTGAAAGATAGATGGCTGCTATGCACTGCATGTTAAAGAGAGCCACTCAGTTTGCTGAACTGAACTGTGTCTTTAGTTCTGCTTCCTTTCAGCATTATAGAGAGCAGATTTAGTCAGTCAACTTGACTTTCTTGTTCCTCTTAATCTGAATGTATTTTAAGACAAACTTTTCCGTAGTAGGTATAGAACCCTGTTTCCTGAACATAATGGTTTTATAGGTTTTGAATGCAGTAACTGCTAGGCTATTTTAATAACCTGATGTGTAATACTGTCTCTGAGGCTAATAGTCATAAACTGAATTAGCTTTTTTAAATGGTACTGGGGATTCTTCAGTAGTTCAGTATTTTAAAAAAATTTTTGGGGAGAGGGGGGAAGGAAACTCGCAGCTCAAATTCTGTTTTAATGTGCTGATTTAGTAGAGTGTTAAATCTGTAAACTCATTTCAGAATGCTTTCTCTTTTTTTTCTAGAATGTAATTAGCCATATATAATACTGTTTTTAGGTCAGATAAAAGGTAAATAAAATTGTAAGAATGCTGGTTTTCCGAACTAGATGTAAGAGAGCAGCATGTAAAGCCTTGAAAGTAACAAAAATGATAGAAGAACTGGTAGAGCAAAATATGTTTTTGAGGCATAATGGTTTTTTCAGTCAGTGAACTGACTTGCACAGTGATTGCAAGTACTGTATAGAATGCTTCAATGGAGATAAATGTGTTATGCAAGCTGGAAGTACTTCAACTGACAGGTGCTCTTGGCTTTTCTTTGAGTAGTGCTGCAGTGCTTAAGAGGACAGTGGAGTCTCTAGTGAGTACACTGAAGTCCTGTACAAGCAAGTAAGCTGTTCTATTGAAGTTTTCTATGGTGATTCACAGGATTCACAGGAAACAAATCATCTGTGGGGTCACACTGCTTTGCTGAGAGCCCTAGAGATCCAAATATATCATCTTGTGCACATCGCTATAATCTCTGTAGGACAAGAGTTTTGGAGGCTGGTGTTTTAAAAGTCTTCTTAAATAAGGCTTGTCTGGAACTAAAAGAAGTCAGTTGAGACCTGCAGATTTTATTAATGTAGTAAGCAGTTCATCAAACACTTTTGCCTGTGAACAGTAGAGAGCTTGAGACGTTGTTACTGTTAGTTTTGGGGTGAGACCACAGAGAATGACATGTAAACTTGCAGTTGATACCAAAGCCTCAGTATTTTGCATAAAAAGGTGATTGAAGGTCATAATTAACGTAAGTTAGAAATAAAGACCAGGCATGAAGTCAGCTAAGCATATGGACTTTGGTAGCAAACTGACATGAAAAGTAACTTGCACCATTTGAAAACAGAAAGTTTTGAACAACATTTTTATAAACCCTGAATGCAGCAGTCTTCTGAAACCTAAGTCTTTTTTTAATCAAGTTTAGACTCGCCTCATCTGCTAACTGTGGGCAAGAGGGATCTCTTTACTAACAGCAGTCTCAAGCTGTGGCAGTGGTCAGGAGCCTTTCTATTTGTTCCTCTTGTGGTTATATTTCACATCTGGACTACCTGTAATCATCTGCAAATGGCCTATTAGCTTTTGTGGTATCCTCCTAGCATTGTTCAATATAAATCTAACTGGATTTTCAGTGATGTTTCAGTTAAAACAGAGGAAAATCTTCTTAGTTACCAGAATACTCTTATGGAAAACACTTGCATGTTCCAGTTATTCCACTTGATAAATCCTTTACTCTACTGGGACTTGTATGTGCAGTGGTACTTTTAAACAACTGTTGCCGGGAAACTTAGTGAATACCATCTGCACAAGATTTAATTTACCTACTTTTTAAAACCTAGGGTTTTAAGAATGGAATGAATTCTAACATAGTACTTTGTCATCTTTGTGTAATTTTTTTTTCCTGTGGGCTGGGAAAGACATGTAAGGGGAGCTGTCTTTCAGTAGTGCATGATCATCTTATTTGCTGATGGAAAATCAACTCACTGTATTTCCTTTCTTTCCTCTTCAGTCTTGAAGATTTTAAAATTTGTTTTGTGATATAGTTTCTTTTAGGCATGGTGTGGTATTGGAGGTAGTTTCCAGGGTAGATGCAGGGGTAACCAGACTGCGTTATCTTGTAAATCTTCTTAAGCATCTTACTTTGCATAAGAAAAATAATTTTACAACTGAATTTGTTAAGATTAGATTGGAATTGCCTCAAATCCAATTAAGCCACACTGCATGGACGTGCTGGGAATATAAATGCAATTACTGTAAATTTGTACAAACTGATTTGTTGCATTATCTTGCTAATCTAACATACAGTACTTTTTGTGTCCATATTGCAGACGGCAACTCCAAACTAACATGGCAGTCAGACTGTGTGATGTGGCTTCTCTGCTTAGAAGTGGTTCGTGGGCAGCAGAGCCTTGGACTGGGGTCTGTGGGACTTTTCTTAAATTCTGTAGGCTACATTTTTACATGTTAATAGTGCTGAGGCCATACCAAAGTCTTTTAACCTTCCATTTGGAATGCTAACACACATATATGTTTCATTATAGGCTGTAGGTTGTGTTCCTCTTCTGTGAGAGCCTAGAGCACACTGGCATACCAAGACAACTTTTTGTGTAAAACGGTGATCTCCTGTAGAAATTACACTGCAGTGGCTTGCCTTTCTTCTAATGTTAATTAGATTTTAGTACTAATTGAAAATACACGGTGGATAATTGAAGAGGAGTATTGTACTAAAATGGTTTTGGTATGGTCTGAATACTAAATTGCAGTAACTTTGAAAACCTGTATAGTTGTGTTTTTATGATTACTATTTTAAAATTATATTTGCCAGTCTTTTATAAGATTTTTTAAACTGTAAATTTATCTCAAACATTTTTCTGAGTGAAAAATATTTAGTACTTTGTCTTGTATGAACAGTTCTTTTTAGCCTATTAATGGGGTATGCATTATTTGTAAAACACATTAGTATCACTGTATTCAGAGCAGATGGTTCTATCGCTGAGAGATGCTGTAATTTTCGGCACACACAGGCTACTGCAGCTGTTCACTTGAATGTTGGCTTAGGATCCCATGCTTGCCACCTGAACATGAAAATAAATGTGCAATTAAGAGAAAATTATTTGTTGTCCGTGCTAAATCCTGCTAATTTTGATCAATGAACACTTCAAATTTGAGAATAAAACACAAAAAAAAAAAAAGGAAAAAGGCAATCCGACAGAGCCTCAGAGCACAGAATTTGTGACTACTACCTTTAACAGGTATGCTAGTATTTTCAAAAGTAGTTTGTCTTAATTGGGATAATCTGCTTTACCATCTTTTCAGTGGTCTTGTTACATCAATGCCAGGAACAGGTTACCCCTTGAAATTTGTCACAAGGGAAGAAAATGTTGTTCTAGTTGCAGCTCTTCATGTAAACTAGATCATACTTTTATAATGAGTGCTCTTAACAGATGTATCCCTTTTTTTGCATTGTGCTGAAGTTCTTAGAAAATACTTATGTATGCACAACACAGAACATAGAAATGTGTTCCCAGAAATGTCTAAGTCGGACTTGTAGTAAGAAACTTAACTAACCCCCACTTGTATTATTAGGAAATTCAGTTATGCAGTCCCTGAAGACAGCTGACCTCATCAGTTGTTTGGGTATTCACTGATTGCACATGATGCTTTAAAAAGGATTGTCAGGACAGACCCTTCAGAGGCCCTGATGCTGCTCTGTGATTTTAGAAGAGGCTTTTCTTGTGAGAACTCCCCTTAGCAGTTTAATTATGAGGCTAAATTTCACTGATTGATGGATTTCTTTAGTGAACTTCTTGAGTTGAAATATGTATTACTGGAGGATTAACTTACATAATTTTCTCTTGCATGTTATCCTAAACAGTTGGTCTCAAACAGGGTAGGCTGCCCAAATCTTAGCTATTAAGATGCCATTAAAATGCCATTGTATTTACCAGCTGTTGCTATTCAGTCACTGACTAAGGTGGCAGAGTGCCTTTTGTAGATGTGGCAGCTTGTGGACGAGTGCTTGTGTACAAGCAGACTCCTCCTAATTATTTCTGTTGCATCTTGTAGTCGTGCAGTCAGTTACTTTGGGGTGAGACACAGTAGAATCTGACTGGTTTGAGTTGAAAGTACCTTGGACATTGTATGTCTCTAATACACTTGACATGACAGACACCTTCCACTAGATCAGGTTGCTCTAAGCTCCATCCCACCTGACCTTGAACATTTAGAGGGATGGGACATCCACAGCCTCTCTGGGCAAGTGCCTTACCACCCTCATGGTAAAGAGTATCTTCCTAATATATAATCTAAACCTACTCTCTTTTAGTTTGAAGACATTCCCCTTTGTCCTGTCACTACATGCTCTTCAGAACTGTCTCTTTCTATCTGTCTTGTAATATACCTTCAGGTATTAAAAGGCCACCCCAAAGTCGTCTGTTTTCTAGGCTGAGCAAACCTGATTCTCTCAGCATTTTGTCACAGGAGAAGTGCTCCATCCCTCTAATCCAAGCCCTTTTCTGGACTCACTCCAGCAGGTCCATGTCCTTCTTGTGCTGGGGGCCCAGAGCTGGACACAGGGTTCCAGGGGAGCAGAATCCCCTCCCTCCTCTGCTGCCCACGCTGCTCTGGATGCAGCCCAGGACACATTTGGCTTTCTGGGCTGGGAGTGCTCATGGCTGGGTCATGTCCAGCCTCTCACCCACCAGCACCCCCCAGTCCTGCTCACAGGGCTGCTCTCCCTCTGTTCATCCCCCAGCCTGTGTTGGTATTGGCAGTGTCCTGGCCCATGTGCAGCACCTTGTTCCTGTCTTGTTAAACTTCATGAGAGTCCCATGGTCCCACTTTTCAAGCCTGTCCAGGTTCACCCCTGGATGACATCCTGAACTTCAAGAGTGTCAGCAGCACCACTCACCTTGAGGCCATCTGCAAACTTGCAGAGGGTGCACTTGATCTATTTGTCTGTGTTATTAGTGAAGACATGGAATAGCACCGGTCCCAGTATGGACCCCTGAGGGACACCTCTTGTCACTGATGTCCATCGAGACTCTGAGCTATCGACCACCACCTCTGGATGCAACTGTCCAGTCACTTTCTTATCCATCTGTTAATCCACCCATAGATATTCTCCATTTTAGAGCTGAAGATGTCGTAGGGGATTGTGTCAAAGGCTATAAGTCTAGATAGATAACATCTGTACCCTTGTTCCCTGGTGGAGTCACTTTGTATAGAAAGGCCACTTGGTTGATCAGGCAGGACTTGCCCTTGGTGAAGCCATGTTTCCTGTCTCAGGTCACTTCCTGTTCTCCATCTGCCTTAGTGCAGGTTTTAGGAGGATGTGTTCTGTGGTCTGCCAAGCACAGAGTAGTTCTGGAGTGGTCTGAAAGTAAATTAAGTTGAAGATTCAAATTTAACTGTTCTCAGAGTTCAAGTGAGGGAAGAAATAAGAACGAGGAATTGTCAGTTTTGTGTAATAAAAGCATTTAGAAACCTGATTCCAACCTGTGGTGACAGAAGTTTGACATGGATGTTGTCAAGGAAGAGTATATTTTCTATACATTCATGTATCCTCTCAACATCTCTTTAAAGTACTATTCTTGATCTCTGCTATTTCTTAAAAGTATTCTTTGGATACAGCTAATGCCCACCTATTTTTGAAAATATTCAAATGCTACTTCCTTAAAAACTGCATTCCATGTTATTTCAGTAACCAGTTGTAAGTTGATAGAAATGATTAGTCTTGCAACAGTCCAGTTTTGTTTGGTAACTTCTATAATACAAAGGCTGTGATTCCCCTAAGTGGAGGGAATGGCAGAGGATGGCAACTAAGCTTTGACTGCTGATTTCATTTAGTGAGCTCCTAGAAGATAGTTTATTTGTTACAAGGTTTTAAAGTATTGTCTTGATCAACAGTTTAACTCCCTTCTGTACTGGTGGTTGGGTTTTTTTCTTGCATGTAGAGGCAATATGGTCTTGGCAGTACCATTTCTGAGTAGTGACAGGTCTTTTATGTTCCTGTTTGGACTCTACTACTAGATACTAAAATATGAATTTTGATGGTTCTTGTCTTCTGTTTTTTTAGCAGGTAATTGCTGCCATGGAAACACAACTGTCTAATGGACCAACCTGTAATAACACAGCCCATGGTTCAGCCACCATAAACAATTGCTCATCACCAGTTGATTCTGGGAACACAGAAGACAGCAAGACCAATTTAATAGTCAACTACCTTCCACAAAACATGACACAAGAGGAACTAAAGAGTCTTTTTGGCAGCATTGGGGAGATAGAATCCTGCAAGCTTGTCAGGGACAAAATAACAGGTATGTTGGTTTTGGAGTTTTCTGTATCTTTTAATTTTTCCAAGCAGCAAACTTTCAAATGGTATTCTGCAATTCTCTTAAGTAATGGAATAAAGGCAGAAGGAACTAATGTTGATGCTACTGCTCAGAAGGAACTTATATTAATAATTTTTTCTCAAATTATATACCCCAAAATTAAATTTATTTATTTGCATTTTATTTAGGTTACTTTGAATGCTATAAATGCTAACAGGACATTTAAACCTGGGCTTTAGAGTACTAGGAAGGAAGATTCACATGTGGAAAAGCAGATATGTATACAAAGTTTCCTTGAATATTAATTCAGCCTCATTGAAGTTAGACTTTAGTGCTTGTTGATGCAGAGCTGCTTCGTTTCAGGGATGCAGGTAATGAAGCTTGCACCTTGGAAAAAGGGCAGATTATCTTACTCCACAGGTAAAGCTGCTTGTGAATTGCAGCACTTGAACAGTTTCTTTAGGATGCACTTGAATCAATTCATGCTCTCTGGCTTCCTTCTTGCTGAACAGTGTCTGGCTGACTTCTGTTGGCTGAGTGTTGTTTGTTTCCCCTGTGGCTCTGAATAACCAGCAGATCTTCCCACAGCAGATTACTTGTGCTTAATACATTAGGTAGTGGAATGGGTAAATCTGTAAAGCACCCTCCTTCAGCATGGTAGTCTGGGATACTGAAATCACTGCTTTTAGTTGATCTGGCCTGGCCAAATCTTCAAGCAATCTTTGCTCTTCAGTGTGAAGATTACTGGATGTTCTTGGGGATGCCAAAGAAACCAGATAGGGCTGATGCCACAGCTTGCTGTCTTCAGGTGAAGTCCGGTTGATGGAGAAAAGAAGCCTGTTTTCTTTGTGGGTAATGACTTCAGTGCTTTGAAACAAAATGTCCCTTCCTTAGGTGTTTCCTGACCTCTTGTTGTGGGAGTGGAAAGATATAACTGGTATTTCATCAGTTAGTGGGGTCGCTATCCCAAGACATTTTCTCTGTCTTGCACATCCTACATATATTTAGCATTCCTTACTGAAGTTGCTTAGGAATGACTTCAGAAGTTCAAAGGCCCACAGAAATAACCCTCAAGGTCGTCACGATCAATGTTCAAATTGCCCACATCCTTATATGATAGGTCTGACCTGGGAATGGAGCTGGACTTAATTTTAGACCTCTTGTTTCAAGGTGTGATGTTTTCTATATACAGCATGAAGTGATGCCTGAGAAGGATCTTGAAATTGAATTACATTCTCAGTAGAAGAGAACTCAAGAGTTGAAATTATTGGAGATAGATAGATAGTTTTTCTACTTCATCAGAGAGCAGCTCCTCAGCTTTGAGATATACTTTCAGCTGCCAGCAAAAATGCTGCATCAGTCCTGTTCCAGAAGATTTTAGTATTATAAGTGAGATTGAGAAATACGGTGTCTGACCTTGTAACTGCATTGGGAGCAATACTTCTGATTTAAGTAGCCTGGAGCAAGGTGACCTTGTGTTTGTAGATGCTTAGGAGAAAACTCTTGACTTTCAGTCCTGTTCTTATTCATTTTCAGGTTTTCTTCAGAGAGTTTTGAAAAGCAGTTTTTTTCTCTTCCTTCTAAATTCAGAACAGGGATTGTTACCAGGTTCTGTGAAGGAATAGGTATGGCATGAATTTCAGACTTTTATTGGTTTCATTCTTCTCTTAAAATGTAATAATTTTTTTTGTCCTTCTTAAATGAACTGTCGTGAGTGCTAGTTATTGGGTGAATATCTTTAAATTGTAAGTTTAGGGTAGCACAGAAGTTGAAACACACCTCTATACTTAAGGTATCACCGAGGTCTGTAATGGCTTGTGTCTTCACCACTCTGTGCCTGGTAGTTTGCAAACAGAGTGGAGTTTGGTGGCAGCACACGTGGGCCAGTCCAATCCTATCCTTGGCTTAGAGTGGTACCATCCTGCAAGCTCAGTATCAAAGACTGCATTTCACTTCATGGCTGCTGTCACTGCTGGGCAGGACCAGCAACAGGGAGGAAGTAACCACAGACCACTGGGACAGAGATGAACTTGTTTACCCCAGAGGGCATCCAGCAGGGCTGTGTGTGAAGGGTGATCTCTGCAGCTGTGCCCAGTTAGAAACCACAGTCCTGTCCTGACAGTCAGAGTTACTCCTGCCAGGATCACTGGGTTGCCAGTGCCATGTGTTAAAATTCAGAGAGATCATGGCTTGCCACTGTCATCTTGACCCAAATACTCAGTAGCGTCTGGTGGATTTAAACCAAGTTATCTCCCCCCCTATTACTTAGTACTCACTCTGTGATCATATCTGCAGCACTGAAGTGTGCTTGCATTATTGTAGAACCACAGAATGGTTTCAGTTGGATGGTACCTTAATAAGCATCTGAGTCCAGCCACCTTGCCATGTGGCAGGCACACCTTCCACTAGAGGTGAAAGTGCCCCATTTTCTTGAAGCTCTCTGCTTACTTTAGGATTGAGAGGACTTGAGCTTGAAGACCTTCCTTGGTTTTTTTTGTCTGAAAAACCTGTTTGAGGGGAAGGAGGCACCCTGAGGTTCACTTACTAATTTCAGTAAGCAGTTTGAGGTCCAAGTTGTGATTATTTTATTGATTTTTAGCTAGGGATTTACTTGTGAATAAGGGAGAGAGCTGGTCTGTGAAGGTTCCTGATGGGCATCTCCAAGCATGCACTTCTTGGGTAGAACTTTCTGTTGGGGCAGCATTAGTAGCTGAAGTGAAGTCTGCTTTCAGTATTAGCAGAAAACCATTTCAAGTATTACCAGTAAGAATCAAAATACCTGATTGCTTTTTTGTTGTGTTACTGAAGGTAAATAAATTAAATGTTGGTAGTGTTGAAGATTCTAAAGGGTGCTGAATAAGAATCTCTCTTCGTGTGAGAATCCCACTGACAACAGTATCTGATAAGTGGGTCATGAACGTCACTTTGTCTTCACTTGCTAACCAGAGAATCTGTCAGGAATGAGTCATTGTGCCTAGATATTTTAGAGTCTGTGTTAACTCTTACGTGCTTTTGACTAATGCAGATGTATGTCAATACAAATTGCAAAACTACTGTGTAAGTTAATTGTGCTTGTATAATACGTAGGAGACCCTGGTCTCAGCAAAACAACATAAGTGAATTCCAGTCAGCCACTTCAGATAGCTGTTAAGTTTAGTTTAAGTGCTTCTACATATTTAAAGGCAGCAGAGGTAACATTTATGATATAATGATAACCTTTTGTGTAATCTAATGTTAAGCATGTATAGTTACAAAAAGTAAGCTAAAAATACTCAAAATGTTAGGGAAGAGAATAAAATGGGATGAAATTTAATTACTGGAGCTGCCCCTGGTCAAGCACTTCAAAGAGCACATGCTTTCTGCTTGCACAAGATAGATGGATTTAGCAGCTTTTGAAAAAACACAAGAAACAGTAGTAGCTAGCACTTAAAAAGTAAGAGATACCATAGTATGGTAAACATTTTCTAGACCTACTTTTCTGAAACTTGAATATAGGTAAAAATGTGACTGTAGTCTCCTTTAAAAAAAAAAAGTGCATTCTTCTAACTTTCACTGTCTTTAGTACAATTTCAGTTGTACGTGTGGAAGATTGATGCTTAATTTTCACATCGTGGAATAATCTCCCAGCTTTCGTCATGCTTGTGGCATTGTTAGCTAAACTGAAACTCATGGAATATAGATGCATTAATTTCAGAAAGCAGCTAACTCAGATGTCTTAAATTTGGGAAAATACTTATTTTCTTGGCTTCAAAGCTCCTGTACTGTTCTCTTAGTAAAATAATAATATGCTCATACAATTTGCCATTTTTTTTTCTTTAAAAGAGAACCTGCTCATGAATAGGGCTGGATTTCTTGTCTCCTTAGCTGTGTTGGAACTACTAATAATGCTTATATATGGATTTCATTTGCAGTTTAGCATGCCTGCTTGTTCTGTCTAGAAAGTGAGGCAGGATATGCTTAGAGACCTAACCTGGGACTGTATTTCGCATTCATAGAGTTGTGTATGAGCTGTGAAACTGCGGTAGTACTTCTACCTTTAGTACAAGGAGACAAGTGCTCTGCACTTGAAGTCTTCATTAATTCCTGCTGCCTTCTATCATCTCTGCTTGAAGATAAGGACTAAGTCCACTTTAGGACATGCCTCCTGATCACTGTTACATGGTATTTTTTCCAAACTTGATTCAGCTGCCTTACTGTGGAGCTTACATGTTGGTTGAAAGTCTGATCCTCCTCCACACCTTTTTCAAAAAAATTCCTGTTTGTCTTGTGGCTGGCAACTATCTATCGCATTGTGGTGGTTTTTCTCTATGGTCAACACTATAGGATTATGGAGTAAAATTCTTCAAGTCTAAGATGATGCCTTTAAACATTTCATAGACTTTTGCAGTCCACAGTACAATCCAGAGTACTGTAGTCTAGTCTGCAGTACAGTGTGATTGCCACTCATGCAGAGGAAGGATCACATTTCTGTCTCTTACACCTGTTTACATAAGACTAAAGCTAACAGGGTATCTTGCTTAATTTTTTAGACTTTATCTTGTCCTCTTGAAGATAATAGTTTCTCAGATACTTTGAAGTATTCTCTCATTCCTATGTTGCACAAAATGAAGATGTAAAATGCAGCACATAGTTCAGATGTCTAGAACCGTAGTTCTAGAAAAACTGCCTGAAAGTTAAACACTTCCATAAAATTGTTGAAGCAGCTGTGTCAATATATTTGCAACTGTAGTTTGTACAGGGAGTTTTAGTTATCATGTGTGTTCTCAGTCTTTATTGAAGTCCCATGGTAATAAATGCAAAGGATTCTGAGTTGGTCATAGAAATAGAGAGAGATATATAAGAGCTGGACAGCTCTATGATGTTGTCAGACGGAGCTTGTGTTGTTCACAGTGGCAACACCAGTCACAGTTCAGTGTGGGCCATGTGTGTGCATGCCGTCAGTGCACTGTTAGGAGGGACTCTGCTCTGCCAAATCCTCGGTTATGGAGCACTCGGTCTCCTCCGGTTCAGAGTCAGAGGAAACGCTTGTCGCAGTGCTGAATTATAGTCAGCCAAAACAGCTGAGGCCATGACTTGGAGAAGGATTTTCTTTTCTGAGGGGCAGGTGGCCTGTTTCATCAGAGCATGGCTGAAACATTGATCTCTCAGAGATGGCTCTTACACTTGCTGTGACTTGTAGAGCAATCTTTTGGTAATCGAGAGGAAACCTATTTGTCTCCTCAGTGGAAACAATACGAAGTGTGTTATCTGGCTGGCTGCTTGAATCTAGAACAGGTGAAACTTGTTAAGCTCTGTAGTGTTCACTCTTTCTATCATAACATTGTAAATGTTAGTGTCTGGCAAGGGCAAAGCTGTTGGAGACCTTATGCCTTGTCAGGGCTACTGCATATCCAAACTCCTGGCTTGGAAAGTGATCTCAGTTGAGCCTGGGCTGCCAGTTTCTTTCAAGTCTCTTGTCACTGTTGCTCTGAGCAGTCTTGGCTTTCTCTTTGGCTCAAAATCTTTAACTTATTTAGGTCATCCAAACTAACCTTAGAGGAAGGTGCGGAAAAAAATGTGATTGTGCTTTAATCTGAGGCTCTTAATTTGAGGTTTATTACTAACTTGAATATAAGGTAGGAGGCAAAGTAGGTGGGTCCTGCCTACAAAGTAGGTTTTCCTTTTTTGTCCCAGAGGAAGACTTAGGAGGTATTAGGAGGAGACAGTGTGGCATATCTGTGGAGGGGCTTNCATGGTAGGGCAATAAGTAGCTGGAATTTCAGGTACTTGCTCATATAGTAGGAGTGCCTGGTTAACAGAGAAGACCACATGAATGAAAAGAGCACAACAACTTCGTAATGTTTCAAGAGAGGCTTGCTATTTTTGTTAAACTCCCCAGCTCTTTTTCCTTGTTAGCCTTTACTGCCAATGTGTTTGATGTTTGCAGCCCTATATCACTCTAATGCATCAGATGTTTCTGCAGGGTTTTGTGCACTTGGCTGGAGAGTGGAGTAATTTGGCTGCTAAAGAAAGAGCTAGTTGAAGCTGCCTGCTCTTTTGTGGTGTTCTGAGTCTGTGGTACGCAGGGGTACTTGCTAGCTGCTGCTAGGTGGTGTGCTGAGATGAGTGAGTTTTTGTCACCCTGACAATTTCTGATTAAGGCAGGGTTGTGGACAAAAGGCGCTGCCTGGAGAACTGTGTCTTGCCATTAGAATGGGTTGTGCTAAACTTGACCAAAATCTGAAATTAAGAGTATAAACTAAATGGGATTGGAGGCAAATTTCTATTTATATTAATTTATATGTATTTATGTGTGGTGACTGACTGCTCTATGGAGCATCTTGCTCAAGACCTTGAAGCATAGGTCTTGTGGGGACAAGGAGGGTTGATCTTAAAATCACCTTTTTAATTTTCAAGTTTGTTTTGAGCTCTGCAGATGTTAAAATGCAGCGTCTGGTGTGGCCTAGGGCCTTGGTGAGTTATAGCACGAAGTTAATAAAGTGATTTTGAGCTTTATGTGCTTTTTGGAGAAAAGTGCAGCAGCAGAGTATTGGCTTACTTAGCTAGCTTGGGTGCTTGAAGTACCATCCTGCAGGTATAATCCTGGAAGAGTTAGGCTTCAAACAAGCCTTATGTGTGGATCCAGAGCACAACTAATGTCTTAAATCTGTGGAGGGGTTGTAATTAAATGGTCTTAAAGGTTCCTTCCAACCCAGGCAATTCTGTGGTGTTTTGTACTTCTGATTGGTATTTAATATTACTAAAAAGTATTTAGCAGCATTTACTGTACCTTTTCATAGTAAATGGCATAATTTATTGCAGTTCATATGTCTCCTGGAAATGAGTCATGTAAACAGGTAAGGATGAAGGAAATTGTTTCACCTTGTGTTACTCAAGATGGCACTTAATTGTCTTTGTACTTCCATATCATTTTCACTGTTACGCAGGCACAACGCTTTGACCTTTCAGAAGTTCATAGGCTTTGTTTTTACAAGTAAAAGAGGTAGAAAAGACTTGTTTGGCTAAACCTGATCAGTCATAGTGCCAACTTTGCAGAAACAAGCTGTTTTTAAAATGATAATTCATCACATATTAATCTGAATTAATGAGTTGATCTCAATATATAATATAAGCAAGAACTTGATATTTTAAAAATTTACCTCTTTTTATATGACTAAATATAATTAGGGACCTTTCTGATCGCTAAATCTGCTTTTCAGCAAACACTGTGCTTTTTGATGGAGATAATTGCAATATACATTATGTTGCACTTTCCTGCAAACAGATTGCCATTCACTTTTGTCAGTGGTTGCCATAACTTACAAGAAGCCTTTGAAAGCACTGGGCTTTGCAAACTGGCGTTAGTGCTGTAGTGATGTGGACTATTTTGTGTGCTTTTAGCTAAGGTGGTGCTCTTTGCTCCCACACAGGGAGTCCCAGGCTGCCAGTTTGGTGTATCTTACGCTATTTACTCTTCCATATGTCTGTGCAGATATTTGTTGCTGTTACATCTTAGTGATCCTAGGCCAGCTGTTTGAATAAATGTTGATTCTAATAGAAGCTAGTGTGTGAGACAGACCTCTCATAACCTGAAGTTTTTACAGCATAACTGCTTTTCAGGGTAACTGTGCTGTGAGATTAGAGCAAAGTATTTATAATAACAAAGGTATGTTTCAGTGATGTCTGCCTCAGCTTGGGTAGTGATGTAAGTGACCTGCACACCCAGAAGCTCTTTCACTCCAAGGATGTCATGTGTGGATTGTAAGGACCTGGATATCCCTACAGAAAGTAGATACTTCCTCTCAGCCCCCACAAGCTGAGTGGTGAGTAATAGGACTTCAAGCTGCATGTGGTTCCAGCAGGTTCATGGTTGGTCCATTGTGTGTTGAAGCAGCTAGTATATTGTGTTACAGAAACAAGACCTTAAAATACATGCTAGGAACTTTCTAGCTGCATGTGTTTATTTTCTATAAAATATATACATATCTACATTTGATATTCTTTTATCATGGTGCTTCAACTGGCAGCTCTCACTGTGAAAATATGCTAGACTGCCAGTGTGGTTTCATGTGTACAACTGCAGAAAAGTGCTTATTTTACTATTCTCTATGGAATTTTTCTTCCTGGAGTATGTCAAGTCAGAGTGGAAATAGCTGAAGAATGCCACAGAAGAAAACTATGCAATCCTGTGGTTTTAGTGACTTAATACTTTATTCCACAGTAAAGAGAAAACAACTGAGAGGGCTCAGATATTGTATTTCATTTTAGGATTCCTTTAATATTTTTTGTAAATCTACTAGTTCTCACAGTTACCAAGCCATGCTGTCTTCACAATTTCTGCACTATTGACCAGTTGTTTTTACCTTTGCTTGTTTCAGGCATTTAGCAGAATTTACTAAAACAGAAGGGGATTTGTAATCTCAAATTCTTTCCTGTCTTCTGAGTTTCTGGATCTATTACAGATAAAGTTGTTTCATAGACTTTGTGGTAGCTGTGGCTGTGTGCATGTTAAACCAAAGCTCTTTTTGAAATGCACTTAGACCCACACAATGGTTATGAAGTCTTTCATCTATAGTAAGATGCATTGATTATTTCACTTCCCCACTCTTCCCCACTGCCTTGTAAATTAAAAAAGCCAGGCTTACTTATGGAAGAAATTCTGTGTTCATGTAAGAATTAATTGCTGTGGAGACATAGTTCATAGTTTCCCTAGAGCAGGGAAATATTTTTCAAACTTAAGATAATGGCACATGTCAGGATGTCTTTCAAAACTCTGAGATTAAGTAGCAGGTGAAAACCAAAACAAAACAACTGTTCCAAAGTAGTTTGTGTTTCTGTGAAGTTTGGGAAAAGAATTTATGTTCAGGTGTGTCCTGGTTTTGGCTGGAAGAGAGTGCCTTTATTCTCAGCAGTAGGTGCAATGCTGTACTTTGGAATCATTATGAAAATAATAACACGCTGATGGTTTGGCTGTTGCTGAGCAGTGTTTACCCTGAGTTCAGGACTGTTGAGTGTTTCGTGCTCTGCCAGCGAGCAGGGGTGGGAGCATAGCCAGGTCGGAGGCCTGAACTGGCCAATGATGTGTTCCACATCACAGAACCTCATGCCCAAATAATAAACTGGGGGAGTAGCCTGAAACTGGGGGGCGCTCACAGTTCAGGGATAGGATTTGGTATAAGCCAGTGGATGATGAGCAGGTTTTTTTTTGTCTATCACTTGTTCTCCTTGGGGTTTCTCTCCTTTTTTATTTCCTTTTATTAGTAGTATTACATGTTACTTTGTTTCAAATACTAAACTGGTCTTCACTGGTGAGCTTTTTTAAAAATTCTTTTCCCCTTTTCTACCGGGATGTGAGAGGGAGTGTTTTTAGCCGTGGCTGTGTGTTCTTAGTTGCCAGCTGGGTTTAAACCACAACAGTGTCACGCCAGTTTTTTCACTTGGGTGAGCACCTTACCATAGGTTTTGAAACGCCCCAGGTGTAGAACAAAGTGCTTTACATCCACTTGCTTATTTAAGGTGACTAGGTGGATACAATAAGAATACTCAGCACTGCTGGCTGTATTCCTGACAAGGAGTAAATTGACTGCAAAAGACAAAACTGAGATGCCTGGAAGGTTACTACTAATAGTGGTAAAAATTAAAGGGTATAGCTAGCTTTCAGAAAGGTCCTTAGTTTGGGAAATTCCATGGTATTCCTTCATCTTGGAGTGGTAAGGATCTTCTCCTTGTGATATGACAAACTAGTTGGTAGGAAAATCTGGGTGTCTAGTTCAATCTTCATGATTTCAAATAGTTTGTAGCTGTCACTTGTTATGTTTGAGCCCAAGGTAGTAATGGGCATGATTTTCAGTGTTCCTCCTCCTGTAGCGTCCTTAAGCATTTGTTGTTTCTTTTGCTTGTGCAACAGCATGCACCTTTCCATGCAGTCCCTGCTTTCAACCACAGTTCTTGGCACTGAGATTTTCTGTTTGGACATGGTGGGTCTCTGTTAGTAACCTTCAGCTGATGTCTCTTCTAGCTTGCTGAAAATCTTTTATTAGGTTCATGTAATGCTTAGCATCCATGGTACCCTCTACCATGAACTTTCTCCTCATGCTGCAGAGAAGAACCAGAGCTGCACCATCACTTTGATATCCAGCAACAACAGGCTTGTGTTGATGAATCACCAGATGATGATGTTCCTCACATGTGAAGAACTGTAAGCTGTAATGCAGGAGGGTGGCACCAAATAAATAAAGAATTAAACCTGGCTGAGATTAGACGTAATCTACTTATTGTGTGGTAGGATATACTGTCAGATACTTGGATGAGTGTTTGATCCTTTTCATTCATTCTTCAACTTTCATTATTCCAGATCTAGAGCAATAGCTGAGAAATGGTTTGGGAGAAAGGCATTTAAGTGTCAAATACTGAAATCTAGTAGCAACCATAGTTTAAAGGTGTATTCTTACAAGCTGCCCAGCCTTTCCTGCTTAGTGATGTTATGAGTTGTGTGTTCAGTAAATAGAATCCATCTGCTGGAACTATAAGCAAACTGCAGTTAAATTAGGGATTGCTCAAGGACTTAAGCAGGTTCCCTTATTTTGCTAAGCTGCTTTTAAAATTCAGTTCAAACTTTAATGCAAACTAAAATATTTTTTTAAACTTGAACAGTAACTTACATTAAGAGTAAGTAGAGAGGTTGATGGTATTCTCTACTTATGTGTTTAGCCCTTCTTGTTAGACCACAGTCACACAGGGAGTTTGATATACAATGATACACTTAACTGAGTTGTATGTCTGAGTGTGTGCTCCTAGCCTTATTCAGTGTCAGGATAGTACTGTGGTAGTCTCCATGGCATTAGTCACAGATGACAGTAGTGACTTATGAAGATGAAGCAACTTTTTTGTTAAAGAGCTGGTACCAACTGAATGATACCTAATCTTGTCTCACGAGTCCTCTGCAGGATCCCTCTAGCATTTCTGATGTCTTAAATTGCAAATCCCACAGACAAAAGGGTTGAATGTTTCGTACTCCTGTATCTGAAACTCGATTAAACTTTTCATGCTTCTGAAGTTAGGCTGGAGTCTAGCAGTATTATCTTTGCCGTGGCCACACTGGCTTGCTTTCAGTTTGACAACATAGACTGCTACTTGCAGCTTTTAGGTTGATCTTTGCATAATCCTGTGGGTTTTCTGTAGTGCCACTTTTGCTTTTGTGTACTGGTCAAGGAACACATCTTCACTCTGAAATTTTAGGGGACTTGCAAAAATTATCGTAGTCCGTGAGGTGAATTCTAAGGACAGCTTTATATATGGTCTTCATATGTTGTCATGGATGTTTCTTTTAACATCCAGTTAAAAGTGTGTACAACCACTGGAGTGATAAAAGGCAGAGTAAAACCTAATGTCAAGTTTCTGTGAACTTGACTTGGTCCTGATTACAAAAACACGAAGCTGGCTTTTTCTTGCACTTGTTTAGTGGATCTTTGCCAATCAGCTTCATACACTGAGACAGAAGTTCATTGGTTTAAACACAGTTTAGTTTGTTGAAAATAGTGCTTGTAAAATGACCACTTACATAGCTGGAAGCAGAAAATACACAACTGTTCACTAGAAAATGGACTATTCTCTTTCAGTCAAAGTCTGGATGAGAATTTTTGAAGGACTTAAGCACTGAAGACAGTGTATGTAGCTGAAGTTAAATTATAAAAAGAAATAAGATCCTCAATCTTCTAGAATTCCTTTGAGTGCTGTTTCTGTAGACTTGTAGACAATGACTTTTAGTTTCTAGACTTTATAAACCTCAGAGTTGTGTTCTTCACTGTAATAGTGATGCAAATAGTATGTCCCATTTGTTTTTTTTTTTCACGACCATTTTACCATTTCTTCTGTGATATTGAAGTTCTTACTGGTTAAATTCCTATAACTTAGTCTTTTGCAATAAGATGTATTTTGCAGAAGTTGAAATAGCCCGCTATGGCTGAAATGATGGTATGGTGACTATTGTAGAAAGATCCAATTTTTTAAATGTATGCTTATCAATAATTTTAGTTGTCCTGTGGAAAGGTATGAGTGTGTTATTTGCTATTCAAACTTCTAATTTTCCAGAGTATGATTATTCTGTGCTATTCTATTACTAGTTTTTGTATTAGACCTTGAAAATGGTTTTATGCCTTAGTGGTGTGTATTAATTTTAAGATGTATTATTAATAAGGTCATAAATGTTTTGGGTTTTTTTTTTTGTTCTTTTTTCTTCTTATTTGATAGGCCTATTGGGATGGTCATTTATGACAGTTTTGGGTTTTCTCTTCCAAAATTTAACGTTAATAGGACTCAATTGGTGGGGCTGCTATTCTGGCATTACTTTTACCTGACAGTGAGAACTTAAAAAACAGCTCTTCTTTCTCCTTAAAATGAACCAGTACATTTCATAGAACTCATTCAGACTTTATTTGATCAGTACATTCTTAAAAGGTTTTGAGAGCTCAACCGATTGTAGAATTTGTTGTGACACTCTTTTTTTGTGGAAAAAATTGTTGCCTGATTCTGTTAATTATTTGTTTTGCTTGACCTTCAGACATTACAAGAATTTCTAAGAATTCCAGGCGAAATGCAGGATTATCTGGGTACTCTGGTAATCTAATCAACAATTGCTTCCAAAAGTTAGCTTGCTCAGCCCTTTCACTGGGTATTCCATAGCTCTGTTGGGAAACAGCAGCCAAGGACTCCCTCATGTGGTGGGTGTCCCAGACTTCCAAAAGAATTGTGCTGCGTTGTCAAAAGGCTGTTCTGGTTCATGCGAGTAGAAAGTGTGTGTTGAAATGATGGAGGTGGTTGACTGTGAGAAGAAATGTAGCAGTAGAAGCTCTTCTAGTGCTGAACTTGCTCTCCTTGCAGCACTTGCTAGCTTTCTGGTAATATTACCATTGTATACTATTGCAGCAGTGCTGGGGGAAAAAAGATACCAGATGTGTGCTCAAGCAGAGAAGTTCTACAGCACTGGCTCTGTCAGGGAAGACAAACTTCTCAGATATGCATGTAGGGAAATTATCTTCAGCAGCAGCTATTTAGAGAGGGAAGTCATGAGAACACAGGTTTAGTAGATAGCTGGACAGCAGGAGACATCCGGACCAGGCTTTATATAGGCCAGAAATGTCTAGGGTCAAACCTGTTGAAGTTTCTGTCCAAAAAACCTTCAGAGAAGATGTAGTAGGATACCAAGATGCTTTAATCAGTCATGAAATAAAACTACCATATTATAATCAGCTGCTGTCTAATCATGGTGTTAGGCAGAAAGCAATATCCATTCTTCTCAGGAGCTATAAAATGTTGCAGGACTACTGGAAAGGCAGCATTTAAGTTCATTTGTGAGGGACTCGACCTCTGTTGAAAGGGTTTGTTTAACTACTGTTAGGTTAAAATTTGTATTCATCTACCTTTCAAGTCTTACTTTTAATGTATAGCATGGAGTTATTGAACACTTACGCAACATGAACAGTTCAGATAACTGAACTCTTAGAAACATAGTTAGTTTTAGAAGGGAACTTGAAAGATCATCTTGTTTTAATCCTCCTTCCTTAGATTTTTAATCCTCCTTCCTCCTTCCTTTCCCCTAGAACAGGCTATTCAAAGCTCCATCCAGACTGGCCTTGAACTTCACTATCAATGGGGCATCCACAGTTTCTCTGGGCAACCTGTTCCAATGTCTCACCATACTCACAGTAAAGCATTTCTCTTAAACCTAGTCTGAGTTTTCCCTCTTCCAATGTAAAGCTATTCCCCCTTGTCCTGTCACTACATGTCCTTGTAAAATGTCTCTTTCCAGCTCTCCTTTAGGCTCCTTTTAGGTACTGGAAGGTGCTGTAAGATCTCTCTGGAGCCTTTTCTTCTCCAGGGAGAACAAAGCAAGTTTTTATAGCCCGCCTTACAGGAGAGCTGCTGCAGAATCCCCTCCCTCCCCTGCTGCCCACGCTGCTCTGGATGCAGCCCAGGACACGTTTGGCTTTCTGGGCTGGGAGTGCTCATGGCTGGGTCATGTCCAGCCTCTCACCCACCAGATCCCGCAAGTCCCCGTTGGTAGGGCTGTATTCACTCCATTCTCTGCCCACCCTGCATTTTTCCTTGAGATTGCCCCAACCCAGGTGCAGGACCTTGCACTTGGCTTTGTTGAACTTCATGAGGTTGTCACAGATGCACACACCTATCAAGCTGTCCAGATCCCTCTGGGTGGCATCCCTTCCCTCAAGTGTATCGATGGTCCCATGCAGCTCAGTGCTGTCAGCAAACTTGCTGACGGTGCCCTTGATCCCATTGTCCGTTTTGGTGACAGAGTGAAACAGGGCCAGTCCCAATACTGACCCCATATGAACACTACTTGCTGCTTGTTTGGTGTCCACTTGGACATTGAGACCTTGACTGTATCTCTTTGAGTGTGAACATCCAGCCAATTCCTTCGTCACCACTTGTTCTCCTTGTTTCTCCAATTTACAGACAAGAACGTTGTGTGGGACAGTATCAAATGTTTTGCTCAGCTACAGGTAGATGACATCAGTAACTTTTCCCTCATCCTCCAGCACTTCACCCCTATTGTAGAAGGCCACCAAATTTGTCTGGCACAGTTTGCCCTCAGTGAAACCATGCTGGCTGTTGTCAGCTCTCTGTTTTCCTTCTGTCTTGATAATTGGAGGATCTGCTTCAGGATCTCACACCCAGAGATGAGACTGACAAGCCTACTGTATTTATTTCCCTTTTTGAAAATGGAGGTTATGTTTCTACTTTTCCAGTTAGTGGGAACTTCATCAAACCTGCCACAGCTTCTCAAATATGATGGATAATGGTGTAGCCATTTACTCTGCCAGTTTCCGTAGGAACCCGTGGGTGTATGTAACCAGGTCTTATGGACTTGTGCACCTCCAGGTTCCTTAGATGGCGTTGAACCTGATGCTTTTATACAGTAGGTGGTTCTTCATTGTCCCTGTCCCTTCTTCCCCTTCTACGACTTGGGCAGTGTGGCTGGAGCACTTGCTGGTGAAGACTGAGGAAAGAAAAGTTGTTCAGTATCCCTCAGACTTTTCTATATCCCTGATAATCAGGTCATCTTCCTGTTCCAGAGAGGGCTCACATTTTCCTTAACCTTTTCTTTCACCAACTTTCTATGTCGATGCTTTTCTTGTTTGCCTTGACATCCCTGGCCAGATTTAATTCTTCAGCTTTCAGAGAGGATTCTGTCCTGCTTTTAAGGAATATTGCTGCTACCTTTAAAAGCAAAACATTAAAAATAGATAAGTGTCACCTTTATCACATCTACTTTACATGACCTCTTTACTCTCTGGATAGCATCTATTTGTTCTGAATATTGGGCAGCAGAGGATTTTCTTCAGGCTTTTAAAGCTGTGTGCATTATTTATAGTCTATAGGAAGCAGTTATAAAACAACGTCGGTAAGATACAACTAGTTTTTTTGTGGCTCTTCTCTGATAAGTATTGTGAATTAGCCTGTGGATTTTTTAAGCTAAAAGAAAGTCATCTTTCAAGGCACAATAGTAGATGCAGGGGTACTGTGACCATAGATACGATTTCCTACTTACTTCAGCTTGAAACTTCTTTGATCTTTTGGTGATAGGTACCTATGAGGTCTGTCTGCTTTCCTTTCCTAAACACTAAATCAGTGCGTTCACGACTTGTTTTTTAATGGTAAATTACTTCATTTATGCTTTTCTAATGTACACTTGGATGTCCAGTCAGTCTCTTGAGCAGTCTGATTAAACTGATTAGAATTAAATGGTTTGAAATAGCTCTCTGCCCTACCCCTCTCAAAATCCATTCTATGTATTGACTGTAGTGCCAAAAAGCAACTTGGCATTATCTAATTAATTACTGCTTAATTTGCAACATCGTACACATTGATGAAGTCATATTTATAAAGCTCAAAAACATGAAATAAAAATGGAACAGTTTCCCCTATTAAACTGAATAGCATAGTGCCTTCTGCACTTTTTCTTGTAGGCCACAGAGGATGAATGGATGTAGCGCGTCTAGGTTCAAAGATTCCTAACTGAAAAGACTTTTTGCCACTTGTGCTTGAATTTGACTTTGTTACAAGTATCTGTTACATAAAATATAAAATGTAATTAATAATTGTGAACTTCCAATGTGAACTTTCAAATCATAGCTTTTATTCTAACTTTTTTGCTGTTTTACAGGCTTGTGAGAGGTACTGCTTCTGCTATGTGGCTTTTGGTTATTCAGATTTTTTTTTTAAAGAAAAATTCAAGTCAGACTGCTTTTCCCCATTTATTTCCTCATTCCTTCCAGATCATTTCAGCATTTTTACTTTTCCTAATCTGGGTGACTTTTAGCAATCATTTAACTAACTGTTACGATTTTTCTGCACCATGTTGTCTAATATTCACAGTGTTGAAAGCATAAAATCTAGTCTGAGGTTTACAGGAACTTTAAACTTCTTGAAGTTCTTTAAACTTCGTGAAGTAGCCACAAGAGCTGTCCAGGAGATTAAGCTCCACTGATAGTTAAATAAGAAACTCTTGACATGCCTTTATTTAGGATAATCTAAATTTAATACTGATCTCAGTACATAATACTAACTCAGTAGATCTGAGTTAGGGGCTGAAGGCTGAGTAGGCCTTAATTTTGAAGATCCACAGAAAGCAAAACTGCTTATTCACAATACCTAAACACACAGCTGTCCTGGTGCTCTGCCTGATACTAACTTGTAGAGGTGTAAGAGTTTTTTCTGATAGTGTCATTAGTCACAAATTGGAAACACAAAGCACAGACTCAGACACATCATCTATTTTTAGGCGTGTTACTAGACTTAGAGACAAATGTGTGTTCTGGAGGGCATTGCTGTCTTGGCAAGTGGAGTTTGGCGTGGAAGAAGCACAGATTGAAGAGTTCAGCTCTGTCGTTGTTCAGTCCTTTTCTTCAGGCAATACAACTAGTTATTACATTCATTAAATAATAAAGTTGCTCTTAAACATCCTATGTGGTGGCTGATTTGGTTTAAGTCTCGCTTCTCTTAATTTTTTCTTGAAAGCAAATGTTTAGACATTGAGGAATGAGGGAAAACTGCACAGAAGGAGAAGTGGTTTGAGTTACCCTGGCCAGTTGCCTCTAATTTTATTTGAGTAAAATTCATGCACAGTGGATGTGGTGTCCTCTGTCTGAAATCCACAGTAGATGAGACTTCTCCTTAGCAGATGTACAGCCATTGTGGTACTTGAGTAAGTTTGCACTGAAGTTGTTTTCACTTAGAACTTAAAAACTCAGTTCTTCCTTGTAAACCCACTTTGTATTTTCCCACCACCTGTCAGACATAGCTTGGAATGAGAGATCTGATATTAAATGCTTGTCTGAATTTTCTAGAACTCAGCCATCTGTCTTTGAACTGACAAACCACTTAACAAGTGGTTAATATAAGCAGGAAGATGTGTGGTTCCTCAAACCCTGATTCCAGAAATCAGGTTTGATTTACAATTATTTGCATTGCTTGTTCAAAGTCAACATTTATCTTTCTTATGTGCTGTAAACAAGGTGATATTTGACTCTTAGTTATTGCTAATGTCTAATTAAACCACTAATCTTCAGGCATAATTTTAATGTCTAATAATTTTTGCATTTTCTTAACCTTTCTAAATAAATAATGACTTTAGAGAACACTCGTGAATTTTAGATGATAACCTAAGTAAAAGAAAACTGAAGTAAGTAGAATCTCTTTCATGGAGGGTGAAAGAGCTTCTGGAGATAATCTAGCCATTTCCTGTTTCTCAAGCAGGTTTTCCTTCAGCTCAGGACCATGTCCATTCAGACTCTTGAGTACCTCAAGAAACAGAGACTTTACAACCCCTCTGGTTGCCCTTTTCAGTGTTCTACTACTCTCATGGTGAAAGCTTTCCTTTAATTGTAAAATCATAGAACAAAATTGCATAAGTTATTTCAGGCTTGTTCTGAATAAATTACTGTGGTTTTTGGTGCACCTTCCTAGGCTAGTGTCCTAATATTTATCAAGTTCAACTAATAGAGTGTCTCCAGAAGAATGGTCATGAATTGAATCCTTTACAGCAGCTGGGTAAGCTCTTTGTCTGTAGCAGTCTGGGTGTTTTTTATATGAAAAGCAGATCACATCAACAGAGTGATAGGAGAAATAATTTTTCCCATCTTTTGCTGTTAGGTCTGAAAGGAGTGAGTGTTGTATTGGAAACATCCTCTATGAAATAGCTTTTTCTTAGAGATTTGATCATCTTTTAAGGTTGTCATTTAAAAGGACTCCTCAGGAGATTAGTAGCAAACACCTGAAATCAGCATTTCTGTATTAGGTGATAACACTGAAATCCCATAAAATGCATGCACAAAAAGAGAGATTGCTCTTTTTGGCAGACATTGTTGGGAAGAGTTTCTGCAGACAGTGGGAGTGATGGAGGTGTCAGGTATAGAAATTTGCTCTACTGTAATCAAACTAATAAATAAAAAGGCTTCTAGGACTAGAAATGTAGCACTATCTAGGTAGAGCTGTAAATGAATGCAGAAATGCTTTTGGGTATTTCCATATGTTTGTTGCAGAAACATGACAAAGTGCTGAGGCTGAAGGAATCAAGATCATGGAGTGTAACCTCCTGCTCAGAGCAAGGTTCTCTAGAGCAGGTGCTCAGTCTTCCATCTTGTTGGGGTTTGGATTCTCTGGTAATGTGTGCATTAACCTGTTCATGGATCCATCTGGACAATTTATGTTTGCCTGAGGTGTTTTGAGATGTGAGAGAATGGAAGTAGCTTTGGGGAGTGGGGTCGTGGTGTCCTCTGACCTTGGGTGCCATGGTAGGCATAATGGGCGCAAAATTGTAAATGCCAGTGATGATGGGCTAGTTAGTAAACACTCCTATGGTATTTAACTAAGTGCAAAATTTCCTGGTTTTTTTTTTTTTCATTATATACTGTTAAATACATACTGTTTAGATACCATACAAGAATGTGATATAGCATGAGTTCCGGTACATCTTTTTTTGGACAATAAATGAATATGCCATTTGTGTAATGTTTTTCATCCTTTTATATTGTTGTGTACCCAAGCTAATCATTCTAACTAGCATTTTGTGAATTAGATATGTCGGATGCTTCCCTATGGCTTGTTGACAATTTTATTTGTTTTGGTGTCAAAAAAAACCCAAAAAACCTCAAACCAACAAACAAAACCACCTCAGAGTATAGGAGTGTTTCTGGAAAGATTGATGGTAATAAACGATAGTATTCTTGCTAAGTGTATCTTTTCACTATGTTAAAATTTTCCACCTATTTGCATTCTTAGGCACTAAAAGTACTTCTAAAGTAGGATGCCAGTTAGGGATAGTTTTGAAGTTGTCAAAAGATGACTACTGCTAAAATTGAGTGTTTAATATAAGTGTTTAGGCAAAATTAATGGTCAGAAAGGGGCTCTTGTTCAGAGATAAGAACTAATGAAAAATGCTTTATGTCCATCTGTCATCTGAATTTCCAAAACTAAAAAACCTGAAAATACTGCTGCATCTTTGGGTGATCAGATACTTGTACCTGTTGTTTTGAATATTGGAACAAAACTAGCCTTTAAATTCCTTGTTACTGAAAGGCTCTATGTAATGTATGAATAACATCTGTAACTTTTTTGGCTTCTAATTTGGCTCAAATTCTGACATTGAATGACTTTCAGATGTACTTAATTTTCAAACAGTACTCCAGAATTTTGCTACTGTACTTCTTATGTTCAATAAAAATGTTTTAAGAGTGAGCAGTGGGTTCCTGATGTCACTTTAAACTTGATGCTTCTGCACATCCTCTATTGCCTAACAGATCATAATATACTTTTGAACCTATTCTGCTGATGAGTTTTTAATTCTTGCTGAATGTCTTGCTGAATTTATGTGTTGAGCACAAGACCAGAGGAAGCTACTTGAAATCTACCAATGTTAGTGGAAAAACCAGACGTTGCGACCCTTTGGAATTTTAAATAATTAGCTATTCATTATGTGGCACTGCAGTACTAATGATGACTTCTGTCTTTTTAATCAGGACAGAGCTTGGGTTATGGTTTTGTGAACTACGTTGACCCCAAGGATGCTGAAAAAGCTATCAATACCCTAAATGGATTGAGACTTCAAACTAAGACTATAAAGGTATGTAGTGTTAAAATAATTTAAATAAACGGAACTGTTTTGACTTCCTGATTTATTTTACCTTTTCAAGTGTAACAAGCATTCAGCTAGTGTCAGTAGAATAAACCAGGATTTCATGTAGATGGTCCTTTGTAGTCTGTTTAGAGTTAGATTAAGTATAGAAAACTCTATTTTCTTAACCCACTTAACACTTTAGCTGTACAGTTGAACTGTTTTAACTGAAAAATTGTTATATACCTTAGTTGAAGAAATGCAATATTGCATGTTTGAACACCATGTTCAAACATGCAACACTCATTTTCTCAAAGATGGTATAACTTCCTTACTAATACTTCAGGTTTTATGTTGCTGGTTGTATCTTACAAATCCTTAGAATGCTGAAATGCTGAAATAGAAATAGAAATGCTGAAATAACTGTTGGTTATCTATTAATTACTCCATTTCTGGGGCTCTGGCCTTTACATCTCTAATGTTTGGTATTCCTCTCTTTTTCTCTTATATTACAACTCCTCACACACTTGTTTACTAGAATCAGTTTCTCAAATTTCTAGAAACAAATCTTCAGATACTTTTCTCATCTCCTCTTTTAATCCAATAACAGAAGACTGAGGGATACTCATTTGAGCAATTGAGCTCTGAAATTCTGAGAAGTGGAGATTAAATAAAGTTATCAGGAAATGCAGACTTTTGAACGTGTTTCACAGGTGTTGGTGCCTGGAGGCAGTGTATGTTCCAACTAGCCAATTCTTCCTCATTAAGCAGCAGGGTTTGCTAGCTGATCACTTGGGTAGTGGCTGACTTCTAACGAGGAGCGTGTTTGAGACATGAAACAAAAATTCCCTTCTGAAAACATTTCTACTTAAAAAGCAGTGCAGAGCCACTGAAAGACAACACAAAAATAAGATACCAGTAGTTTTGGCTAAAGTGTCTTACCTGTTCTGTATTCATAAGATTTAATAAAGTGAATTACTATTTGAAACATAAATACTGCTTTGTAACAAATGGTGGCTGATGGCACACGGGTACCATGGATGAAAGACATGGACAGATGCTTTGCTGCTGAAAGCTCCCTGCGTGTTTCTGGCAGACTTCTTGCCCACAGTCCTCTCTCATTTTCTCCTTTGGGGGAAAATTGAGCAAAGTAATTTTGTGCTCTAGGACTTCTGAAGTTGTCTTTTGCATGATGTTGAGAAAGGGAATCTGCTTGTGTTGCAGTAGTGTTGTTTTGCATGTAATGCCTTGAATTGAGCCAACATGACTTGTACGTCCAGGGTGGTAAACTCGAAGTTCTATTGACTATACAGGCAAAAAAAAGAGATGATTATAGAAAATCAAGCCAGGTTTCCCAAATCAAAATGTTCCCTTCAGGGGAGTTGTGGTAAATTACTTTACGCTGGGCATACTTAAATTTTTAATCCTTCTTCACCTTGATAAGTGAACAATTTAATCAATTTTCACCTTTAAAAAAAAAAAGGTGGATATTGAGTAGACAGATGTGAGTGATGACAGTGATGCTTTTTCTTTACTGCCTTCCCAGGACCAAAAAGTGGAATTGTAGGTTAGATACCAGATAAAGACCTCTGCAGTGAGACTAAAGCTTATGTCTTTGTTTTCAGGTGTTTGTACATTAGATATCTTCAGCTAAAGCAAAGCTGAAACCCCCTGGAGTTTTCATTAGCCAAAATGATAGACTCTCTGGCAAAATAAAAAAAATCTCTGTTTATTTAGAGAAAAGTGTCTTTAAATGCTGATTGTTAATGTTACAAGTAAATTCTGACTCTAGCTACCCCCAGTCAGGCCTGTTGAACTTCAGCAGCACCTTTGTGTTAGCGGGCATGACTTGAAGGAGGACTTGAAGGAGAAGAAAGTAAAAGTTTTACTATCTTCTCCTTTATTTACTCTTCTTCCTTCTTGGAAATGGGGTTCCAGGCCAAGTTTTTGTGACTGGATTTTCCAAGATCACAGAATCATAGGATGTTAAGGGGGTGGAATGGACCCTAAAGATTATCTAGTCCCAACCTGACCACATTTATCTGCAAAACAGTAGAAATGCCTGACCTACTGAAGCATTTTGTAGGTCACATATTCCTCAGATTGGCCAGGGAGCAATGGTGAGCAGAGGTCAAGTTGATGTCTGAGGTCTTTTCTGCCTCTGGAGGCAACATCTCGGGTGGAGGAAGCCTCTTTTGAGGTCTCAGTCCCAGGGCCTTTGCAGAGGTTACTTTCTTCTTTATGGACCACAGTGTTCCTATTTGTCCAGAGTTAATTCAATTACAAAAAAAAAAAAAAAAACAAACCAAAAAAAAAAACAACCCTTCCCCCCCAAAAAAACCAACCAAACAAAGCCCAACCTGTTTGACAAACTCAGAATCTAACCCATAACTTTTAGCTTCAAGAAATGTAACTGAGATTTTTATATTTTTATATGTGTCTTTGTATGGAAACGGCACCTATCCGTATGAATAGAAGTGCTATTGTATATTTAGGCTTCAAACGAAAAAAAATTAGGTATTTGTTCTCTCTGTACATTTTGGGGACTTCTGTAGGATTGCTTAGTACTTTAATAGATTGGTGGTTTCAGTTTGTTTCCTGTTAGTATATAAAACTGGACAGAACTTTGCTGGTTCAGTTACAGTGTGTTGTATCCTGACATTGTGACTGAACTGAGTGTAATCCTACTCAGAGGAAACTGGCTGTCCTGACCCTGATGTGTGATGCTCTGGACTGAGGCTGTGACAGATACCTCTGATCCACAGCTTTTATACTAGCCTGCTCATCATTGGATATATTTTTCTCATCCTTAAGGGCATGCCACTTAGTGTTTTCTTGGAATAAAATACATTGAAAACTGTGGATTTGCAAAATGCTGGCTCAAGGGTTGGGTTTTTGTAATATTGATAGCAATATAAAATCCTATTACCTCTTCGCTTTCTAAAAAGAAGATCCTGTGGAATGCTTTATGTAATATTTCACTGAATTCTTTGCAAAGTATCTTAACCAACTTAACAACCAGGTGTATCTCTCCAAAGCAAGGTGTAGCAGTCTTAGTCTTGTTGAACCTGGTGGTGGTTGTATTGCCTTCTGATTTAATGAATAGTAAGGGCTGGTGTGTACTCTGATGGTAAAGCCAGTGTGTTGGTATGTGAACCCTTCTCAGCTGGATGGCATGCCTCCATCATTATATACTGCCCTTTCTGGCATAATGTATGCCTTATTTGCAAGGTGAACAGACTTATAGGTACTGCACATAGCCTGTGAAGTTTGGGCTTCACTCAGTTACTCAACTTTAGTGGGAAAACAAGTTGCATCTTATAAAAGGTAAAGTGTGGCTTCTCTTTTGGAAGATGGTACTGCTGGTAAGCTTTTTATCTCTGTTTTATTTAAGAGACAGTAAAAAGGTGGATTTTTCTGCCTGGAGTGATTTTTCTGCTTAC
>VWZP01005175.1:127507-140645 GCA_013396995.1 Dicaeum eximium
TTAATTTAGGCTGTCCCAGAAAGATAAGTTCTTCCCAAATGTGGAAGACTCAGAGAAACAAAAAAGTTATGAAAGTCACTGATCTACACATAGGGATAAGAAAATTGAGTGCATATTTTTTTGTCTTGGCTTTTGCCTGGGAGAGAAGTGCTCCATGGCTTCCCCTCCCCTTCGTTAGGGGGCTTTCATGATAAAAATTCTAAAAAGATACAAGTGAATTTATTGTGAGATTGTCTGAACAGGAATATCTTTCAGTGTGAAGTAAAAGAGTTCTGCATTAACAAGAGAGTGTATTAAGATTCACTGTCTAAAAGGAGTGGACAAACACCTGCCTCTCTGGACTGGCTGAGAGCCATGAAGGATGGTGAGTAGGAGGCAGCTTTTACCTAGACTATTAGGGATAGCAGGAAGACACAGGACAATATTTTTGACTTTTCTTTGTGGATGCTAGGCTGTCTTAATGATGGACACAGTCCTTTGTGGATTGTAGATGCCAAGGAGACACTGAGGATGAGAGTGATGCTGTGCTCATTCCTCCCATTTGAGGGCTTGAAGTGGCAGAGCCCCTGCATGCAGGACCTGGCAATTCTCTTAACAGAGAATGCTACTGAGACATGTGCAGACATGTAAGCAGGTACATGTTGGAAAGGGGGGAAAGACAGTTTGTGCAGGCTAGAGGCCTTGGAGTTGTCTTTTTTTTATAAGATAGCATTTATAAGATGTCTGTTTTCTACTTAGCCCAGTGCTACTTAAAAGTCAAATTTAATAAGGTTTTCCTTCTCTGAAGTTCTTTGGATTATTAAGATGTTTACATGGGTAATTATTACCTGTCAGGGGAATAGAAATTTAAGGAATATTTTACGTAAAATATTAAATCTGTATGTTTTCTTCCCACTCCTTTATAAATTTGCATGTAATAAAATAAAAACAGGCTTAATGTGTAACATTCTTCCAACTTCCTCTTGGAATGAATTTGACAAATTCTTTGGCTGCAAACAAGATGTCCTATTTCGCCATCATCACCTAGTTGACTGCCCTACTGTAGAAAATCGTGTAATAGAGAAGAGCTATTAAGACTTCAGTAGAAGAGTGAATACTAAGCATTCAGCTTTACAAATGCCCAAAAAAGTGCTGTATAGCAAGGGAAGACTTGAAATGAGGGGTGTGCTGCAAGTTCATGAGTGTTCTTTCAGTAATTGTCATTAAAACTTGGCATTATGCAATGTGAATTCACTTGGTGTCTTGAACCACTACTTTTAGATTTACAAGATTTGTTGTAAAGGAATTATCCTCTAACTTAACTCTTCAGTAGATGCACTGTTAAGAAATTTTACCTATGATAGATACTCTTGAAAACACTTCAGACACTTAATGGAAAATAGCAAAATACTGAAAAAAAGAGATGCTGGCTTGATTTCTGGGTTCAGTGCAACACATAAAAACGATTGAGATTGTTCCTGTCTTCACCATGGATACTTGTTGAGAAAAATTTTGGTAGTGCTCCTTTTTTGTAGTAATTCTTTGTTTAACTGATATCCGTGAGTAGCAATGAAGTATGCCCGAGTTGTGTAAAAACTCATTTAAAATACCAGAGGTGAGTGAGCTGTGAAGGTGAGAGAAACCCTTCTTACCTTCTTGATTTTTTTTTTTAAATTTTTTTTTTATTCCCAACCACTCCTCCACTAGTGTTAAAGAGCATTGATCTAGTAAGGAGTGAAAGGGAATCCTGTTTGGAAGTTTAAATTAAAGCTAGGGAGTTTTACTGATGTTTTCAATCAGCAAAGGCTGAGAGAGGGGCTATGATGCCAGAGCATTTGGCGATCTTGACAGGGTAATTAAATACTTCAGGACTGTGTTGTTAAGGTCAAATTGTACTGTTCTAGCAGACCTGAAACAGAAAAATTTTTCTTGGAAGAAAGGTAAAGGTGGTTTTTTCCCCTTAAATTTCTGCAGGAGTTACATAAATTATAATTATGCAATCTTTTAGCTGTGTTAACAGTTAAAGCTTTGACAGCATTTTAATTTTACTACACACACATACAGGCACATCTTTTCACCCACAGGTAAAATTTGCTTTTCACTGAAATTCAAATCTCTCAGATGTTGAATGTTACTTATCCTGCTTAGGCTTGCTGATTATTTTTCATGTAGCTGAATAATATTGAGAGGAGGATTCAGTTCTTAATGCACATGGCTGTCACTCCCTGTAAACCACATTACGGGCAGCTGGTTGGTTGACACAGGGTGTCAGGCAAACATGAAATGTGCTGTCCTCACGTTCAGCAATCTCAGTTTCTGTTTGAGCCCCAAGTGCCGTGTTGCTGCTGATTAGAGTGTCTTGCAAGAGTCCGTCTGTGCCTGTTTCTCTGGGAGAGAATCCTTGGACCAGTGCAGCTCGCCCTGAGGCTGCTGAGCAGCTTGGCAGCCTGAAAGCTTCAGCAGTTCAGTAAGGTCCTTCCTGAGTTGCACAGGGGATTCCTGACTCAGAAATGGAGGTGCTGGAAGGGACCAGCAGTACTGTGTGGAGCTGATGGAGGTCTGCAAGCGTTGCTCAAAAGCCAAGTCTTATGCAAGTAAAAACAAAAAAAAAGTCTACAAAACCAACAAAAAACTGCTTGTTACTACTAAGATTGATGCTGCGTCTTTGTACCCTGCCCTCCCCATGCTGCACAAAGTCCTCTAAGAAGGTTGTGGTTTTCTGCATCGATTCAAAATGCTGTAAATAGCAGACATTGAGATCTGTTACAGTCTGTTGTTTTGAGAGGGGTTTTTTTGGTTGGTTGGGTTTTTTAATTATTGTTGTTTGATTTTGTTTTAAATCCAGTACCTGTTTTCTTTGTAAGAGGGTTTTTATTAATATAAAACATGATTATGCTTACTTTTGAAATTATGGCAGTCTTGAGACAAATAAACCTCTGTTAATCTAGCAGCTTTCAGGGTTTTTTTCGTCATATTAAATGTGGACTGTGTTGTCTTTAATCCATGCAGTAATAGTTTTTCCAGAAAGGTTGTAAGATATTCCAGTTAACTGTGAGTTGCAATGGATGTGTTTTGTGCATTTCTAGATGTCTGTGGAAAAGTGCAAGAGATGCCCAAGTGTTGAGCTTGCCAGAGTCTCTCTCAGTAATAGAAGCTCCTTAGGTATAACCTGAGGTTTACTCATTTCCTTCAGGAGAATAATTGAGGTCTTTGTTTAAGGTTCTATTCCTGTTTGTATTATTCGTGTGAAGGGCTTAATACTGTACTGTGTACCCCTGTCCTTGAAAGGTAACTGCTTTTTTTGCTCCTAGTGCATCTGAAATTCCTGTGCTCTCATTGTTTGGACATGAGTGGGGATTAGAATCATGAATGTGAAGTATGAGGAAAGGTCTTTAGAGACTCCTAAGAATGTGAAAAGTATGAAATGGAAAATGTTTGGAGACTTGATCTCCGTTCATTTCATATATTTTATTTGTACTTAAATTCTAAGTTAAGTATTTCTTATTTTTAGCAAGACAGTGGTAGTTACAAGTTTTAAAATGCTCTTCTGTATTGGTCCTTTTAAGGGCAAAACAGAATTGCTATTCTGTGATTGTAGTGCATAATTCCCATCTCATGCTTTATATCAGTGAACTTGATTATTGTTTTTCTTTTGTCAGACATTTATGACCCTCATTTAAAACTGTTACAGTAGCTTGAGACTTCTGGGAAAACCTTGCTTCTGTTTCCATCAGTGGCAGGATCTCCAGCTGGTTTCTGTTCTTAGCACATAGGTACATTTGCTTCTGTTCTCCAAGTGGAGCTTTGGGTGTCAGTTGTTTTAGAGTCTTCTGAAAGCCTATTTCTGGTCTTTCTCTGTCCTACATACAGCAGCATTTTATGAAGTCTTCCTCTTTGAGCAGTGTGCTGTCCTTAATTGGTTATATCCTGAGGAAGACTTCTGATCCTCATCTGCTCAGATACATTAAGACTGCTCTAAAGTCTAAATTGATCAGGTTCATGCCCTCAGCTGAGTGACAACAGATGTGGATCCCATGGCCTACCTCAGGCCTGTGACTCTGGCATGGGTTGTAGCGGTCAGAGCTGGAACACTCCGAGGGGTGAACTAAAACAGTGAAAACTCTCCTGATGATAATGCTGAAAGGCTGTTGCTTCAGTGTCTGTTTTTTCAGTGCATTCCCTATTGTACAGCAGGCTGTAAAAGCAGGACCTTTATGGGATATGGTTGTGTTTATCATCTTAATCTAAACTTGTAAGCGAGCTGTGTTGAGCTCTTATAGTTCCACAGAGCTGGGTGTAAGTTGCCTCTGCAAAGGGAAGTCTGGATTTCCAGTTTGCTCTGTCCACAGAAATGTGCTACTGCAGGCTTCCACCATGAACTCAGCACAGCATGTACATGTTCAACAAGGTAGTCTTACTGGGAGGAGTGGCCTTGAAGCCTTATTTGGACTGGAACAATCTTTATTTGAAGGGAGACAGGAAGTAAACTTGATGAATATACAGCAATATACTCTCCTGTTTCAGGCAACAACCTGTCACTGGCTAGTGATAGCTGAGACCTTATCTCAGTGGTGTGCTACAGCATCTTCTTACTAGAAATCAAATTAAGAAGAGTTTTTGAATCATGGTATCTCACACATATTTAAGTGCAAGTTGAGAACACTTGCCTGGCACAATGCCCTCTGAGGACGTGGAATAAGAAAATGAGAAAAAGCAGTAAGAAAAAGCAGTATGTCCTTGTTTTTACTGTGCTTGCTGAGGAGTCATTTGTTCCTAATGTATTCCTTTTCGCAGTATAAATGTCTGCTTTGTAGGTAGGTTTAACCCATTTTCATCAGGACATATTGGATGGTAGTTTTTTGGTGGAGTTTTTTTCCCCCACAGAAACGTGCATTTTAAAAAAACTGGACACTACTCTTATGGGCAGGTAGCATTTTAAGTAGAAAGATTGCACTTGGGCTAGTGAATGTAAATATTTACTGAAATACTGATTTTAGCATTTAAAGATTTCTGATTTAAAGACTTGGAAGACTACATTAAGTAGAGGTGTTTAGGAAGAAATTATATTAAATTCTCAATTTTTTGAGAGAATACAAATACTTCATCCTCTACTAATATGATAAAAGAGCTGGAAGCACGGTGTTATCTGTAGATAGTAGGAGATAGTAAGAAACTGAAACATTCACTTGTAGGGACTGTGCCTCTTTATTATTTTTGGTAACTTCTTTGTTTAACCTACTAACTTGCACAGTTTTCACTTGAAAATTGTGAATCAGTTCATCTTGATGTTAGGAAATTAAGTATTAAGGCAGTGAAAATACTTAGATTTCGTGGCGTAATGTTTGCATTTCTAGAAACAAGTGTCTTTCCTACAAACTGCAGTGGAAAATTTCAGTAAAACTGTTTTTAAATTGGTGTCTCCAGAGTAGTGCTGTTCAGTGTTGTACACTGTCATTGAATATTTAAAACTGCAGGCTTTCAGTCTGTTTGACTTGCTTTGTGTTTGGTGGTTTTGACATCATGTAACTGTAATGTTCATCTGTTGAATTAGCTGTGGAATGAAAATCTTGGCACAGTTGTTAATTCAGTCCATATAAAAGTTGTTTAAAGAGACTAAATATAGAACTATCAGCAAGTAATTACTGAGTGAGCAAACTGACAGGATATAGGTAGGGAGATAAGTCTGTAGAGTCTCCGCTTTAAGATGTATATCACAAGTGAAATGACTGGACTTAGACATCAAAAATGAAGAGGGATATGTACAGCACATACTCTAGGCAAGGTTCTTTTAATAGGAATTTTATACCAGTAATATTTTGTGATGTCCTTGTTTTTCACTAATAGTGCTGACTTAAATTACATCACATCTCTGAAGTTACGTGTTTCTTTCAGATTTCTTGCCTGATCAGTAGTTCTGGTGCTTAGCAAGATTATTCAATATAGAATACAGATATTGGTGATGAACCACTGATTTTGGTTTAATATGTGTTATTACCATGACTAATGTGCCCAAATTCCATGTGTTGGAGTAGTCACTTGGAAGTAATGGCAGTAAAACTGAATTTGTAAGAGTAGTGTATTTGTTAGAGTATTGCTTCTTTACTTGCACTCTTGAAATTATGTTCAGTGTAGGCCTTGACTGCTATGTCAAACTATTTGAAATGTCTTCAACCAGTGAAAGGCATGGGCAATACTGAACCAGCTGTCATCATGCAAGAACTCATACTCACCTACCAGAGGAAAATGAGAGAGTTTTGTAAAAGTTGCTTTGTAGCTTGACAGATACCAGTTTCGTAGCATAAGGTAAACTTGAAGTAAATTAGCAACTATTTTTTGCAGGTTTCTTCTCTTCTGATAGACTCTATGTGAGTTTATATTTTTATATATGGCAGCATGCAGTGTGAATTCCCCCTTGAAAGACAGTGTCTGTGTGGGTTTGCTAATTCATGATTTTACCGGGACTAGTCCTGTTCCCCAGGCAATCTGTCTCCATTCCTTGGTCTTGGGTCTCCTTAAAGTCCTGCCAAGTGAGGCATGCAGGTTTATTTCTTGAAGAAGCTCAGGGGCAAATGGGCAAGTTGAGCAAGTTTGTTCATTCCTTAGCTTTTGGTTTTTTTTTCTGCCTGGTAGAAAAGGATTGCTGTCACTGTCTTTGTTGCTTCTTTGGCTGAATGCAGGCAAACCTTTTACTCTGTTTTCCTGTAACTTCGAACACAGGGCTTTAGCTCTTGTGTGGCTCTCTCGTGGAAAGAACAAGGCAGTGTGACTTACAAGGTTCCATGCTGGATAGCTACAGATCTTTGAGATCAGTCCTCCTCAACCAGCACAAAGGTACCTTGCACAAAGCCTCTGGGTGGAACTTGAAGGATCACAGCAGAGTTCTGAGTACTGCTTTTTTAATCTCCAGCATGCTGTCTCCTGTTTTGCTTCCACTGCAGTCTTGAGAGTCTGCTGATCTGCAGGGTAATGAGACAGGAAGGATTTGAAAAGACAGAATGACAGAATCAAGTTCCCATTGCCCAGTATTGGCTAACAGTGCATAGAAGGGGAGGGAAGGAAAGGAGATAAATCTGACTACTTCTTGAGGATCCTTTTTACTTTTACTTTTTACATAGATGAAAAGCCCTAGATGAACTATTTTGTCCGGTTGGAGAAGCACAGATCTGTCCTGATTATTCTTGTAGTAAAACCACTTGTAGAAACTTCAGTAGGAAGTAGTGAACATGCTGTTTTGTAGCACGTGTCTAAAGGTCAAAGAATCTACTTAATTATCTTAAAATATTTTGACTGACATGTTGAGGCGGCAGGTAAAAAACTTCCATCCAAAGGATCCAAGAAGTTCCCAGAAGTTAAATGGCATTTTTAAGGCCTCTGTTACAGAAATTGACAAGCTGCTGAACAGGCAAAATACAAGTTGGAGTCCTACTTCTGCCACTCAATCCTGTGAAAGTGATGTAGCAGAGTTTATCTTGATCTCATGAATGATTGTGATTATGAGTAATTTGGTAGCAAGCTCAACATGTACAAAAGACATGGCACTTGACAAACACTTGGAAAACTCTTAAGTGCTTCAGACTGTCGTTCTGTGCCTTTGGCCTACATATCACACAGAAATCTTAATTCCTTGTGTGTTTTAATGAGAATTCAGTGAGTGCTTGAGAATTCATTAATGAGTGCTTTTTAATGAGAATTCATGGAACATGGGACATTCATGGAACTTCTTAAATTTGTCGCTTTAATCTTACAGTCACCTAACTGAGAGCACTTTCTCCACCAAGGCTTGCTGGAATGTGTACCTAGCTTTTTCTCATTTATTTGGAAGTACTTTTTATATGTGAATTCATGTAGTCAGCTGCTCCTGTGTGGTCTCAGTTGCATTCCTTCCACATTTTGGAAGCCAGCTCCCAAAAAAGAACCCCAAAACCAAAAAACAAATTAAAAACCCCATTGAACTGGCTTTGCAAAGTAACTGTTCTGTCTGCTGTTGGAGATGTTTTTATGTCTCAGAACAGATAACACTGTCGTATTTCAGCTGTTTTTAAAGTGTTTTCTGGGATTTTTTTCCCCTAAGGTTTCTTATGCACGACCAAGTTCAGCTTCTATCAGAGATGCAAATCTGTATGTTAGTGGACTTCCAAAAACAATGACCCAGAAGGAACTGGAACAGCTCTTTTCTCAATATGGACGTATTATTACTTCCCGTATTCTGGTTGACCAAGTCACTGGTAAGTAGGCAGTTTTGCATGGCCTTTCATGGACTCACAGTTTAAGAAATATTTCATCTTTCAGTACAGTAGTCTTGTCTCTATAATGTATAAAAGGTGTATGTAGGCCAGAAAATGCATTTTTCTCCTGGAATTGTTCATAAATATGTATGGACAAAAATAGACTATGTAGTATAGTGAGCCAGCTTGAGTCATTTCCACCCTGAAGATGCAGGTTTGAAGTTCGTTTGGTGACTTGCAATAAATTTGCAGCTGCCATGATCTTCCTTTCCAAGGTGCTGCATGAAAATAATCTCCCAGTACCTTACAAAATGCTATTAAACTTTTTTTTTCTAAAAAGAAAATTTTGTGCAGAAATACACAGCTGGTTCTCTGAGGCTAGCATTACAGAAGCCCCAGACTGGCAGTTGCTGTTAAGACTGTTTTCAAGGCTAGGTCATTAAATTTTGGCACACACATTAACGTTGAGTTCCTCAGGAGCAAGTAAGTTCTGTGATTACCCATGCCTTAAAGCACTAAGATGTAGCAGGTTATTTGCATTATTACAGTATGTGTGTCTACCAGGCAGTGGTTGTCAGTGACACTTTGTGGTTACTCTGCAGACTCGGGACAGTAATGCCTGTGGTTTTTGCTGTCTCAGATGGCTGATCTTGAGGCGCTTTATAGTTTTCCAAATCACCTGCGAGGTCTCTGCCAGAAATAAGCAGTTGAATGAAAAGCCAAGTACATGACAGGAGTATTGAGTGTACAAAGCAACGCACAAAGAAGCAGGTTGGGAGAACTCTCCAAGTTCTCCCCCTTCCGGAACACTAAGGGGTGGGACAGAGGAAGTAATTTACTCACATAACTATTCCCTGAATAAGCTGGGTTAGATTTTTTTTTTTATAGTTTTATCTTTTTAAAGCTGAATATCCTCTTGGGTGGCAAACAGCTTTCAGCTGTAGAAGGTCATAAAGTTTTTTAATTGTCTTACTTTGAAAACTTTGCACATGCCAGCATTTGAGTCTTGGCTGACCTTTAGAGGAACTTGTGTGTACTCCTTTGACTTCCACTAAGCTAAAAGAAATCTCAAATGTTGACACCTAATACTTAGAGAGTGTTGTAATAGGTTGAGTTGTTGAGAGTGTAGAGAGGCCTGGAAAGGAAAGCTAAAGCTTCCAAATTTTTTCCAAATACTGACTTGCAGATGTAGCAGATTTGCAGGACAGATTCCTAATTCTTTGTACAATAAATAGGTGTTTACAGTAGGTTCCTGTATATTCATACATAGAAATAGATGGCATTTAACAAATGGACCAGTAAGTAAATATAATTGAACTTCTAATATGTGTGGTAATTCTATTCATACTCATAAATCCTGCTATTTGCAGCATACTTTCTGGCATATAGATTGTTGTTAAGGCTTAGGGTTTCTTGCCTCCTTCTTTTTTAGTAATTTGGAAGAAGTAGGCTCAGAATGGTATGAATAATAAGGTTGTGACACAAACTGACAGATAAAAAATGCAAAGTTGAAGCTGTGACATTTGCCTCTTTAAAGCTTTCTTATGCCTGTTCATTGTCACTTTTGATGGCTTAAATCATTGTTTGTGAACAGAATGCATTTCTTGTCATTGTCTTTCTCAATTGAGGACAAGTGTCTTAACTTATCTGGTTATTCATGAACCAAAATGTAAAGGGGCTCTAAATGACACTAGAAATACTGCAACAAAACATTGATCTAACTAATGTTGGCTGTTAGTAGCTTTAATGTTAATTGGTTCAAGTAACCAGTGTAGCTCAATGTGTTTGTCTAAGACACTTGGAATCTTTGATGTTTGATATTCCTAAGACCTTCCATAAACACTTTTGGATTCCTTTGCGTGTTGCCTATGACTTTTCTATATCAAGAAAAGTTTACTTCAAAAGTGACTCCTAGTGATGTATGGTGATACACCAAAACCAAGTCTTGCTCAGAGGTAACCACTGACTGTTAAAACATGGCCATAATTCCCATTTTTGCAATATAGTATGTACACATCATCATCCTTTCAGCATATTTGCTCCAAAGAGAGCTTCAGGGGATACTGCAGGAGAACAAAAGCCATTTTTTTGCTGCTAGAGTGCAGAGGACTAAGCTATTTACAGAATTTTTGTCCATTTAGGTACTGCAGGGTAGCATAAGCTGACCAGAGGTTACAGTGCAGCTGGTTTGGGTTCATCTCCATCCAACAAAATTGCTTTGTTTCCAATGTCCACTTTGGCTCACTATATTTGTTTCCACTGTTTTCCCTCAAACTCCCAAGCTTTTTACACAAATGTGTTTTACAATAGTTAAATTCAAAATTTAAATCAAAATTACAGTAAAAAATTCTTACTGTACACAAGAGCTCAGTTCTGTCAAGCTTGAAATTATCATGTGTTCACAGCATTTGACCATCAACATAGCAATTGCCCACACAAATAAAAGTTACCATCTAATATTCTGGAGTCTGTAAATTCATTTCTGTATGCTTTTTTCACCTTGTGCAGGGGTGTCACGGGGTGTGGGGTTTATCCGATTTGACAAGCGAATTGAAGCTGAAGAAGCTATCAAGGGCTTGAATGGCCAGAAACCTCCAGGTGCCACAGAGCCCATCACTGTAAAGTTTGCTAACAATCCAAGCCAAAAAACCAACCAGGCCATTCTTTCCCAGCTGTACCATTCTCCAAACAGAAGGTATCCCGCCCCTCTAGCTCAGCAGGCTCAACGTTTTAGGTAAGTCAAATTATGTGCACAATTGTGCTGAAAGTTGCATGTTCCCACAGGCCTGTCTGATTGCCTCCACTCCTATGCATTCTTGCTTGTCTGACTTTTCTGTGTGAAGGAAACACATCAGTGTTGAACTTCAGCTATGCTTCCACAGTACAGCTAAAACCAAAAATGCATGCCATCCTATTGATAGTGTTTCAGCGTCTAATAAGCATACTTACTTAAACCAAGGTGGCATCTTTATTGTACTCACTCACTAAAATATATTTTCAAAGATTACTTTTCATTTTCTAGGTTATTCTTGATTCATGTGCAAGTTGATTCAGTTACTATTGACCTAGGAGACAGTGTTTTTTTCTTAGGCATATGGCATACCACAGCCAGCTTCCTCCTTATCTACCCCTACATTTTTCCTCCACATTCTAGCTTTCAGTTTTTTTCCTAGTTAGTAGTCTGTGTTCTCCATGCCGTACTTTGCCTTTTCTTTTTACAGCCTTTCATAAGGAAGATTGTTCTCGTATTTTTTGCATGTGCTTTTTGAGATTTATGTTCCCGTCATTTTGAAACTATTGCCATATAGTTCCCTGTGCTATTTAGTGTATTGAAAAGAACAGTACTGTAGTACTACAGAAACACTGTACTACCTACATCCATGAGTACCTTGGATTTTTTTTGGTGATCTTCATTATTCTTCCCTCCCTCTGTCCCTGAACAATGTGATTGGGTTGTGTTAAATAGCAATACACTCAAAGAGTATCTCTGTTTTGTTTTTCAAGAAACAAAACCAGTTGACAGCTTGCTTCAGAGAGAATATACCAATTTTCAAAAGCTCTGCATTGGCTAGGCTTGCTTATAAGCCAAATATTAAAGAGTTCATGGTCTGCACTTCTGTCAGAATTCCTGAATTTTTCTTTTCTTCAGCTTTTTGGTCTTATGTGCTGCATCTCACAGGTGTGAGGAGTAGATGTTCCCCTGCAGGAGAGGGGATAAGCAATTTCATTCACTTTTTTTTAGCTCTTCTTACCATTTTTTAGGTAATAAAAGGGCTGCCTTACAACACAGTTGTGAATATTGCATAAAAGTAGATTTGCAATTATTCTATAGACAGAGTCTGGGGGAAGAAATTTCAGGGTGGACTCAAGTGCATTGTATGAAATAAGATCATGGGTTTTGTGTTACAAGCTTATTCAACATTCTCCAGCAATGACCTGGTGCAATTGCCCCATCTCTGTTAGTAGTTGCCAGAGGCCTGAAAACAGTTTAAACCTTAATAATAAAAGCAACAGGATCTTGAAGAAACAAAAGCAACAATGCTTCCTTTTTTTTCTTATTAAGAGAAAACTGGGGCTGAACTTTCAAAAGCAGCTCTGTATAATTGTTCCTCAGTTTCTATAAGATGTATAACTTAAAGGATCTTCAAAAATTTTCCAGTGAAAGTCCCTGAAAATTATGTCCAGAATATTTTCAAGTCTTCAAGGTAACTGCTGAAAAATCATACAAGAGATACCATTGCTGTATTAAGTCCTCATCTGATGGCCCTTGTAATAAGGACTGTAAGTGGTGGTGTTTCTAGAACTCTTCACCTTGCTCTCCACCCCTGATGTCAATGACAGTAGACCTCAGACATCCACACTGTCTATTGATAGTAGTAAAGTATTTTTTTATTTCCTTTTTTCCGCTCTTTTAGGTGATCAGTAGTTTATTGTTAGTGTATTCTGCAAACCCAGCTCACTGCAGAATCAGTGCTCTGTGGAAAACTAAATCAGGTGTGCATTTTTTTACCTAAGCTCATATTTTGAGTCTTGGTCTATAATCCATAGATCTGTAATAGGACTTCCTCTTTGCACATCTGGGATTTGTCAGAAAGAAACAAGAGCTTCTTCAGGGTAAACATTTTTTGAAAGAAGCAGTTTAAGGTACTCCAGGAATAAGAGCAATAGGAGTGGTGTGCCCTGCATATTTCAAATATTGGCTAGATAATTTCAAGGGGTTTGGAGTTGTGGTGGCATTCTGTAATTGGGGGAATGGGAGGCAAGAAACACATGGGGAAATATTGAAAATTATATATGTGTGTGTATGTGTGTGTGTGTGTGTATTCTAGAAACATTTCATCCTGGAAAATCAGCATCATAGAATATTCTGGGTTGGAAGGCACCCACAAGGATGGAGTCCAGCTCTTAGTCCTGCACAGGGCCAAGGGTCACAC
>VWZP01005181.1:0-46300 GCA_013396995.1 Dicaeum eximium
ATAAAATAAAATAAATTAAAATGTCAGTAAACAGTGCTGAGTGTGACATCAAGTTACTGAGGGCAGTGAGCTCATGCCCTCAGTAGAAAGCTGAGTCAGTTCCGGCCACAATGAGCTTTGTGGAAGGAACATTTTCCAATGCTCTTTAGGGAAATCTTAGGGAGAAAGTAAACAGATATCTGCCCACAAACCCCTGCCCCTCTGCCTCTCTCATCACAGCAGCAGCTGGGGAAGAGGATGCTGGTGCAGCAAAGGGGATCCCCCACCTTGGGGCAGTGCCAAGGTGCTCCCAGTTTCTTGTTTGGCAAATTAATTGGGGAAGAGAAAGGAATAACAGCCTGGCCAACTGGGCTGGGCTGGTGGGACTGTCCTGACTCTCAGGGATGATGTCCTGACGTGCCCCATCTGCTCCTGAGCTGTGTCCCTTGGGCAAAGTTTCCTCGGAGGCTTCTCCCCCCTCCCTCCCCGGGGCTCCTCTCTGTCGAGGAAGTATCTTTGATCAGTCGAAAAGAAACCAGGAAAATATTTTCCACTTGTGTCAGGATAAAAACGGCTCGAGCCAGGCGTGATTGATAGCTGAAAAAACCGGGAGCAGCCCCCGTGCTGTTTGGGAAGGCTTCCCACTGTCCTTGCTTACAGTAAACACCGAATATATTTAGCTGCAGAGCCCAGCATGACACAGCCTCTTGCTGCAATAATAGCAGCGCCTCATCTCCTTCCCTTTTTTTTTTCTCTTTTCTAAGAAATGGGGTTGATAGAGCTCCCAGGATGCCGGGTAGTGATTGCCTCACCGTGCTCCTGGGCCACCAGGATCTGTGTTTGCCCTTGTTTACCAGCTCTAGCAACTGCGGGCTGTGGTGAGTAACTTGGCAAACAGGAGTTCAGGAGGCTGTGGCACATCTCTGTGTGGCACCAGTGACACTGCTCAGACCCTGCTCCCAGCCTGACTGGGCACCCTGGGCCAGAAAAATTGTGAGATCTTCATCAGGACCTGCCTGTGTCTTGTTCCCACCCTTTGTTTGCCCCACACTTTCTATTCTATACTATTATACTATTTTATTCTTTATTTACCAACAGCTGTAATAGTGCAATGTTTTAAAAACACTGGCCAGACACCAAGGACTTTAGGGAAATAAAAGCCCTTCCCAAAGGTCCCTCTGGGATCCTTTATCTGATAATGAACATTTTACCATCTCCCAGCTCTATGTCACCCTCTTAGCAGTGGTGGCTTCTCAATCTGTTCCCCAGTCCCTCTCCATATTAGGTGCAATTGGGCAGCTCCTCTCTCCTCCCCCATGCTGTAATTAGCATTTTTTGGCTTGAGTCACGGCCTGTAATCATCTCTAGCCTGCAGTCACTGCAGAGGAGAGCCCTCCCCCAGAAAAGATAAACCTCTGCTTGTGTTCTGAGGGACACGGTGCTCCAGGCACAGCCTCGGCTCTGGGGCAAGTGGCAGCACAGAAAGAAGGTGAAGGCAATTATTTTGTGTGCTCTCACATCCCTCTCAGTGGGAAATTACAAGGCAAACTTGGTTATTATTAATTAATTACTTAGAGACCTCTGGCCAAGGTGTGCAGGAGTGGAGCCCATCCAGGTGACAAAGAAGTGTCCCCCCAGAAGAGCCCTGGGGTGGGCCCTGATCACGGTGCAGGGACATTTGGGCCGCAGGTGTGACAGCACTGGGGACTTGCTGCCTTTCCAAGGAAATTGGAATTGGTTCTGCAGCAGGGCAGGATTTGGGATGTGGCACCGGGAACCCCCAGGTGCTCCCAGGAATGCAGCAGCTCCAAAGCTCTGCTCCAGGAGCCAGGAGCTGCTCTGGGATAAAATCAGCAGTGAGTGGAGAAAGATTGGGGATAGAAATGAGCAATCCTGGCACAGATCAGGAGCACGGGGAGAGGAGCAGCAGCCGTGGCTCAGACAGAATTGGCCGTGGCTCCAGTGGGACCTTCAGGGTGTAACAGCAGCCTGGGGACCCTGAGATGGGGCTGCAAACTCCCAGACACTTTAGGGAGGTTGATCATGAACGAGTTTATAGCTTATGAGGGATTTGTAAGGGAGCCAGGGCCCAGATAATGGGGGATTTTAATTACTTAGATATTGATGGATATAATAAGCATGCAGCAAACCACAAAGGGAAACCTATGGCTGGAGGGGAGAGTGAGATTGATCTATGCACAGCATGTTAAATCACTTAAATCATTCAGAGCCTCTTCTGGCCCCAGCTCCAGGAGCAGAGCCAAGTATGATAAATAAGGCCGGGATTGGGAAGTGTCTAGAATCCAAATGTTTGTATTCCTGTTCGATTTCAAATATTCACGGGGACAAAAGCAGCAAAGCACTGCTGAGTCTGCCTGGGGGCTGTGGGGATTCCTGTGCAGGGGCTGGCAGCCCAGCACCAGGAAAGGTGCTCAGGAACTTTTGCCCAGATTTGTCTCAGTGGTGACCTGGGCGAGACCTGGGCACGGCAAGGAGGGACCCAGAGGCCAAAGCAATTGAGAATTATGGAAAATCTGAGCCAGCAGTGTGGGTGGGATGAGGGCTGGGCATGGCCCAGGGAGCAGAGGGAGCCTGGCAGGCAGGGCTGGCCACCTCCTGCAGGCTGTTCCCAGGGCTGGTGAGGCTCTGTGAGGGTTGGTGCACCCAAGGTGTGCCCAGGTGAGCTCTCCTCCTGCCACCCTGGGCGTGCACCAGGCTTCCTTCTCCACCACACAGGTCTGACCTTCAGCTAGAACAGGGGAAAATCTCTGCTTAACTCTGCAAAGAGTCAGGTGGACACTCAAAAATGTGGCTGGAAGAGCTGTTGGGCTGCTGGGCAGATCCACAATGAAAAGATGTGCCTCAGTGCTGCAGGGACAGGGCCTGGCTCCAGAGATAAGGGAGATTTCGGTGTGGGTGGCACTGATTTGGGGCTGGAGCTGCTGCTCTGGATGTGAGCAAGGGCTGTGACATCTGTCCTGATTTTCCATCCACTCCCTGGCAGGCGTCAGTCCCAGCTGACCCAGCAGATACTGCTGGGCTCAGTGAATTGGTGCAAAATCCCATTCTCAGTCATGTGGATCCTGGGCAGACTGCTCACCCCAGCCTCACTGCAGAGATGTGCCTCTGGGAGCTGAGGTCTGGGGGGCAGCACCTCTGAAGGAGAGAGGGGATTCTGCTCTTTTCAGCTTTTCCCTTGCTGAAATAACATTAATTCTATCACTGAGCTGCAGAAATGGTCTTAACCCTGCCTGTTCCAGACTGTCCCAGCTGGGTCTGACAGAGAGCAGAGCCTGGATTGCTGCTCAGGAGGGGTGATGGCCGTGGCTGGACTCATCCCACACATTCTGGGCTCCCCCAGAGCCTGCCAAAACAAACCCTTGAGGACAGAGAGGGGGCTCAGCTTGGCAGGCTGTGGCAGCACAAGGTGGGACGCAGCACGGATGCCAAGCACACGGTTATCCTCGAACACACTGTGCCATTTTTAGGCACAGGCATAAATTATTTAAATGCCACGTGCTTCCAGTCAGAATGCACCTGAGGCTTTAGATGTCTTGTGATCAATGGTAGACAGCCATGGTTTGAAAACAGAGAGGAATCAAAGCTCTCCTGGAGCAGCTGTCCCAGCCTGCCAGGAGAGCACGCAGGAAAGGACTGAGCCTCACTGTGTGGGCACTTCAGGGCAGCAGGATCCTCGCTGAATTCCATCCTAAAGGAGCTGCAGCTGATTGTTTGTGAGCTGCCTGTGGCAGAGCCCTGAGTCAGGCACGGAGCCTGGACTGTTTGCTGCCCTGGGAACTCGGTGGCCTGACCCCTTCTCTGCACCTTCCCTGCTCACCAAAAGAAGGGGAGTGTGCCCTGCAGAGCAGGGAACCCCCTCGGCTCTCTGTTGGGATCCAGGGCACAGAGAATGGCTCTCTGCCTGTTTTAAGAAATTCTGACCCTCAGCAGAACTCTGCTTTTAACCTTTGTCCCTGGGAAAAATTGCCAAGGCTTTGGGATGAGTTAGAGCACACAGGGAGTAATATGTACAACTAGTAGTAGTGTATCACAGAGTGAAGAATTTAGGGTTTTAGGATTTTAATATGAGAGTGAACAGGAGACAAAATGGAGGATTTGGGGTGTTGTCCCTTCTTCCTTCTTGTCCCTCTTCAGCTCCATTTTCTGTAGCACTGGTGGCAGAAAGTTATTGGTTAGAGAAAGTAGTAATGTGGAAGTTACGTGAATAGATCAGTAGAAGTTACTGGTAGAAAAGTAGAAACAAAGTAGGTGTTAGAAAGTGATTGGGTTAAACAGCTTTAAAAGGCCTTGGTTTGGGTGTTTGGGNGCAGGGGAACCCCTCCAAAGGGCCCAGGGGTTGGGTTCCCACTCTTGCTGGGACCAAAAATACCCCACACTCTCCAGAGCCCTCCAACACCTCTCTGATTTCCCATCTCCTCTTGTCTTCTGAGGTGACACAAATCCATTTTCCTTGCTCCTAAGGACCTGCTCCTGACCCTGGTGGCACAGGGCAGCATGTTCAGGGAAGGGAGTTTGCAGAAGGAAGAAAACCCACCCTGCTGGGAGTCCTGTGGCCCTTCCTGGCACCTGCACCGCTGCTGCCCTGCGGGGTTTGAGCATTTTCAGCACGTGTAGAGCCCCTGTCCCCTGCAGGGCCAGCCTGCCCCAGCTCCCTCCAGTCCTGGCTGTGCTTCTCATTTAGATGGAGTGATTTTTCCCCTGCTCCAAGTTTGCTATTTTCCTGAAATGGTCTGAAATGTAATAGAGCAAGACAATCATCGGGATGAAATATTTCCTCCATGAAATATGCAGCAGCTATCCAGAAATGAAGATCAAGTGGAAGGAGCGCTGCCAGGCAAAGATTTAAAGGTGCTGACACGTTCCCGTGGGTTGTTTACTGAAGTCATCTCTGAAGCCCCAGTTTTAGGGCTATATTCAAAAAAGAGCACAAAATACAATTTAGCAAGTTTTTAATAATTCAAGCTACAGTGTGCTGAGCTTGTTTTTGCCCTTATGGGAACAACACCTCATTTCAAAGGACCTTGACTCTCTTCTGGCAGTGCAGAAGGGGCACTGCCAGGGCTATTTTTGCACCAAGGCACCGATTGGGTGTGAATCCTGCCTCTGGCGGCTGTGCCAGCAAAACCTGGGGAGGCAAAACAGAGCCATATGGCCCCATTTCCCTCAAGATGCAAATTCCAAGGAACTTGGGCGTGCTGACTTGCTAGAGAAGGGCAACATGGGCACCTGGCATTACCAAAAAAAAAAAAAAGCACAGAGGCTCCTGTGCTGGGCGGGGCTGGGCTCACCTCGCACCACAGCCTTGTGCCAAGAGCCGTGCTAAAGCTTTTTTTTGTAATGCCAGGCTGCGAGTTATTGTGCTGCCGGTGCCTAGTGAGGATCAGGGCTTTGTCAGAAGTATTTTTCCCATGCTGGCCCCTTGTGGAATCGGTGTATCCCCATGTTCTATCGCTGAGATTAAAGTGAAGCCCCTGTGACATCCTGAGCCCTTCAGGAACAGGAGATGGGTTTGGCCATGCAGGGCACCCCCTGTGCCTCGGTACAGCCTCACCCCGTGCCCGCCGGACTCCTGGACACCCCGAATTTATCCCCCAGCTTGGCTCCCCTCTCTCATCCCCGCTCCTCTCGTGGCGGGGTTTGAGAGGCTTCAGCATCACCCCCTTGACGGGAGAGTTGCGTTTGTTGGAGTTCACCTGTGGAGTGAATAATCAGGGAGATGTGAGGGGACAGGAGCCGTGTCCGGGTGCCACAGGCTGGGGGTCACAGCGGGGAGCTCCTTCTTGCCCTCCGCTGTCCCCCGAGCCCTGTGCCCGCACCCCCCGGTCCCACCCGTGCGCTCCCCGCCGTCCCCGCTCCCTGCTCGGGGAGCCAAACGCGGCTTTCTGTCGCCACCTGGTGATGGCCAAGATGCGAGGGGGTGATGGACACACAGCCCGGTCGGGAATCGCTGCTTTATTCCTCCGTGGGACCCCCCCGTGTCTGTCCGAGCCCCCGCCCGGCGTGGAGCGGGGGAGAAGCGGGGCTTGGAGGGACACGGCTCTGTTGTTTTAAAAGGATCTGTGCCTGGAAAGCTGTTTGTTTCTCTGGGTTCTTGTGTTGGGAGCTGAATGAGGCTCCTTGACTCCAGTATCAGATTTATGATTTATTAGAATGACTCCATTATTCAGAAGGTTTTAGGGCTAAGGTGCCACGTTCAGAGTTACATGTTTCCTTCACCATGTCAGAGCAAGACTCTCCTGCTTACAAAGTCAGAGAGATTACAACCTCTACATCATTGACTAGAAAGAGAAAACCGCATCTCCTGTATCAGGAGACAGAGCAAAGGAATGCATCTGTTGTCCTTGAGTCCACCCACAGACACAGGTCTGTTTTTACAGAAATCTGCAGAGAAGTCAGCTTTCCCATGGAAGGAAAATGTCCAGCAAGTTTCCATCTAAGAAACTTATAAAATGGCTGTGACACAGCTTGTCCCTGGGGCCCGGGGATGACAGGAGGACGCTGTGCCTGTCCCCGTGCCACGGGAGGATGCTGAGCTCTCTCTCAACAGCCCCGAGCGTGTCCCCATGTCCCAGACGTGCACAGGTGTGAAGGCAGCTGCTGACGGGAGGTTTTGGCTCTTGGCTCGTGCGTTGCAGACGGACACCGAAACCCCTCGGCCTCCTGCACCCACTTTGGGCAGCCCTCGGGGTAGGTCAGGCACTTATCACGCCCTCCCTGGTGGTGTCCCTGATGCTCTTCAGGAAGCTGAAGATGTGGGACCCGCCGGTTCCTTTAGCCTCCAGGGCAGACGGAGCCTTTCCCGCAGAGGGGCCGGCCCTGGCGCTCGGCTCTGCCCGCCTGGCTTTGGCTTTGGCGGCCGCGATGGCGATGAACTTGGTGACAACGGTGATGTGGTAGGACCTGAAGTCTGCCAGGGCACACACGCAGCGATTGAAGGCGGCGCGGAGCCGCGAGTCCCCCGAGGACAGCACGAGCTGCTTGAGGGACACGGCGCCGCGGATCTCCTCCACGAAGGCTCGGTGAGGTGGGGGCATGTACTCCCTCATCCTGTGCAGGAAGGCAGCTGCGAGACACCAAAAAAGCAAGGGATGAGCTGTGGGGAGTGGATTAAAGGCCCCCATGTGGGTCTGGGGGTCTGTGGATGAACGGTGATGGGACAAACCGAGATGAGAGATCTTTGTAAGTCTTAAGCTGGTTTCAGGAGCAAGCAGTTTATTGCTTGGGGTGTGGGTAAAAGGGTCTTGCTAAGAGCTGCCAGGCGCAGCTCAGGGCAGGACTGAGAAGAGAAAGAATAAAGCAAGAGAGTAAGAGTGTAACAGTAAGGAAGGTAAAAGTAAGAGAGCAAGAGTGGTAAGAGAATAAGAGCTAAGAGAAGTAAGAGAGAGGTAAGAGTGGTAAGAGAGCGAAGTTCTTGTTATAATGCATTAAATCTTTTTCTGTGCTGAATATTCTAATTTACACTAACCAATCTAGTACAAGATATAAATCTTATAGCATTTACATACAGCTTATAAGAATCACTACATTAACATACTGTGTTACATTTTAAACCCTAAAGACCACCCTTTGGACCCTTCTTACCAAGCAGGTAAGGTCTGCTCTGATCCTCGGGCTGTTAATGAGGACAAGAGATTACGTCCTGCAGGCCATCCTATTGTTTTCTAGTTGAGGCTTGGCATCTGAGACATCAAAACTTGCCTTCAATTCCACCTCACCCACATGCTCCACATTCCCAAAGTCCAAACAGTCACAGTTATAAGGCTTTTCTATTTCATCTAACCCAACACCCCAACCCTCTAGGAGAGAAGCTGGACTGGAGCTGTGGTGCTGGGACCCCTGACAGCCCCCACAGCCTCCTCTGCTCTGCCTCCAATTAAGTGACAAAGAAAACCCATATTAGGTCAGTGCTCCATTAGGACTGGTGCTAACCCTATAAGGCAGGGTTTAGCCCTGCTCCCAGCCTTTTGGTTTGAGGGTTTTTTTGCTAGTAAAGTGGTTTTGCCAATTTCTGGTAAATATTTCTATTGTGGGCTGGACTAACAAGGAGCTTTATGAATGGCCTCTCACTGGCAGGATGCCTGCACGCTCTGCTCCCTCATCTCTGGGCCCATAGAGAGCCTCAGCAAAAAGCTGCCATGCAAGAAGCCAAAATGCTCCTTGCATTTGTGAGTTTATCACGGTGAGGAAGTGTCACAGCCATTTTATAAGTTTCTTAGATGGAAACTTGCTGGACATTTTCCTTCCATGGGAAAGCTGACTTCTCTGCAGATTTCTGTAAAAACAAACCTGTGTCTGTGTGTGGATTCAAGGACAACAGATGCATTCTGTCTCCTGATACAGGAGATGTGGTTTTCTCTTTCTAGCCAATGATGTAGAGGTTGTAATCTCTCTGACTTTGTAAGCATCTTGCTCTGAACATGGTGAAGGGAACATGTAACTCTGAACGTGGCACCTTAGCCCTAAAACCTTCTGAATAATGGAGTCATTCTAATAAATCATAAATCTGATACTGGAGTCAAGGAGCCTCATTCAGCTCCCAACACAAGAACCCAGAGAAACAAACACCTTTCCAGGCACAGATCCTTTTAAAACAACAAGGAAGCACCTGCCAGAGCCACATTTATAACCTTCCTCCCTGGAAGTGGGCAGAGGCTCTGCAAGGGTGAGATGGGCACATCCCCCTGCCTGACAGAGCTCTGGGAACCGCTCTGGCTCGTCTCTTCCCCTGCTCCTCCTTTGCTTTGGGGAGGGAAAAGCTGGGTTCTCACCAGTGTCCTGTCGGTGGCAGATGCCCAGGAGCTCGTCGAAGGCGTGCAGGACCGTGCTCTGCGCCGCGCTGCCCCCCGAGAAGGCCAGGGGCTCCGGGGACACCCCCTCGTAGACGAGCCCGTGCGCCATGGCTGGGTTGTCCTTCCAGCTGAGCAGGAGACACGGCAGTCAGGCAGCGGCCAGGGGGCTGGGGACAGGGGCCTGTGAGAAGGGACCCTGGGCTGGCAAAGAGAGAGCAAAACATTCCTGGCCCAGCCCATGGATCTCCTCCTCCAGCTCTGCCATGTCAGGAGATAAATGTGGAAATGAAATACTGAGCCACGGCACACAGTGAGGTGAGGGGAAGGAGAAATCCTTCATTTTCCTTTGGCAGAAGAGCGTTCTCTGGGATCTCCATGCCCTAGTGAGCACCCTGTGGTGTGGTGCTGGGACACTTTGCCCTGCCTGGCTGCAGCTCCTGCTCCAGTTCAGGGAGGTTTCTGCAAGCAGAGCTGCCTTAGGTGTGCAGGAGGGGAGGGGCAACTTGTCTGGGCAATAGTGGCACTTTAGATCAGTTCCTTGAATGTCAGTGGCCTTTTTGAGAAGCATGTAGTCACCCAAACACTCCTCTGAAACCCTGAAATTTGGATTTTCCTTTGTTCTTGTTAGTCAAGGTGATGTCTTTTTAAAAGGCATTTTAAAGATGAATAGAGGCCAGGCCAGCCTGCCTCTATTTATCTCTGCAGATAACAAGCAAGGATGGGATTTCCTCCCTCTGAAGCTGCTGGTCCTGGGCAGGTTGGGAGCCAGCACTGCTGGTGCCTCACACACTCACCCTGAACCCTGTCAGCCCCTCTTGTGCCGAAATGGAGAAGTGCTCACACCCAACTGGAGCCAGAAGTTGCAATTTCAGGGAGGTAAAGTGCCTGGCACAAAAGTATCTGTTGACCTTTAGCAGAATGCACCATTCCATGAGGCTTTTGGTGCTGGCTGCAGTGTCTGTTGGGCTGCAGGAATAGATTTTACACAAACTGCAGAGAAAATAGATTCATTATCAAATACCAGAATAATTTTAGTTCTCCCAGGATTGTATTTATAGTAACCTCTACTACTGGGAAGTTCTTATAAGCAGAAGGGAATTTAAAAGGCATGTTTTCCCAAGCTGATGATCACCGAGACAGGGTCAGCTTGGATAAAAAATGAGAGAAACTTCATCACGATGCATGGAGCCTCTTTCTTGGGAATGCTGAGATATGATGGAGAGAAATAAAAATAGAACCCCCCTGAGAAGCCTGGGACCCAGAGTCTGCAGATGCTGCAGCTCCCCAGGGATGCTGAGGGGTGGTGAAGGCGCCGTGCTGGGCTCCTGGGACTGAGGTTCTGCCTTACCCAAACGGCATTTTCAGTATTTGGGGGATTTTCTTTTTTTCAGCTGACAGAATTGTAATAACAGAGCAGCAGCAAGAGGATTGTTACAGATGTTTCCGTAACACGCAGACGGAAGAGCCTCTGCTCAGCTTTGCAGCTTTGTGCACAGTGTGGAAGTAAAGAGAAATTCCTCTTCCCCTGTCAAAACTGTTCGGCCAAGAGCAGGAAAGATTCATTTGTGCACAACTCCGGCTGTTGGGGCTGTCAGGACTGGGGTGAAGCATGGGATGGAGAGAAGCTGGAGGGAGGCAGACCCCAGCCCTTGGCCACAGGCCATGCCCAGCTGATCCAGTGCCTAGGAATTCCTGAGGGACAGGATCGTGATGCTGGAGGGAGCATCCCTGCCCCCTGACCTGGGGAATGCCACATCCCACCTGGGCTGCCCCTTCCCTGCACATTCCCAGCTGCCCCCAGCCCTGGGAGCTGCCAGCACAGTGGCCCTGAAGGGAAACAGGCTGCACTTACCCCGAGAGAAAGATCCGGATCACAGAGTAGAAAACTTCTGGATCCACATAGTCTAGGAGGAAGGCAGTGAGATCAGAGGTGAGGGGCAGTGCCACCAGGGTGTGTGAGAGCTGCAGCGTGCACAGGCACTCACCGTGCATCCGCCTCAGCGCCTCCCTCATGGCCTCGATGGCCCCTGCCAGCTCCTGCAGGGCTCTGTGCAGGGTGTCCTTGTCACCCTGCAGGATGGCACCCAGGGCCCGGGGGATTGCCTGCCAGAGGAGACCACCAAGTCACAAAGGGGTGGGATGTCTGTGTGCAGTGGCTCTGGACATTTGCTGCCCCCCATGCCAGCTCTGCCCCTTCCCCAGAGCAGGCTGAGGGGACAGGAACACCTTGTGGGTGCACCTCAGGTAAGCAAGGAGCCCTGACACAGCGTGGTACCCACCTTAATGCCAGGCACAGCTGCCTTCTCAACAAGCAGGGTGACAAGGATGAAGCCCCGCAGGCTCTCTCCCCCAGGCAGTGTGATGATGGTGTCCAGGTTCCTGCAAAAGGGCAGAGGGATTGCAGGGGTGGTGGCTGAGGATTTCCCTACACACTGAGACCTTGGAACAAAACCATCCCAGACTCCAGAGCCTCTAATCTGCAGCCTGTGCAGAGAGGGGCTGGCACAGAGTGAAAGGGGAGCAGGTTTAGGGGGCCCTGCCATCCTCCCTGTGCCTCCCCAGAGCAGCCAGCAGCTCTGCCACAGTCCCTTTGCTGTGGTCACAGTGGCACTTGTGTGACAAACACTGTTCTTGTGTGCACACATCAAGAGAGGCTCAGCCCAAGCAGTGCTGGAGAGCGGAGCCAATCCAACCAAAACCAGCACCGTTAGAAAATAAATGAGCATTAACTACTTACTCAATTTCCAGAGGCCTGAAGGCATTTCAGTTATGGCCAACGAGTGCACAAGAAAAGGAGAGAGAGGGAGAGAGATTATAAATTGTTCTAGGGACGGTCTGTGCTCTGCAGGGAATAGAGGAGCTGTCCCCAGGGGCTGCTCCCAGGGACACCCACCTCCCCACAGAGCTCCTGCGCCCACACCCACGAGGCCAACCCCAGCAAAGGTGGGATTTGAGGGGTTTTGGCAGAACAGGAGCAGTTTGGGAGCAGCCTGTCCCCAACACCTGCTCATCACTGCTGCCCAACCACAGGGAGAACCATGATTCATCTGCTGGCATTTGCCTCCTTACCCATTGGGGTCCTTCCTCCTCCAGTTGGCCAACACAAAGTCTGCATGGCTGAGGATGGGCGGGAGATCCAGGGCCTGGGAGACCTCCCAGTAGGGGACAGCGAGATTTCGAGGCAGGACCTGAGTGTGACAAAGCACAGGGGAAGATGGGGATGTTGTCAGGCTGGGGATGTGTCTGCCTGCAGGCAGCAGCCCACAGGAGAGGGGCTTTGCTCCCATGGGATCAGTTCTGAGGGAGCAGCATCAGCTCCCAGAGCCCAAGGAGCAGGTGAACCTGCTTTACCTTGCCTTTACCTGCACGGTGCCCTCCTCGCCCTCCTGCCAGACGTAGCCCATGGTGATGAAGCTGAGCACCAGGTGTGCCAAGTGCAGCTCCTCACGTCCTCGCAGGTGCTGCGTGCTCAGCTGCGGCATCTGCCAGGGAAACCCTTGGGAGCAAGGAGCAGAGCCAGCAATGCCAGGGCTCCTGTGGTGGAGGGGCTGCCCTGCCAGTCAGGGGAACCCTCTTGGTGCTTCTCCCCTGCCTTTATGCCTCCCTTCCCACCCTGTCTGCAGGATTTGCTCCTGCTGCACCGTTGCTGATTTGTGAGCAGGGACAGTAATCCTCAAAAATGGGGTTTTCCTCAAAAAGGAGGAGGAAATCCTCCTTTTCCTCAAAAAAGTTTTCCTCAAAAAGGAGGAGGAAATCCTCCTTTTCCTCAAAAAGGTTTTCCTCAAAAAGGAGGAGGAAATCGTCCTTTTCCTCAAAAAAGTTTTCCTCAAAAAGGAGGAGGAAATCCTCCTCCTGCTGCTGGGATGCCCATGGGAGCAGCTGATCCCGAAAGGGTCAGTGTGACAGGAATCTGACAGAGCACCTGTGCTCCTTTGGCAGGGAGCACAGCTGGGATGAGACACAGTTCTTGTGACACCCAGAGGGGCCCTGCTCCAGCCCCTGCTGGCTGCTGAGCACCTGGATCAGGTGCAGGAGTTATTTCTGTGCCAATGTTCAGACTTTGCTGTCTCCTGGTGTCAGCCCTGGCTCGGCACACATCCGTGCTGCTGGGCTGCTGTTTCACAGACCCTGCTGTGCCAGACCAAGGCTTGAAAGAGCTTGAGAGGCAGGAAGGAGAGCACCATACCTGGTGAACGTGTGAGCGGAGCTGGTGGGCCGTGATCAGCTGGGGCAGCTCGTGGGCGAGCTCCATCCAGGGGCCGTAGGGTGCCGGGAGCTCTGTCTGGGTGCAGAGAGGAAATGTGAGTGTCCCCAGGCTCCCAGCACCCAGCCAGACTCTGTCTTGGTGGAGAAAGCAAATGTGAGTGTCCCCAGGCTCCCAGCACCCAGCCAGCCTCTGTCTGGGTGGAGAGAGGAAATGTGAGTGTCCCCAGGCTCCCAGCACCCAGCCAGACTCTGTCTTGGTGGAGAAAGCAAATGTGAGTGTCCCCAGGCTCCCAGCACCCAGCCAGACTCTGTCTGGGTGCAGAGAGGAAATGTGAGTGTCCCCAGGACCCACCCAGCCTCGCACACCTCTGCTGATGGCTGGGCTCTGCCTCTCCCTCCTGTAAGGTGCTCACAAATTAATGGATGGTGAGCACAATCTGTCTGTCCCCACTGCCACTGTGGAGCCAGGCCAGTAGCAAACAGCCCCACTTTGGGCACAGAAGACCTGCCCTTCTTGTGCTCCCAAAAATCCTGTGGAGCCAAGGCCAGTGTGTAAGTGGCAGAGCTCCTTCACCTCTCCTCTGTGGTGCTTTCATCATTTTAAAGGGTAGAGGTTTGTCCTAGCAAACCTCCCCTTGCCAAAACAGCACCTGCCTTCCTCATTCTTGTTTGTGAAGTGTTACAGCAAAATGCTGAACCAAAGCTCCCCTCACCAACCCCTCTATTTTCCTGTCTGCCCCCTGAGCATGCAGATGGAGGGAGGCACAGGCAGCTCCTACCAGAGGATTGGGAAGCAGAAAGCCAAACTCCTCGGAGATTTGGAAGCTGCTCAGTGCCAGAGGCAGCGGGGGCTCCTCGGTGTCATCGCTGGCCTCCATTCCTGCACCCTGGCTCTCAGGATGAGCTCTGGCCTGGCCACCCCGGGCAGTTTGTGCTGAGCCAGCACCAGCACCTTGTCCTGGGGGGTCAGGCCTGGCTGCCCAATGGCCAGAGGGGCTGAGCAAACACGGCTAAAGGTTGCTGATAAGGCTTTGTCGTGGAGCAAACGTTAAACTCTGTCCCCGTGGGTGTCCACCCATGGGAAAGCTCTGAGGAGGGGGCCATGAGCCACACACATCCACAGACACACAGGAGAGCCCCACTTGAATGGCAGCCACAGCACCTGAGCAGCTTCACAGCCCTCACACACAGGCAAATCTCAACCACCACCGTGTGCCCACAGAGAAAAGGGGACAATCTCAGCAGCTGTGGCCCCTAGGCCCCGAGAGCAGGGTTAACTCTGACAAAAAACACAAACTATGTAAGCATAAAACCAAAGGGCACTGGCCAGGACACCAGCTTTGCCCAACACCTTTAATTAGTGCCCGTGGTGCTGCCCCAGCACTGGCTCTGCTCTTGGGTCCGTGTCTGTCTTCATCTCCAGGTCTGGCTCTAGCTCTAGGTCTGTCTTCATCTCCAGGTCTGGCTCTAGCTCTAGGTCTGTCTGCAGCTCTGGGGCCAGCTCTGGGTTGGGCTCCAGGGCTGGCTCCAGGTCTGACTCCAGATTTAGCTTCAGAGCTGGCTCCAGGGCTGGCTCCAGATTTAGCTCCAGGTCTGGCTTCAGGGCCGGCTCCAGGTCTGGCTGCAAGGCCATCTCCAGGTCTGGCTCCCTGTCCGTGTCCCGGCTGCTGCTGTGTGGGGACCTACAGTGCTGCCTTGGCCCTGGCTGGACTCAGGGAGTGCCTCAACCTGAGCTCACCTCTGCCCAAGGATCAGCCCTGAGCAGTGCCCTCATGTCCCCACGGGAACCACCCTATCCCCTTCCCTCCCCTCCCCAGGGATGCCCTCAGCCCACTCACCCCTCGGTGGCCGGCGGCTGCTCCCTGTGGCCCTGTCCCGGCCCCCGCCGCCGCCCCAGGCCGAGCCCCAGCCCCGCGGTGAGCAGCAGCAGGACCAGCCCCGAGCCCAGCACCAGCCAGGCCAGCTCTCCATCCTCCAGCGCTCGCTGCAGGCCTGGCAGGACACAGCCCAGCTGGGCACGGGCACTGCCAGCCCTGCCCTGCCCTGCCCGCACCCCTGGGTGCCCCGCTCACCTGTCCCTGTCACCTGCAGGTCCCTGCTGCCCCCCCGGGACCCCCTCCTGTGGCAGTCGGGGGGATGCCAGCCCGGGTTGCAGGAGCAGCTGCCCAGGTTGTTGCACACCTGCAGAGCCAGGGAGGGGTACAGGTGTGCAGGGAACCCCCACACCTGTCCCCCACCCCCAGCGCCCCGTGGGACTCACGCCGTGGCCGTGGCAGTTGGCTTTGCTGTCACACCTGGGTCCCAGCACCGACAGGGGGTGGCATGTGTTGTTTATGCACACCTGGGAAAAACCATGGCAGCTCCAGCCCAGCACTGCCTCACCCATACAGCGCTCAGCACATCAGGCTGTGGCCCAAAGGGAAATGAAAACACAGTATTTAAAAAAAAAAAACAAAACAAACCCAAAAAAACCAAAAAAAACCCAACCCCCCCCCCAGAAAAACAAACACACAAAAAACCCCCCACCAAACCACAAAAAAAAAAAAACACCAAACAAACAAAAAAAACCACCCCACACACAAAGAAAACCAAAACCAAAACAAACAAACAACCAAAAAAAAACCCCACCAAAAACAAAACCCACAAAAAAAACCCCAGTTCTGCCCTAGAGCCAGGTCATGTTTAGTGCTCACACCCCACCAAACCTTCAATGTAACATTTGCAAGTTTTTACAGTGTTTTTAAATATCAAGCACGCTGCTGCAAGGAACAAGTGTTTCTATGATCTTGTTAATATTTACAGTTTCTAGCTGTCATTTCAGACGACCATAAAATATTTCCTTACCCTTCCAGAGCCACACTTTGTCCCTGGAGGAACCAGGAGGGGATCCACCCATATGGATACGTTCAGGTAGTTCAGAGACACGCAGAGGTGATGCTGCACCTGGGCATACATCACAGCAGCAGCACCTGACGAGAAGGGCCTGTGGGATGGGTACGTGCACACCAACTTCCCACACCTGAGATCCCTGGAAAGGCAATTTTGATGTGTATCAAACATAGACACACACACAGAACTGCCTGATGAACGCTGGAACATCAAACAGCACAGTCTGGTGAGAAAACTTCAGCAGGATGAGAAGTCCAAGGGAGGATCTGTGACATAATAGAGACTGTATCAAGGAGAACACACACAGAGGGATTTATTGCTCCACATATCTCGCCATAAACTGGAGTATTGACACTTGTCTTGACCATCCAATCCCAATCAAACATGGATTTTAGCAGTGCCCCCTCCCCAGCGTACCTCCAAGTGCAGCGCTGGTACTTCTGTCCAGGACTGAACCCACAGTGCCCAAACCTGTCCTTCTGGCTGTTGATCTCCTCGTAACAGACCACAGGAGCGTTCTTTGAGTCTGCAAGGTCACCAATAATATTTGTTACAGCTAAAAGGAGCACAAAGGAACATATTATGGTATCTAATAACTTCATTTTTCATGATTTAATTAGAGAAAACACACCTATCCCTGCCCAAACCCCCAGCAGTCCTAAACCTCCAAAATCAGCAGGGCAGTAGTAAATGGGCAAGTTCTCTGATTGAGTTTTCCCACAGAAAATAATTTGCTTTTTGTTCTTTCCACTGTTATCTGTGAAGCACTGGGGGACTCTGTTCAGCAGAGCTTGAAATGCTTTCCTAGAGCTTCTTTCTGTCCTGACCCGAGCTTGGTGCACTGAAGAGTCCAGGCACAAACTGAGCACCACCATAACCTGAGCTTGAAATGCTTTCCTAGAGCTGTGCCTTCTCTCCTGGTGCCCCTAGCTCTGACCCGAGCTTGGTGCATTGATGTTGACAGGGTGACCAAATTACAATAGAATTTCCAGGTACCCTTTGTCTCCTAAAAAAGGCAAAAACTCCAGAAACTTCTCTTCGAATTCAGTACAGAGACACCTCATAGGACCCTTTGTCCTTCACCTCAAACTTGGGGCCGTTCAATTGGACCAGAGCCAAAAAGTCCCACCTGACCCATTCGGTAGAAAAAAGGCAGAACAAAAGATTTGATGGCTTTTGTGGGGTGCTTAGCAGGAGCAAGCACCTCTTGCCCTGGCACGGCTTTTCTCTATAAAGAGTTTGTTATTTTGTTTTTTATTAAACCCTTTTCTGTTTCAAACAGCACCACAAGAGCCATCCTGGTATCTGGGCTATCCCGGGAATGAAGGGATCGCTGACAGCTCATAAAACCTGGCTCAAAATGACACTTTTCACGTTACCTCTGCCGTAGAGCCGCTTGCACTGCAGGTCTGGGGACTGGCAGCGGCCCCGGTAGCAGTAGCCGGTGCCGTGCCCGCACTCGTGCCCGTCCTGCACGTACAGGTCGGGCGGGCAGGAGGCCGAGGAGCCGCTGCACAGCTCGGGCAGGTCGCACTGGGCATCGGCGGCCGGGCGGCACGGCGCGTTCCTCCACTTGAACTGGGCAGCAGGAGGAGGACGAGGAGGAGGAAGAGCTCTGCAGCCTCCCAGCCTGAGCCCACACTGTCCCCCTTGAGGCGCTCAGGTGAGCACGTGTGACACGTATAAAATCCTTTATATTTTAACTTCCCACACGTGGGAAGCCCAACCCCAGGAACCTTCCCCCTTACCCTGCAGGAAGTTTGGTTCTATCCCTCAGCATGGGAACATACTGTTTGTCCAAAATTAAATAACGATTTTGAGGTAATTTTTAAAATGTGCCTTACCTGACAGTTTTTACAACATAATCCAGAGGCACATCTTGCTTTTGGCTTCAGCCTACACGTGTGAGTGCAGCACTTGTCCTTCAGGCATTCCTGAGGACACAAATAACATGGCAAACCCATTTATTTCACTTTGTTGTACCCCTGAGCTTCTCCTTCTCCTTCTCCCTCTTCTCCTTCTCCCTTCTCCTTCTCCTTCTCCTCCACCTCCACCCCTCCATCCCCCTCCCTGGGCTGCTCCCTGGGCTCTGTCACTGCCCACGCACTCAGGTTTGTCACACCCTGAGCACAAAGGCGGGGATGGCTCCGGGCCCCACCTGGGCTGAGCCACAATCGCATTGCTCGCCCGGTTCCACCACGTGGTTGCCGCACACGGCCCCGCCCCGGCGGGCCAGGCTGGCCAGGCGGGGGCTACCGAAAAGGCAAGCGCCTCTGCCCTGCTTCAGGAAGGTCTCGAAGTCCCTGATGCTGCAGTTGCTGAAGGTTTTTGCCCCACTGAAATGGCTAAAATAAAGCAATTGTTATATATTACACATTAATATGTGTTATATTTTACACGTTCACCGCCCCTCTCTCTCTCTCCAAAGCTCTGTGCGAGTCAAGGGCTCACCCAGACACTGGCACAGGGTAATGGCCCCAAGGGTCTGTTAATTCACCTGAGCTACAGCTCATTATTAGCAGAGATTGAAAAACATTCTGAAGTGCCTTCATTTTAGAGAGCAAAGGTCTCTTTTGTCGAATTAAGCACTAAATTGCTATTTAATTAACTCTTTTTTTTTTTCTTCTTAGAGGAATAAAAGCAGGTTTTCTTCACTGAAATAGTGCTCAGGCTTTGGAATTGCTGCCCAGGGAGGTGGTGGAGTCCCCATCCCTGGAGGTGTTCAGGAAATGACCGACACAGCACTCAGAGCTCTGGTCCAGCTGGCCAAAGGTTGGACTCGGTGGTCCCAGAGGCCTTTTCCAACCTCAGTGATTTCACCAGTCTATGATTCTAACTTCTTGTACTTTTTTGTGGAATGATAGTGGTGGAGGACACCTCTGACAACAAGGGGACACCGTGCAGCCATCCCTGTCCCCCCCCATGTGCCCCAGCCCCCGCAGCCCCCCGGGCAAACTCACAGCGCCTCGGGGCTCATGGTGCACACTCGCCCGGGGCAGCTGCAGCCCCGGGGGCTGTCGGAGCTCATGCCCAGGCTGTGGCCAAGCACCTGCGCCAGGAGCACCGAGAAGGACTCCAGAGTCACATTCCCGTGGTACTGCAGGGAGGAGAGACGGGAGAGGCCGGAGCTGAGCGTTCCTGCAGAGGTCCTGCTCCACACACTGATCCTCCCACAGCCTCCATCCCCCCTGTCCCTGCTGCCCTGGCTGAGGCCACAGCCATGTGGGCTGGTCAGGGACAGAGGTGGGGCCATACCAGGGCCACTGTGGCAGCAGCATCTCTGTGACATGCCTCTCCTGGAGCTGCTGCACCCACGGGCGCTCCTTGGTGCCTGTACCTGGAGCAGAGGTGGGGTCACTGCAGGTCCCAGGGACATCCTCTCGCTGTGGTCAGTGGGGTCTGAACAGCCCAAGTCCCCTTGGTGTCCCCCCACTGCTGTGCTGTCCCCAGGGGAGCTGGGGCAGGGTCTGTGCGCCTGGTGCTGGGCAGGGACTGGGGGCTGCCACCATTCCCATCTCCTCAGCCTGGGGGGTGGCAAGGGATGGACAGCTAGGAGGAATGTCTTGGAAGAAATACTTCAAGAATATCGAGGATTTAGGACGTAGGGATTTTTTAAAAAGCGTTTATCAAAGGAATCCTTTCTATTTTAACTTACATTGGTTTGACTGATTGCTACCACGTAACCTTTAACACTAATGAACCTTTACCTTACCCTAAGAGAGAAGCAATGTTGTGTGCCTGTGGCTCCAGAGACAACTGCTTCCACTGTAAAAATCGCTGTAGAAGGTCATCTGTGTCCCCTGCTGTCGATATTTTATCCCCCTCTGCCCACAGCTCCAGGGAGGACAGCACAATGGTGATATTAAGGGGATTAAACATCTGAAAGTATAAGAGAGGAAACATCTGCTCTCACACCTTCCCTTCATGCAGAGTCACCACTCTGCACACAGTAAACACGTGGGAAAAGTAAATTGCTGCTATCAGTGCCTCAGTGACATCTGCAGCCAAAAAGAATGAACACATCTCAAGAATAAAGAGATATAGCAAGTCCAATAACTTCATAAGAAGTGTTAGGGGTTTTGGGAATAACTTCTCATTACACAAGTGAGCCATAAGATCACCAGTGGAGTAAAGAACAGCATTGGAAGTTGGTTACAAGCACCTGAGGGTAAGCAATCAGGTCAGTTGGATCAGTGAGATCAGGGATCTGCTACACAGAGAGAGAAACAACCCAGGAGTCCTCAAAATGCAGGGCTTTGGCTGCCCTAAGACAACCTGCCTGTTTATCTGCACAAGACATGGCCATCACATAGGGAAAGGTTTTCTTTTGTGGCAGACTGACATGCCCAGAGGAAAAACCTTCTCAGGAAACATGGAACTTTTTGCATAACATCTCCTAAACCCAAAAGCAGCTAGAAAAGAGGTGGCCACTGCTAACATCAGCATCCCCCTCGTCTCACTGCAGTACAAACCAGACTTGAGAACTCACATTGTTGATTAAATTGAAGGCCTGGATTATGTTCTGCGTCGCAGCATTCGGGTCTGATCCCATATAGTTGTACTGAAAAACAACCCAAGAGGACACAAGGGCAGACAAGGGGTTACCAGGGGGAAGCATGACAGTGTTGGAACACTGAAGTGATTCCCAACACCGAGCCATGGAGACATGAGCTACAAACTCACGTTCCTTCTTTCCCACAAAATCCACAGGACGTGTAACTTTTCAACACAGAAAACAAATCCGTGTAAAAGCTGGGAAATGTTACCATTTCCACGCTCACAGAAGTCAGGCAAAGACAAGGAAAAAGTGGCTGGCACTGACTTACCAAAGCCTTGTCCAAAACCACGTATACTGTGAGGTATTTGGGAGATTGTGCAGCAGCTGAGAGGGGCTAAAAGAGAAAATGAGCTTCAAAGTACAGATTCTGCATTCCCTGCTCCCCTCACTGCTGCTGCTGGCTGTACTGAAGTGTCCCTTCAAAGCTTGTGTGCAGCCAAAGCTTCCAGCAGAATCAGACCCCTCCTCACAGGACAGGGACAGCAGCAGCACCGCTCACCTCATCGTCCCCATCCCCGGGGGCCTTGTGTGACATCTCCGGGGCCTGGAGCCCGCCCAGCCCTGCCCCGGGGGGGCTGTGGGCCGGGAGGGGCTCTGCCCTCTGCTCCTCTCGGTACAGCACGTGCTGGAACTCAGGGGAGTAGCCCAGGGGCTGGATCCCGTAGCTCACGTTCTCAAACTGCAGCAAACCCCTGCCAGGGCACCAGCACCGGCCACTTGTCCCTGGGCACTGGCACAGCTGCCCCAGCACCAGCAAGTCCCACGGGGAGGGCAGCAAAGGGACAGGGCTGAGCTTTACCTGAGCCCCGAGCAGGTGTTGAGGGTCACTGCTGAGCTGGGGAAGCCATCGATGTACCCCCAGTAGTGGCAGCCTCCCTGTGACATGAGAGAGGACAGAGAGCCCCTTCTGTGGCTGGGAAGGCCAGCCCCTTACCCACCAGCCAGCCAGCTGGGCCAGCTGGGCCTTGGGCAGAGAAATTCAGAGCACAAACAGCCCAAAGCAAGGCCAGGTTACCTCAGGGTGGGCAGAATCAGAGTGCAAAGATCCCTGCTCGCCGGACACGTAAGTCTGGAAATCATCAGATAAAAAGGCACTACAAAAGAGAGGGGCAAAGTGAGGTACTCACAACAGCATCCATTAGCCAGAGCTTCTCAAGCTTCTTGCAGGTCCTGCAGGCAGCTGGGAACAGGGCAGCTGCTGTCAGTGAGGGCAATGTCAGGGCCAACTCACTGCTGCTGCAGGTGGATGGTGTACGGCCGCCCCTCAATCCTCAGCACGTAGGACATTGCCTCCTTGTGCAGACAGAAAAGGGGAGAAGGGCAGAATTGGGAACAGGGAGTTGGAAATAGCCCAATCTGAGGCCTGCTGTGAACAGCAAAGGGGGAGCACAGAGTGGGTGCAGCCATCACGGTGCTGGCAGCTCTGCTGTGGTGACATTGTTACAGCTGCCACCACATGTGTACTCCCCCAACCCTCTTCTGCAGCTGAACCTCCTTTCCCCTCCCTTCTCCCAGCCCCCCAGAGCCCCCCAGAGCCCCCCAGCACCGTGCCTGCTTCAGCCCTGCCTCTCCTTTTGTGTTGGCTCCCAGCTGCTGCGGGATCGTGATCTGGGACCAAACCCGCCCACCCACGGGGGACAGAGCCCCCCATGGCTGAGCCCAGCCCCGGCGGGCGGGGGGCTCGGGGGGGCCCTGCCCAGCCTGGTGCAGCAGCTCCAGGAGCAGCAGGAGCAGCAGTGGTGGCATCGCACCAAGTGGCCCCATGGCCGGCCGGTAACAGCCCCACCAGTAACGGCCCCAGAGCCCACCAGTAACTGCCCCACTGGCAACAGCTCCCCCCTCTTCCCTTAAAGCAGAGGCCCAGGCAGAGATTTGTACAAAACTGGCATCTTTATTGCTTGTTGGGTCTGTACAAAGGGGCTGGGAACAGCCCTTTGGCCAGAGAGCAGCGCGGGGCCGGCTGCGGAGGTGGGCACGGCTCCAGACCCGCCTGGGGACAGGTATCCGTACACTTTACAAAAGAAAGTCAGTAGTCATGGTCAGTATTCCACACCAGAATCTGGAGCTGTTCCCTGTGCAGGGGATCTCTTCTCAAACCTCACGTCCCTGCCCTCATTCCACCGTGCACGCTGGCAGTACAAAAACTCTTTGTCTAGTAAAGGCACCGTTTTCAGCATAGTTTAGTTCACACACACACAGTTAAGTACATCTCTCTGGATGACTTCATTCCCTGGATCCCCTCCTCTTTCCCCACCCTCTGACCAGGGCTGGAGATGGGCTGCATCCAGCTGCAGAGCTCATTGTCACAGACAGACAGACAGACAGACAGCCCGCCCAGGCAGAGCGGGTCACAGCAACACAATTAGGAAATAATTGATTATCTTGGAACAAAAAGGAGACCCCACCCCCCCACCAGTACAGTTGGTGAAATTCTAGGTGACATTTTACAGATTTTTAATAGTGTTATAAATCTTAATCTAAGTTTATGGGAAACCACAGGAGTTCAAGTATTTTATTACTGCACACACTATATATATATTTATGTATGTATATACAGAGGAAAACATTATTTTTTGGCAATATTAGGGGGATTTTACAGATCGAGCTGTGCTTGTGGCGAGCACAGAGTGAAACAGCCCAGCACGCTCTTCAGCACTTATCTCACTTTTAGCAAGTTTGTGCAATAGAATCTCACTTTTAGCAAGTTGTGCAATAGATTTCTGTTTGTGACCACGACATCCAGTTCCTACCCACGGCACCATGGGATCAGGATCTACAGCTCCCTCTCCTAGCACAGTGGATGCTGAGAGGAGCTCCAAAATCCAGTCCAGCCCATGGTGCAGGAGCAGAGGGCAGCCTAGAATGACACAGAGTAGCCCAGAGGCATCCTGACTGGCACTACAAGGGCTTGGGTGTTAAAAGATGGGGTGCATCAGTCACCAGGTTCCCATTTAAAGTGCTCAGAGAAGCTCTGGTGGTCCAGGCAGAGACACTTCCCACTTCTCACTGCTCTGCAGGGTCTGCTGCTGTCTTTAGACCTGAATTAAAACCTAACAGCACCCCACTTTTTAAAACCAGAATATGGCCGTGTCTTCTCGTACCTTTATCTTCACTGCCCATCCATGTATTAGTGGGAATTAGTACAGGAGTCTCATTTAGCCACTCTCTAATTAAAAAGCATTAAACTCAGTGCTCCTATAGCACAGCTTAGTGTCAGTCAGCATGGAGTTAAGAATTTAAGTGCATTATTATGCATCTATAAACATATATACATGCATAAACATGTCTAAAATATATCTCTCTTCCTGAAAAAGTCCTCTGAGACCTCATTCCATTTATGCCATTAAGGTGGACATGGGAAACACTTTCCAGTCCATGCAGAGTAACTGGAAATGAACTGACCAGATCTCCTTGCTTTGCAAACAGGTTACTCCAATTCCTCACTGCACAGTCAGAGAGACAACAACAAATCAGACAATTTCCTTACCAGGGCTCGTGGCAGACATGGGGAAACCCAAAGCCACGTGCTGGATTTCAGGACTATTTCCCTGCAGGCTGCTGCACTCCTGCTGCCAGCCTGGCTGCAAAGCTTGGACAGAGCGAGGGACGGGCTGGGTGTTTCAGTCCCTGGAGCTTTGGTCGAGGTATTTCTTGAGTGTAAAGTTCTACATTCCTGGTTTGGATCTCTCCTTTGCCCTGTCCCAGGCTGCAGCAGGGAGGCTGCCAGCACTGCCAAGAAGGGGAACTGCAATTCCAGCCAACAGGTCAGCTGGCACCAAGGCCCAAGGAAGCCAGGAGCTATTTGGGAGGCAGAGGTGCAGGTCGGGAAGGCAAGTACTGTCCCTGAGGTAAACATTTCTGCTGGGCTGGTGGCACTCCCTGAGGTACAACCTTCTGCTGCGGGGGTGGGGGCCTGCAAGGGGACAGAGGAGGTGCAGTCAGTCCCACAGCCCTCACAGCCCCACCCAGCCCGAAAATCATCCCCAACATGCCATGCTCAAGCTGTGCATTCAATGGCCTGAAATCCTCTGGGAACCCCCATTTGTTAAAACTCACCTTTTCTCCCAAAATTCTCTCAAGATCCCCCCCCTGGCCCAAGTGCTCCACCAACATGAGCTACATCAGGATGCTCCCACTCAGTCCTGGCCCTTCCTGGGTCTGTGTGTGTCACAGCACAGCACTGCATCTTACAATCACAATTAAAAAGTAAGATGAAAAATAGAGGAAAACTTTCTGTTCAAAGTTAAGAGAAATGGTTTTGCACTTGGCCATAACATACACAAATCAGCACAGTGACAGATTTTTGAGTAATTTGCTTTTAAAGTGACTGTTTTAACAGGCCCTTCATCCACCTGCTGGGCTAATCTGCCCGCACAGCAGCGCTCTGAGCCTCGTTCATCACCACACAGCCGTGACAGCGCAGGATGAATGCGCTGCCTTGCAGGGTGAAGTGAAGGAGAAACTTCTCCCGGTGAGAAGTCAGCCCTGCTTGCACACAACACGTGATGGAACACCCCAGGGCTCCCAGGAGTGAAGGCCAGGACAAGAAATCCCATCAGTGGCACTGCCAGGGGGATTTGCAGGCACTGCACTGACCTGCTGGGCACCCTCTGCTGCTGCTGCACCGGGTACTGCGGTGGGGAGTAGTAGGGCTGGTGGAAAGCCTGCTGAGGGTGCTGGTTAACTGGGTAAGCTGGCACAGGAAAGGTATTTGGATGCATATCCTACAAAGAAAATATAAAGAAAATGATCACGAATTGGGGGTATCGAAATATTCCATCACTAAGTAAGTGACGTTCAAGAACGCTTGCAAACCAGGCTGGCAATGTCAGAGCTGCTCTTTCCTCTGAGAAACTCAGCAAGAAGAAGCAACAGCAGTCTGGGAACTGCTGGGTTTTGACAAACACACAAAGGCTGATGACAACAGCACTTGGTTGGCTCTGGGAGCGTGCTCTGGCTGGCTCTGGCTTTCAGAGGACAGCTGCTCTCACGTGGGATGGGGGCTCTGCCACAAGAAAAAGGGAGCAGCAAAGCTGGTAAACTAAGCACAGCCTGGGACAAGGCTTAAACTGGGAAACTGAGGAGCCCCCCCACACCATCCTTAGGAAACAAATATCCTCTCTGCTTTTTAGCACGGAGAAACAATTTCCAGAAATGAAGAAGTAACTTTAAAGGTTTTATTAGGGCAAAAATTATAGTAACCGCCTTCATCTCTTGAGAGTAACAAATAGAGTAAGGGAAAGTAGATGATTCCTACCATGGGTACAGCTCTTGGAGCATAAGGCATGCCACGGGAGAAGCCTCTCTGCCGGTAGTCCCTGGGTTCAGTGTCTGGCCGAGGAGGAGGTGACTGCAGGGACCTGGAACCCGATGGATATGGACTGTGTGAGCACATAACCCAGACACAACGACTGTGCAGGCCATGATCCCAGGCACTGTGAACCTCACAGCTGCATTTATACTATCTTAGCACGTATCAAGTGTGAGAAAGATAATATTTGCCACAAATCTAATGAACAACAACCCTTTTTCTGTTCAGGAATCTGGCAGCTTCCCTTTGCTCCTCTATAAAAAGATGGGACCCAAAAATATAAACCAATATTTTGGTTCACCAGTGCACAAGAACAAACCTAACAGTAAAGAGAAAACTCTCTGCTCTCCTGATTTGGCATGAATTTATCTTTCCTGTCATTGCCAGAGGCAAGCTACATGTGCCATTGGATGCAGGGGCCTTCACCTGACATCCTGGGACTGGGATATGCCTCACACTTTGGCACTGGCTGGTGAAAAAAAACATCCATGGACCATTCTAGGGCAGAGGAGAAGGCAGAAAGGAGGAGGCACTCACGAGTGGCAGCGGGACATCAACCTCCTGAAGGACCTCTTCAGCCTGTCCCTCTTGGCAAAGGCCAGAGCAGCAGCCAGGAGCAGTGGCAGCACCAGGAAGAAGAACACCAGGAGCCCATCACGCAGTGAGGTGTCTTTGTCTGAGGGGGCAAAACCACAGAGAATAAGCAGAAATTACCACCAACTGACTCATAACAGCAGTGAATATTAGGTGGGAATGGTTCTGTAACTGTTTTCCATTTTTCATAGAAAAATCTAGAGGGTCCAGTAAGATAAAGCCCAAATAGATCCTTTCTGTTTATCTTTTAGAGCTGATACCCTGGGCTGCAGTAGCACATTAAATTAGGAGATCAATCCTTGTTTTTCATTACTGTAATGTTTTATTGCTAAAGATCTTACAAGAGAGGAAAACAGAGCGTCTGCCTTTTGGTCTGCTGTTAAATCTACCTCTTCTCCAGCCACTGTAGACAAAGAACTTGGGTTCTTAATCTTGACATTTTTATATGCAGCAATTCCTCCCCTGCAGGCTGTACTAAAACAGCCTTTCCCTTTTTCTCTCTGATGATTTGAGGGATCTGCCTGAGCTCCAGAGTGTTTCTCCAGCCTGTTATTGCATCAGGGTGCCCAGCTTTCCCAAACCCACACCAGCTTATGAAAAACAGTCTTCTAGATCATTCTTGCAGCCCACAGAAGTTACACTAATCCCATCTTTATATACTCCACGTGGACACAGCGTAAGTTTTCTCCAAATGAGAGCTTGGCTCCGGCTTTCTATTTCAAACCCTCAGTGAGCAAACCAAGCTTCCCAGCTCTGTCAGTTTGCTTTCTCTTGTGCAGGAATCATCCTTCCCTTCACTGGGGCTTCCCCTCCCAGCCTGGACACAGAGAATTCCAAGAGGATCTTTGTTCCAAAGTGGCAGAAATCACCTGAACTAAACCAGTCCAGATCCTTACAAGTCCCTACCCCAGCATCCTGAGAGAGAAGTGCAACACCTTGAGCAGAAAACCTCTCCCAGAATTGTTTGCCAGTGAAACCCAGTGCAGAGCCACCCACCAAAGTTCACCAACACGTGGAGCACCCAGCCCCAGCTCTCCCAGCCACTTGCCATTGTATGGAGGGCCACTGTCCACGCTGCCCCCGTAGCCTTTGGACTCACAGAAAGGGGGGGCCCAGCCTGCTTCACAGTGGCAGTTCCTGTTGTTGTTGCACACCTGTATTCCAAAACACAAATGCTCAGTAATTTCCACTTCTGTGCATTTCAATCTGCTTGCAGCAGCCACGACCTGCTCTGTATTGCTCAGCCTGGAGAATTTTACTCAGTAACTCCCTGTCCAATTCCAAACAGTCCTTGGCCAGGCATCCCAAGATTTCACATGACTGAGCACACACAGCACTGCTCAGGAAGAGCTTCCAAGGATTAGCTATCCCAACAGCTTACACACCATGGATTTTGCCTTTTTTTTTTTTCCTTTGTGAGATGCAGAGTCAAATTTCATTAGCAATGCTAGAATTGGGAATTCTTGCCTGGCAGAGAGTTTTGTCAAAGATTTTTTTAACAGTGCTACAGGTTCTCTTGCCTAGAGGCATTTTATAGAGAGTTTTACAGTTCACCAAAACAGAAAAATAAAGTTACTAATCACCATTTTAAAACTTGCTGCCTCTCTTCCCTGCTTACCCCATGCCCGTGGCACTGCTTCTCCACGTCACAGTCGTAGTTCAGGACAGAGGCACTCACACACTGGAAGTGCCTGCAGATCTGGGGAATAGAGATGCACACAGATGAGGGATGATGGCATTTCAGTGCCCCCTTGCCTGCCCAGATCCCTGCTCCTAGCCCACAGCCACGCTGTGCTTGCTGCCACAAAGCCTCACACACTCTCACTGATAATTCCAAACTCTGCAGAAACTCTGTTCCACAAAAGGCCTCTCAGCATGGGGCTGAGCTGGCACTGGAGCCTTTTGTCTCCAGTCTGAATGTAAAGGAACAGCAATTAAATTGTGCCCAGTAAGGACATGTGGAATGCACATTCCTCTGTTAGGGCTAAGCTTCTGCACTCTTTAGTTTAGCTGGATTTTAATTGAAAGTTGTCTTCGAGGCATTTGTGTGGGCCTGGCTCTTCCTGCTCATTGACAGAGCGAAGATTCTGGCTCTCAACAAACTCAATTTCTTTGGCTTCACCTACAAATGAAAGGCTCATTAAATGTTTGATGCACAAGCAGTGCAGTACTGGGCAGTGGGGGGAATCAATGGACTCATTTAGTTTTACATTAACTACAGGCATCCAAAAATAATGGTCATAACTATTCATGAAACAATGCAGCTGAAAATTTTATTCCCATGGATACCCCAAATAATTCCATTAGGATATCACTTCTGAATTTTTAATTACCTTTCCATTACCACACTTGGTGCCTTCATTCACCATTCCTGGGTCTGGGACATCAGAGCCCAGCTGGAAATCCACCCCCCAGCACATGGTGCTGGTGCCTCTGATGGGAGTTTGGATAATAGCAGGCTTGATTCCAAACACAGGCATGGCTTTCACATTTTCACACTGCAGCTTCCCACACATGGCATTCCTACAACAGCAACATAGGAACACTGTAGTGACACTTGAATTTATTCTGAGAAGGAGACTACCATGTGTTTGATACCATCTTTCCTTTCTACTATAAGATGCCACTTGAAAACAAAATTGAGACAACTTGACAAATAAAACTGAACTGGGCTTCATGCCAGTGCTGCAAGAGTAGTTTACCCCTTTCTGTAAGCTGTTGGAATCTCTGCATTAAGGAAAACATGATTTGCTTCTCATCTTCCCATATGTGAACAGTTAGGAAAAGCACAATCCTTGACAGGAGATGTGGAACATGCTCTCCTCACCACAGCCCTGCATCCCTCCCCTGTGCACCTGCTACAGCATCCCAAACTGACACTGCAGCACCCAAACACAAATTCCCAGCCATGTATTTCAGAACTTCCCAATGCACTGGGTTCAACTCACCAGCTGGAACATTTCTTGTAGTCATGGCCATGGAAACCACAGTTGCCAAATCTGTCCCCCTTGGAATTCACTTCAGCAAAGCAAATGTTGGGGGCTGCTTTGGCTTCTGCAAACAACAGCCCATCCCCAGAGAGAGGAGCCACGTTACCCAGGCACAGAAACATCTCACACAGGATCTCCTGTACCCAGACCAGCTACCCTGCTACACCAAGTATTTGCCACGCAACAGCGGGCTTAGGAGTTTGATCAAAACACTAAAGAGGTTACAATGTCAGAATTACAAGGTTCTAAGTTTAAAAACTGAGAGAGACAGTTACTTAAGCTGAGTCAATTCTAGCACTTAGTATTAATTTACAGCCCTATAGAGCAGAAACCCCACTGTACCAGAAATAAGTAACAAAGTTCTGTGCTGGGGATTCAAGTAATATTTAAGAGTAAGACAGGAAGAATGCATGACCATTATGCTAAGCCATTACCACCACTGCTTCAAACACTCTACCAAAGCCAGCTGGTCTTTGTTACAGAAAAGCAAACGGATTTATCTTAAATAAACTTAGTGTATTCTTTAGTTACATCTCTTAGAAAGACTGTAACACTGTTTTTCCTTACTGGAGCCAAAGATGTCCTGGCACTGAGCATCGTAGTACTGGCACACGCCGTTGTAGCAGTAAGCCTCCTGGTTGTGGCAGGGGTGCCCGTTCTGCACCGTGAAGTCGGGCTGGCAGAACTGGGAGGTGCCATTGCAGTACTCTGGGAGGTCACACTCGTTGGTGCTGGCCCGACACTCGGTGCCTCCAGGAAGGAGCTGAGGAGAGAGAGGAGGGAAAGCTCAGCAAACAGGAATCTCACAGCAGAGGTGTGCCCCAAACAAGGGGCTGGTCTGAAGCCCTTGTGGGACTGTGGACACGCAGGACAACTCCCTCTCACAGATGCACTGACTAAGGCAATGCTGTCCTTTTCTCAATGACACCACTGCAGTCTCCTACCTGGCAGTTTTTGCAGCAGTCACCATAGGCACATTCAGCACCGGAGCGCAGCCTGCAAGTACCTGGCTCGCAGCACGGATCGCTCTCACATTCCTGAGGACACAAGGGCTGGGAATGTCACTAAATCTTCCCCTCTGAGGGGGAAGGGGCACAAGACTGCCCTGGCACCACTGGGAAAACCACACAGCTCCAAACCTTTGGTGAGCCACAGTCACACTCCTCCCCAGCATCCACCAGCTTGTTCCCGCAGTACGGGACGCTGTAGGTCTCATCAGGCTTCGGAACGTTGAGCAGGCAGCTCCCACCTTTGTTGAGTGTCAGCTTCTCAAAGTCTTCTGCACTGCAGCTGCTGAAGTTCCTCGAGCCTCTACAATGGAGAAAATGAGCTGAGCTTTACACTAAGCCAAGCCAGCATCCCCTGTGTTTGCTTTCCCCATTCCAAGCCAACAGGACTCTTTGCAAGGGGAATTTGAAGGTGAAAGTAATTTGTAAAAACAAAGCACGTGGATGGGGCATTTTGAGCCTTCTCTGCCCTCCCTTGGTCAGCTACTTACGATGCTCCAGAGCTCATAATGCAGCTGCTTGCCCCACAGTGACAGACTCGCTCATCATCGTGGTTCATGCCCAGGTTGTGGCCGAGCTCGTGAGCCATGATGGATGCAAACATCTGGATACTGATCCTCCCAAACTGCACAGGAGTGACACACAAGGCAGTCAGCACACAGCTTATACTGGCAAAGTCAATGTTTACTTCTGTGCCAAGGAGACCCTTTTGCCATTCTGTCTCTACATTATCAGAATTCTCAGACCAACAGTGCTGGATTTCCAAGCAAGTGCATGGAATTTGCTTAGCAGTAAGAGCCCTCAGAGAAACCTCTCTGGGACACTACCCAGCAACCTCCACTTCCCAGAGCAGCTGCAACATTAACACAAAAACTAGAACTCTCCACACCAGCCAAATTCTCCTGAAATGTGAAAATTCCAGCACTTCTGTCGCTGGTCCAAAGAAGCCAGATTTCTGGGATTGCCAGTTATCTGAGAGCAGCAGCTTGGTTCAAGGCTTTGCACTTCCATATAAAACATGCAGTGAACTGGCACTGCTCAGGGAGGTCACAGCTGCAGGTCAGACAGCACAGGACAGATTTGAGAACACCCACAGCTCCCACACTCGAGGCAGAAATGCTTCAAATGACACAGAGAAATCCTCTCTGAGAGATCCTTTTGCATGAGTACTGCACACTGAGCAGAGGAGAAGCTGAGCAGAAGACTACAGAGAAGTTGTGATCCAGATATCCTGGAAGTGTCAGAAATTGTTGGGGACAACATAAGAGCCCCACTAAGCCACTTCAGCTTTGTTATTAAAGACTCTATTTCCAGGAAGACTTTCAGGATGCAAACCCTGACCTCAATCACATTCAGAAATCAACTGATCACTGAATCACTGAAGAAATCTTACCACGTTAATGCCTCCTGCATGGCTCTTGGAGCACACTGTTCCCACATAGGCCATTCCAGCTGTGCCACCAAAACCCTTCTTCCTACAGAAGAGAAAGGAGAAGCCATCATCTGTCTGTACAGACACATACAGAGTCCATATCACCACACCACTCCTGCCTGTGGGGCACAAATCCTGCTGCTCCAGCTTTCCAAGGCCTGCACAGGAGCACTGCTACTGATTGCAAGCACAAATGGCACCAGTTCAGCTTTTTTTTTTTTTTTCTCCTGCTCAAGATTCCTTTGCTCAGTTAATTTAAAACAAGTGTTCACAGAGAAAATCAGCCTCTTCCACATCATCTCTCTGCATATAAAGAGCACAGGCACTACAGCTGGGCTGAGCAGGCAGCAACAGAATTGTTGGAATCCAGGGCACAGAGAATGTCTCTCTGCCTGTTTCAGGAGGCTCTGACCCTCAGCAGAACTCTGCTTTTAACCTTTGTCCATGGAAAAAGTTACCAAGGCTGTTAAAAGTTACCAAGGAATGAGTTAGAGCACACAGGTGTGAATTAGAGAGCAGTGGTAGTTTATCACAGGGTGAAGAATTTAGGGTTTTAGTATTTTAATATGAGAGTGAATAGGAGACAAAATGGGGGATTTGGGGTGTTGTCCCTTCTTCCTTCTTGTCCCTCTTCAGCTCCATTTTCTGTAGTACTTGTGGCAGAAAGTTATTGGTTAGAGAAAGCAGCAGTGTGGAAGTTACGTGCATAGATCAGTAGAAGTTATTGGTAGAAAAGTAGAAACAAAGTAGGTGTTAGAAAGTGATTGGGTTAAACAGCTTTAAAAGGCCTTGGTTTGGGTGTCTGGGGTCCATTTTGTGCCTTGGTTTGGGTTTTTGGGTCCATTTTGTGCCTTGGTTTGGGTGTTTGGGTCCATTTTGTGCCTCGCTTCTCGCACGCTGAGTCTGGTGTGCAGACAGGGCTGAACTCAAGATAAGAATAAACAAAAACCTGAAGACCCAGAAAGAGAGTCCTGCTCGTTCTTCATCCTTGGAAAAGAACTCAGCAGGGGAACCCCTCCAAAGGGCCCAGGGGTTGGGTTCCCACTCTTGTTGGGACCAAAAAAAACCCAACAAGAAGGAAGCAGTTGGGATCAAAGGGAAGGAGCTGCACTCACAGCACAAACTGGGCGCTGTCGTGTCTCCGCCGCAGAACGAGGTTCTTCTCTCGCCACTGCACGAAGTTGGCCAGCACATCCCCAGCCCCTCCATCCGTGCTGATGATGTTTTCGTGCTTCCAGATCTCCAGGCCAACCAGCACGATGCGGATGTTCAACATAACATACATCTGGGGAGAAAGAGGAGGAGAAATATTCATTGATCTCTTCAGACAAAGCAAGTGGCCTGGTGTTATAGATTTTATTGCAGGTATCCATCTTTTCTGTGTGGGTTGGATTTTTTTTTCCACAGGTAGTACACAGCTGGAAGCACCAGAATGCATTTTCCCTGTGATTCAGGCTTTCATTAGCTACAGGATCAATGCTTCAATGCCACACTGGCTACATTGTAAGACAATACCAAACAGAAATAAAAAGAAGTCTCAATTCTGACAAATATCATGTGAAATAGTGGAGTTATAGACATGCTTTTTTCTCTAACCTTTACACAGATACAAGAATTACAATAATTGCAACAATCTATCCTGTCACTCACTGGATGTAGCGCAGGTCAAAAGAGTTTCCTAAACTAATTCTCAAGGTGGATAAGTGCAGATGAATTTAGAGGTGGGAAAGCTTCCATGGGGATGCATTCCCCAAAGTGGTACCAGAACAGACCCCAAGGTGGACATTTCCAAAAGGCAGCAGGGCTGCAGCCCACAGCATCCCTCCTACTCACACTGTCAAGGAAGTTTGCCAGCTGCACCATATGTTCTCTTACTTCTGTTTCACTCTTCCCAAAATCTTCAAACTGCAAGACAAAGAAACTTAGCTTCATGAAGAGAAGAGACAGAGACAACAGTCAGAAAAAGGAACAGAACATGTCTGCCTGGCTCCAAATCTCCAAGAAGATACTAACCAAGACAGCAACATCTTCACTGCTGCTGCTCAGCAGCTCAATATTCCAAAACTACAGCAAAGGCAGTTTTCACCCTGTGCTTTCCTTATACTACCAGATTCCTTGCTAACAGGATCTGTCCCTGTCTGATGGCTGACTCCTTTTCTGAGGAGGATTGCATTGCACACATTTATCCACTCCTAGGGTAGCATATTTACACAACTTGGGTAAGCTGTCAAGTGTTTTTCAACAATCCATTTGGGAGTAATGAAGCCTGAGGGGTTTCTCCTGAGGAGAAAGAAAAAGGAAAGCCACACAGAACTCCCACCTTTTCTTTATCCACAACTATGAACAGCTCCACGTATCTTGTCTGGTGCAGGACTGCCCTCTTTCTCTGGGGGGAAAAAAGTGTTTTAGACCACTTCAGATTTATTAATTCAAGTGCAAACAAATTAAAAAAACCCTCGTGACATTGTCATATTTCACTTGATACCACCATTGGTTTGAGACACACCCAAAGCACAATGTGCCAAACCCAAGCAGTGTAATCCCATGCAATGACAGCCCCTTGTGTTTTACATTAAAACTCAGCTGCACAAAGACTTCTCTTGTTTCAAAACCAAGGGACTTCTGCACAGGTTGCTTTGAAAAGTCAGCACACACTTTCAAAAAGGGGCAGAAAGATTCTACAAGCAAATGCCAATGATCTTGAAGTGAAACAACATTTTTCAATCCTGTTCCTGTACAGACACACCTTGAAGGACAAGGGGGATTTCACACCAAGCTGCTGCTGTGATGGTGAGGATGGAATAACCATGACAATATTCTCCTGGCTCCTGATGCACTACTTTGTTAGCAAGCCTCTCCATGGGGGTCATGTTCCTGCCCTTAAAAATCCCCCCAAAAAGCCTAGAAATATTCTAATCATCCTAAGAATATTCTAATCAGCTGCCATGGTCAGAAGCAGGAGGAGATTGTGGCTGCTTTGGGGAAGAAACTGAGTTGTCCAATAGTGCAGAAACCCCCCAAACCATAAACCTTGAGGTATGTGCTAAGTCCCAGGAAATCTGATAAGCTGCTTCCATAGTCTCAAATGACCTCACAAAACCCCTTCTGTGGGACTGGGGAGGACTCACCCGCAGCAGCTGGGTCATGCTGGGATGGAGATTTCCCTCTGCAAGTTCCCTTTCCTGGCCTTCAGCAGTTACTCCACACGCTGTGGGCTCTTTCTTCACATTATCCAGTCGATATAAAATGTGTTTAGAGCCAGAAGAGGGATCCATGGGCTCAATCCCATAGGTGACATTCCCCATCGTCACCAAACCCCTAAAATAAGGCAGTGTGTGAGAAATCTGGCACTGAGCAGAGGACAGTTTTTTACAGCTAAACAAAGGAACAGTTATTCCTGGATAATCAAAGCCTGCCTAAACCTCAGCTCCTGTGAACCAGCACACTTCACTTCAGGCCTGGCAGTAGCCTTTCACTGAGTAGGGCCTTACAAATGCAGGAAATTAAATACCTCTGTAAGGCTCTGCAATGCCCCAGGAATTACATCACAGGTCTTAAGCAGAAATTATTTAATTCAAATGCACTATTGCCACTCTGGTGCCTGACATGGCCCTGCAAAAAATATCAATGGCAGAGAATATATGGCAATTAGCCCAAAGTAGAAAACTATTCCATCAGACTTGAGGTGCATAAGGTTTAGGGCCAATTTTGTGAAATTTGGAGACCAGTGTTCAACATTCCACTTCTGCAATAGGTACAGCTGTCATGACTATCTGTGCAAAAAAATAAGCCAAATATGCACTGAAAACAATTTACTGCATTCTGGTAACAAACTGCATTAATAACTAATTTGATGGTACTTCAAACATCTGTGAACTCCTCAAATAAAAGATGCCACAGGAGAACAGCAGCAAGGCAGCTCAGTGCAGCCAGTGACCCCCAGGCTGGCTGAGGCACAGTTAAAAACAGCAGAAAAGCTGGGTTTGGGGTTCAGCAGGCACAAGGTGACAGCCAGGACACAAAGGATGAGTTGTGCTACCTGAGCCCTGAGCAGGTGCTGACAGCCACCAGGGAATCCAGGGTCCCCTCCACAAATCCCTGATAATGGCAGTGATCCTGCACAGGAAAACAAGGATGCATTACACACGTGTTTCAGGGTACCCAGGGCAGCCTCTGATCTGCCACTGACCAGCAGTGCTTACAACTCAAGAAAAAAGTATTAAATTAAATTTACCACAGCTGGATTTCTTAACTTGACCTAGTCTATCCCTCTCCTGCTCTGTCCTCCACCCTGCCTCAAATATCTTGAGGCCAGCCCCTCCCTCCAGATTTGGGCCAAATTACTCTTCAGTCTTCTGGCAGAAAGTTCTGGCTTGTCTGTCACCTCTGTGGAGCAGGAGGAGGGACAACAGGCCAAGAGCTGCTGTGGGCACCAACCAGAGCTCCCTGGCTGCACACCCAGCCCTCAGCAGCCCTGACACTGGATATTCCCACTGTGTACTCTGGACACCAATTTTGGAAACTAGACAAGGGGCAGCATGGGGCAAACACACTCCATTTTCTCTGGCAAGGGCATCTTTAGGCATTGATACAGATTCTGTCCCCTGTGTCTCAGCAAGGAATGCAGAAAGCACAGAGGGCTTGTGCAAATTGTTCAGGGCCAGCGTGGCTTCTGTGATCTAATGCTGAAAAAGCATTTCTCCTCTAATCAATCTCTTTTAACTAGGAAGCAAATAGTCATTTGACTCAGGTGCTCTGTTTTCAAGAACAAGATCCTATGAATCATGTATGACTAATACTTCCCTTTCAAAGGAACAACACTGATCCCTAAGAGTGAAGCCATTAGAAAAGCTCTCATGCATTTTGTATCACACAACCTGCTTTTAATTCTACATTTCCATTTGTCAGGCAGCCTGCTTGTACAGAACCAGGGCTGCAAAGATGCTTTCCCTGGAATAACTCCAACAGATCACATCCCTCTCAGAAGTCCCTCAGACTTGGTCCCATCCATCCCTTCCAGCAGTTCCCACATGTCAGGACTGGCAGACTGTCACTGGACATTTTATAAATTTCTTGGATGCAAACTTGCTGAGGAAAGCTCTTTTTTCTCTGCAGATTTCAAATCCCTGTGTGTGTGTTTCAAGGACAAAATGCATTCCTTTGCCCGTCTTCTGATATGGGAGATGTGGTTTGCTTTTCTCAACCTGTGATATAAAGAATTGCTCTCTCTGACTTTGTAAACATTTTCTGGCATTCAAGTTTTTCAGGTATGGAGCTGGAAGAAGCAAGATGTTAGCTCTGTACCTGGGCAGAAACAGCCCAAATCCTTCTGAACAATGGAGTCATTTTAATAAATAATATCAGCCTTCTGATATTGGAGTCAAAGAATCCTGATTCATCACCCCAACCACAACAGCAGATCCCCCCACCCTCAGAAGCTGTTAGCTCCTAAAGCCAGCCCTGCTGCATGGATGGGCCAGTGGCCACAGCTCACACTGCCTCAGGGACCAAGCTGGAAGCTCACTGTGTGCAAAAGCAAAAGCAGAGCTGCCTGTTCAGCCCCCAGAGCTGCACTGAGGGCTCCAGAAGTGACCCCAGCCCTGCACTGAGAGACAAGGACAGCACCACCCCAATAATGAGACACCCACAGCTGAGAGCAGCACTGCCTTGTGGAGAGGAGCAGCTTTTAATGAGACAGCAACCACCTCCACTGCAGAAAATACTGGTTTTTTACAGGTTAGATCCTCATCCAAAATTAAGAATTCTCTCCAGGAAGAGGGCAGTGGGTACTGAAGGGGGCCCAGCAGAAAGTACAATTATCCTTTTGTAATCCCAAGTCCCTCATCCCACAGATGCTCTGCTCCAGTCACCTTCAGTGAGGGCATGAATAGAAGGAAATCCTACCTGGACATCTGGATATTCCAATTGCAACTTTCCCTCCTTGTCATAAGTATAAACTGTGAAATCTTTGGGCAGCAGTTCTCTGCAATGAAAGGGAGAAGGAATACAAGAGGAATTTCATGGAATGACTGTGACATTGGAGCAGAGCAGTAAGATGGTCCTAATCAAAAGTATGACAAATAGGTAAATTGCAATTGAATAAGGAAACATTAATAGGGAAAACCCTCCAAAATTAACAAAGAAATTGTGTATTTTCACAGCAAAATTCAAGAGACCAGAATGGTAGAACTGCTCAAATCAAACAAGCCACCTCACATTAGAGAGTAGAACCAGCAGCAAAACCCATTAAATTGTGCTAAAAGCCTATTTCCAAGCAGGGAAAAAAAATCCTAGCCCTCAGTCTGCTGCATATGATTTCTCCTCCTCAGTTTAAGGAGGAAGTGCATTGGAAAGTCTCCCACGACCAAGACTGCTGCACCATCCTGGTAATTCCATTGATGTGGTGCAGCTCAATTCCCACGTTTCTGAGGGTCAGGGCCCTGGCAAGGGGCAGCTGGAGCTCCCCAAGGGCTTGCACAGTTGTGTCTCTATCACAAGGGCAGCTTGGGGCAGCAGTGACCTGGTAAATCACCATGTGCTGGTGCTGCAAGTGGCCCTTAAAGTCCAGACAGGCAAAGTTTATATCAGCTCTGAGGTGTCAGTATTTAGAGCTTGGAGAAAAAATCAGTTTCCTCATTTATTAGTGTCCTTGTGCTACTGAGACAGGAAAAAACACAAAACTAAAACAATAAAGATCCAGACAAAAGTGAAAATATTTACTTGAAATACAGTTCACAGCTTGTTTGTTTTTAGCTGTGAATAGAAAGAGTTGTAGATTCCCTGGGTCTCCTCGGAGCAATCTGCAGCTTCCTGCTCTGAAGGGGGTTCCCCAGGGCTGCAGGAATCTAAAAACATCTCTGGCTGATGGCCAGGACACCAGGACTCAATCTCTTCCCATTCTGCAGAGCTGGGACGTATCTGCACTTCCCACACAAAACCCCAGGATTCAAAACTCATGTGCTACCTGCAAGCTTGTCATCTAGACACAACAGTTTGAATAATTTAATAATTTAAAGAAATTCATCACTTACTTGTTCTTTTCTAGATGAATGGTGTATTCTTTCCCCTCAATCTCAACAGCATATGACACCTTGTCCTGAATATAAAGAAAGGTGCATTTTACTCATGTTAATGAATAAAACAGTCTTTGAAACCAACAAAGGTGGATGAGCCTGAAATTTATTTTATAGTGGTCCCTGCCTCCAGAACCTAGCATCCCTTCCTGTGTGACTGGGGAAAAAATCCCATGAAGGAAATGGTTTCAAAATAGAACTGTGGTTTTCTTATTCTTTCCTTTTAAAACTTCCAAGTCAGAGGCAGAAAAGGACAACACAGTTTTTTCACTGAACATAATGCAAGTTTAACACCCAGATGAAAAATCCCCTGCAGCTCCTTGTGACCTCTGGAGGAAGGAGGCACTTGTGTACCTCAGCTGCCAGCAGTGCCAGAGATGATGCTCTCTGCAAGGACAGACATTTCCCTGCTGCCAGGTGAATCCAGCAGCATCCCACGGACATTTCAGGTCAGTTTGGGGTGCACTTTATTTGGAAGTAGGCACTAAACTGAAGATATGTCTAAGACTGCCCAGCACCTGTATCGAGGAGCTGTTGGAAGCCTCTCGTCGTTCTCTTCCCAATCTCTGTGGAGTTACAACTTCGTAGGAAGTGAGCAGGGAAATCTCCTGGAAACCTGGAAAGCAGAACAGGAACACTGGCTAAAGGAACAAAGCAATCAAAGCACAAGGAAGAAAACACTGCTTCAGGAGAAGTCCACAGACAGAAGAGCACAGAGCAAACCTCAGAGCAAGGCACACTTGGATTGCCTTGCAAGGGGCCAGAAAAAACAACACACAAACAGCAGAGAAGACACCAAATTTTCCAGAAAGCTTCAAACTGAAATCTTCACATTCCAAATACTGTTTTACCCATACCCATCCCGTGCACCACCACTCTTCATCAGCAGGAATCAGCATTCAAGGCAGGTCAGCACAGCAAGGACTTGCTCAAGGGTACCCAGAGTCAAACCAAGTGCCCTGTGCTGCAAAGCTGCAGCACTGCCCCGTGCAGCCTCTCTCAAGGAGCTCCAGCAGCTCCTGCACTTCCCCATGGCACAGCTCAGCCAAACTCCTGACCTGAGGCTGGTGCTAATATTCATTATGCTCTCAGGGAGCTCTCAATGGTCTCATCAAAACAACTGAGGTGAGACAAATCCCTGCAACAAAGCAGCCATCACAGATCCCTTTATATATTATCTGCATATGCAACATCAGACAGATCCCCTGAACCAAACAAGTCCACAGTCCAAGCTCCCTTTATCATTTATTGCAAGCAACTGTTTTATTGTTTTATATTAACTACGTAAACAACAATAAATTGTGCATGTAAATTCCTTTTCCCATCCGTGGTGGCATCTGCTGGTGCCTGGCTCACAGCCACTCACCCAGGAAGCAGGAGCTTGGCCAACCCAGATTACAGGCAATCTCCAGAGAAATAAATTTCCTGGCTCATGGCAAGGGAATCAATGAGCTCATCAGAGGAGCCTGAGCTTCCCAGCAAAGGCAGGGGGAAGGGAATTGTTGTCCTCACTGTCTGTCTGCTGAAATCATGGCCATATCTGGGGCAGGTGAGCGAGTGTTTGGTGTCCAAGACCCTCCAAAATCTCCCCAAGTGGGACTGAGATGCTGCATGCAGTTAAAACCAGCCCCTCTGAGCACACCAATCTCTAAAGAGCCTTTGGCTTCTCTAAGTTGCAGGACAGCCCTGTGAGCTCAAAGCCTCCATGAGAGGCCTGCTCCATCCTTTGGAAAATGGGCAGGAGCCCCCATGCAGACTTCAAATGCCAGGGTTCCCCAAAAAGCAGCAGGCTGCAGTGACATTCAGGCTCCTTCAGATGCTTTCCCCTCCTCTTCCCATCCCTGGCAAGCTGACACACATCACCATCACTTTGGCTGAGCACTCAAAAAGGCATCCCAAGGGAAAACAAGTCCCCTTCCACACTCTTCCCACCGCTATCTCCAAAATACAAGCCACCAGATCACTTCCAGCTTCCCTTCCAGTGTGTCACAGCACACGTGGCCATGGCAGGAGGCCTCAGATGCACTGCTCTGTCCTGCTCTGCCACCTGAGCACAGCCCCAGTGCTTCTCAGGAAACCACACAGGGCACTTACTGCAGCAGAACGTTGGTTAATATGATGTTTATAGACAAAAGTTTTAGAAAAACAGAGATAAAATCCCTGAAAACAGCCCCTTACAGTCCCCAGCTACAGAACACAGTGTCAGCACCTCCCTGGCCCCAAAACAAGGGAGGGAAGGGCTGTTTCCTTCCCTGGAATGAAGCACTAAAGCACAAACTGCAGCAATCACTTCTCCACATCTGTCATTTCCAAGCACACGCTGGTACCCAGCCCCGAGCTCCTGCAGATCCTGCTGCTCTCACTTGTTCCTTCCCCACTGCCTTTCAGGCCCATAGAAGTGGGGATGGGACACCTGGGCCAGGCTCTGGAGGCTCTCGAGGCACAGGTTACACAAACAGCAGGACACAGCCAACCCTGGCACTGCTTGGAATACGACACGTTTGCCCAAGAGCAGCTTGGAAGCAGAAAACAAAAAAGTGAATCATCACGTGAAGCAGAACTGGGAGGGATTTCTGGGAAGAGTACAACTCCAAGAGGATCCTCTTAGAGCAACAGCACTTAAAAGAAGCCAATTTTCAAGTATCTGAATGCTCTGACAGTTCTCTCCCCACTTTCTGCTCTCCTTCCCATCCTTCACCACCCCCAGTTTGGGGGGTGATGCGGGTGGGAGTCTCCAGCAGGTATCTCCCTGGCACTGCCCCTCACTTCCCAAAGAACCTGTTTCCATGCCCAGTGCCCTATGAAGCATTTCACACATCACCAACAACCCTCAAAGAGGGCACAGAGCAGTTCAACAAAAACCCAACCCAGGGGACAAGTGCAGCCAAGCAGAAAGCCAACCCTGCTCCCACATCTTCCTCCTCCAAAGGCCAGGTACAGTTTGGAATAAACTTTTCAGCAAGTCACAGGACTTCTGCTCCTCAGGTGCTTTTTGCCACTGTTGGAGCTGTACCATGTCACTGCTGAGAACATGACATGCTGATGACCCATTTCCAGGCTGAGATTTCATTTCCCGTCACAAAAACACAACTGCATCCATGACCATCTTTATCTCATCTCATCTCATTAGAGGCTGCCATTAATTACCAAGCAGTGGAGACAACTAGGAAGATGTGAATCACCTTCCCCTCCCCACCCCAAATCCACCAGAGGAATTCCATGCATGCTCCATGGCGTGTGGGAGCTTGAAAACCACAGGAACACTTCGCAGCCAGAACGACTCTGCAGACACTGAGGGAAGCTCTGGGGGTGTCCAGGTGTTCTGTGGGTGCCTGACAGGTAAGATCTGTATCCAGTAAAGGTCAGACTGCATCCCCTGTCTTGCTAGACCTTGGCATGCCCATGGGTCATTGGCTCAGTGACAGGATCACAGCACATTCACACTTCCCCTCAATTATCATCCTTCCTGAGCTCTGACTCCTTCCCAAGCCTAGCAACGGAAGGCCAAAGATACATCTTCAATGGAAGAAAAAAATTTAAAAGAGGAAAGTTCAAACTGTGGCCTGTTACATCACAAAACAAGCTCATTTCATAAAAAAAAGCTCATCAGCATGTGAGCAGGTCAGCAGCTAATACCAAAACTCATTAAGTTAACTGTGGTTATCACCAATTGATTACAATTAATAGCTGGGGTCAGCTGCACGAGTCATTCCAGGCTTTGGCAGGGGATTGCTCACCAGAAGTGCCAAAAGCATTATGCAGCCATCCAGCCCCTCAGGGCCAGGGCAGGACCAGTTCCACGTGGAGCATCTCCAGCGAGCCCCCCTGATCTCCAAAATCAGCTCCTTGTGCTCCAAGCTGAGCCCCCAAGGAGGGGAACCATTCACCCCCTTCTCTCTAATCCACATATTTTTATTCCCAGGGTGCTGTCATACTTGCCTCTCCTTTCCTGCAACTAAGGAGCATCAATATTCAGTATTTCCTCACACCTCTGCCTGTTCAATCAGGCTGTTCTGGCTCCTCTCTGCAGTCAGATGCACCTATCCCAAAAAAGCACCACAACAGGACACAGCAGCCCAGTGAGGCCTCACATATACCAAGGCACCTGTGCTCTGTGTGTTTATGGATCTCCACAGGGTAATCTCACCTTCAAAACAGACAGCACATGTCTGATTCACTTGTCCTTTAACCTACTCTACACTCATTTCCTTTCCCACCAACATGCTGCTGCTCCCCATTTTTGACCCTCTCATACTTGTACAGACAATTATTTCCACCTCAGCAGAACACTTTGCACCATCCTTTCAAAGCCACTTATTTCTGACAGATACTTCCCTCGTGCTCAAATCACTGGGATTGCCATCCCAGTCCTTATGGAGCCTGAATCCCATCTGACTGGGAGGGCCAGCTCCATTTGCATTCTCCATATCCTATTTTCAGAATCATACAGGAGTTTGCCAAGCAGTGTCTGAGGAGAAACTCCCATGACCTGGCTTACTTACTTATGTCCTTCAAAACAACACAACCACTGCTGATGGATTTCTCCAGGCAATGACACACCAGGAAAAGCTTTTTTTTTTTTTATTTTGGTGCACTTGACTTTTGCACTGAGGTCATAGTTGAAGTAGGATTTACTCTTTGGACTACTGCAAGCAAAAACCTCCTTCACTTTCACTATGCAAATATTATCCAAGTCCACTTAATAAATGTTTAGTGGTTTATACAAAACACAAAGAGAACAACTCTTCTTTTAAATGTAGGAATGTTTTCTGTGGAGCCAGCAGTTCCAGCTCCTCCCATACCTCAAACACTGAAGAGTGCTTCATCTTCAAAACACCTGGGAACATCTGGCCAGCTGTTCTTCTACAGACACCACTTTTTGGGACTTTTCTTTCCATCTCTCCCTTCCCTGCTCTCATTCTTCAGACCTGCTGGGTCTCCTGCTGTGCTGGTGCCTTTTTAGAAGGCAGGAAGAGATGAGCAATTATGATAGCAAGAGGAGCAAATTCATCTGTACGTATTGCTCACCTGGAATATTTGTATAACATTAAACCTGGCCAGAGCAGTTTGTGAAGTTTCTTCTGGTGTTTCATGGGGATGTTGATCAGGTTACAGAGCTCTTCCACAGAAATATTTCCTAGAAAATTCTTACACCCCTTGCTGAAATCCAGACCTATGCTGTAAGTGTTTCCTGTCTAGACTCTCCCCATTCCTTCTGCCCTTCCTAAAGCCTAATTTGTCTGCAAATTTAAAATAAAATACAGCACTTGTTCCACAAAAAGGGCTGTCACACGTGTCCACTGGTCCTGTCACAACATCCTCTGCACCTCAGAACCTGCTCACAAGGAGAAGCAGGGTAAAGCTGTGCTGTCCTTGCAGCAAGATGAGCCCTCCTTGGGTCACTGGCCCTGAGTGCCTCCCTTCTAGCCATGACAGCGTGCCCTGGACAGGAGCTGAGCCCACTCAGTTCCTCCCCACCTCACCAGCTGTGAGCATCAGCTCTGCTTTCTCAGCTGAGTCCGTGGGAGCCTTCTCCTTGCAGACACTGCTGGCTTTACATCTGGTCACCAAAGGGAACTGGGAAATGCATATTCTTTTTTTTTTTTTTTTTTAATTTTTAGCTTGAGAAATAATAATGATCAAGACGTGCAGAAACGCTGAAGTCGTGGTTCAAACTTCCTTTTCCCTAAAGGAAACCACTACAAGAGGCAACATTAGCTACACTGAAGAGTCTTTTCTCTCTTCCCACATGAAGGAAATAACCACAAACCCTCTCTTTGCTGAATGATTGTCCCAAATTTGCTGCAATATGGGTGAGGCAGCGCTGTTGTTTCTGTGATCTGAACAAAAGAATTATCTTAACCAAACCCCTTATCTCCCCAGAAATTTAAACCCAAGCATTTAGACACCTCAAGAGTTGTGGCCAAGCCTGGCTGGAACCTCCTGGTGTGTGTATGACACCAAGTATCAAGAAAGAGATGGAGTAGCACAAAACAGTCTCTGCCTGTGAATTTTTTTTTATTCATACAGTCAAATCTTGAAGGCTCCTATGGACACAAAAAAAGCCACACACACAAATCCCTTTAAGGCTACACATCACTGTGTGATTATGGTCACTCAGGAATTTTCAGATAACAATTTCTGGTAACACTTCACTTCTGCCTTACATCCCTATGTAACCCAATTATAACCCAAAAATTGGAGGTTTCTACCCTCTCCTTCATGCCCATACTTCAGGCAAGGGAGGTTCATCCTACTTCATGGCAGTTATTTCAATTAATTCATTGGAATTAATAGCTGGGACAGAGTTCCAAAGGCAGAGTGGAACACTACCACTCACCATCAGGAACTGGCACCACTGTTTCTCTCCTACAGGCAGGAACTAAAATCTTATTCCTCAAAACACCAAGCACCTGACATCTCAGAGATGCATAATTCCAACGTGCTGGGCCACCTCTCAAAGCTGACTTTCACCTCACACAGCTCACACACCCTCCAGCAACAACGCAGCAAATTGAGAGGAAGAGATTCCAGCACAGAATCCCTCAGGGAGAGGCACACAACCACATAAGCACTGCCTTCAGCACAAAGCACCAGTATCAATTTATTTATTATGTATATTCCTCACTTTGGAAGACCTGACTATAAAAATATGCATTAATGACAAACACGAAAGTTTTACACAGCACACGTGTCCCTTCAGGAGGGGTAAACAACGACAGAGGAGACATTTCTGCCTGGCATGTACAGCCTTGAATCAGCACCATAAAAACCCATAAACAGAACCATCTCAGTGCATAAACAGTCCCTAAGGACAGCATGGGACCAAATCCTTACGATGGCACTGACAACCCCGACCTCCCTGGGGACAGCAGCCTGCAGGTGTGACAGGGCCCGAGGAGCTGATTTGTTGCAGCTTTCTTTAAACATTTTATTCAGCTCGGTAAGTTTTTAACCTGCAGCTGGTGGGGCTTCCTCTTTTGGGTGTGAGGTTCTGGCACCCTTTGGGTGCTGCAGGTGCCCTGTGCTGGGGCTGGAGCCACAGGGGTGCCTGGCACACACACAGGAGCTGCCCCTTGCCAGCTCTGCTCCTTTTTCAGCTCCCACATCTCAGGTGGCCGTGTCCCCAAGGCACCCAGGGCTCAGCACTCTGGATTAATGGGCGAGCATCGCTGTGTGGCTGTGATTTGGGACCAGCTCCTCATCTGGAGCTCCAAACAGAGCCCCGCTGTCCCCTCCGCAGCACCCCCGACCTGGGCAGGGCACGGCTGGGGCTGTCACCCCCACAGCGCCCTGCGGCCACCGGCGACCCCCGGGGACAGCGGCGGGACCCCCGCTCCGGCCCAGCCGGGGGGCTCAGCCCCACCGCCCACCCTCCGCGGGAAGCGGCTGCCAGACCCTCCCCCCACGGCCCCGGGGGGGGGGGACAAGGGGGGCCCGACCCCCCGGGG
>VWZP01005181.1:48689-65642 GCA_013396995.1 Dicaeum eximium
GTTCGTGGAGGGCGAGGAGCCGGTGGATCACGGCGGGAACGCCACGGCGCAGCAGGAGCTGGGCCACGGCTGCGTGAAGGTGAGGGCGGGGCGGGTTGGGGGCGGCCCCGGTGCCCCCCGGTGCCCCCGGGCCCCGCTGAGCGCTGCCCCCGCCGCAGTTCGGCGGCCAGGCCCACGGCGAGGTGGATCACACGCGGGTGCAGTGCCGGGCGCTGGACGGCATCGAGTGCGCCGAGCCGCGGAGCTTCCTGCGGGGCAGCCGGCCCTGCGTCAAGTAGGAGAGTCCCGGTTCTCCCCCCCCAGCCACCGGGCCGAGCCCCCCGGGAGCAGGGCAGGGCCGGCGGGGAGGGCCGGAGCTCCCTGACCCCGCCGCGTGTTCTCTCGCAGGTACACGGGACATTACTTCATCACCACGCTGCTCTACTCCTTCTTCCTGGGCTGCTTCGGAGTGGATCGGTTCTGCCTGGGCCACACCGGCACGGCCGTGGGGAAGCTGCTGACGCTGGGGGGCCTGGGCATCTGGTGGTTTGTGGATCTGATTCTGCTCATCACGGGCGGGCTGATGCCCAGCGATGGCAGCAATTGGTGCACGGTGTACTGAGGAGGGCAGGGCTGGCCCCGGCTGCAGCCCCTGCTCGCTCTGAGCACCAGCCCGGCTCTGCCTGGCACAACGTGGACTTAAAAACTGAACTCAGGGTGCACAGCAGCTGCTCTTGATAATGACTCTGTATCAACCTCAGACACAAAGTTGTTCAGGATGTATTTTGCTTGTTTAAAATAACCTGGCTTCCCGTTGCAAATAGCGGCAGCTTAAGAAATCAAAGCTTGCAAACACAGGGGGTCAAACAAATAATAAAATCTGGAAGAAGCTGACTCCACCTACTTTGGGGATTAGTAAATCACAGCCACACAGCGATGCTCGCCCATTAATCCAGAGTGCTGAGCCCTGGGTGCCTTGGGGACACGGCCACCTGAGATGTGGGAGCTGAAAAAGGAGCAGAGCTGGCAAGGGGCAGCTCCTGTGTGTGTGCCAGGCACCCCTGTGGCTCCAGCCCCAGCACAGGGCACCTGCAGCACCCAAAGGGTGCCAGAACCTCACACCCAAAAGAGGAAGCCCCACCAGCTGCAGGTTAAAAACTTACCGAGCTGAATAAAATGGGAAAAGGAAGCTGCAACAAGTCCCAGCCAGAGCCAGACACAAAATCTGTCCATGCAAATGTCTGGTCACATTTGAGGTAAAACAGCAAACACACACTCCCAATATGGCAGCTTCAGCTGGGGGGCAGGGGGCAGCTTTGCCCTGGAAATGCCACTCCTCAGCACAACAACAGGGCTGCAAAGTCCATGGAGGGGACAAAATTCTGCAGCAGCCCAGAAAGAAAAAAAAAGAATCCCATGTGTAAAAGCCACTGTCATTAACAGCTCCCATGTCTCCAGCCCCCCACTGCCAGCTCACAGCAGCTTCCCTCCTCCCCAAGGAACATCTGGGACCCTGGTGCAGAGGAGTTGTGATGTCCCTGCCCTCGCCATGCACTGTTTCCCCCAGCCCAGAGCCCTCCTGAGCATGGGGGGCACCCATGGGTGCTCCTCGGATCCCCCAATTGCTGCACTGTGTCCCTGTCACCCTGCTGGGGACAGCATTCAACCCCCACAGCAGCCCTTACCCACAACAAACAGTGCAAAAGGGCAGCTTGGGAAAGTAACTGGGATTTCCTTCTTTATTTAAAAACACGGGGGAGAAAGGGCATTGCAGCATGTACAGGCCAGGGGCAGGGAGCCCCCACCACGCCAGGGCCCAGCCCTAAGAGCACTTGGAACCCCCAGGCAGCACTTTGAGAAACACCTGGAACCACGTGGGAATTGCAAACACCACTCTGCCCCCCACAAGGCACCCCAAAGCTGCAGCAGCCCCAGAAAAGCCCCACAGCACACTCCAGGAGGGAGCAGCTCCACGCCTGAGCCAGGGGAACTGAGGGGAACCAGTTTGCTTTAAAATAACAACAAAGCTCCATCAAGGTCTGGCTGCACCCGCCCAGCCCTTTGGAAGGGGAGGGAAATCCCTCCCTCCCAACAAAACCTGTGTTATGGAGCCCAGCTGAGCCCCACACTTGTTTGAACCTCAGCTTCAGCCTCTGTGCTGTCCTGGGGATGCAGGAGGGTGGGAACGAGCAAGAGGAATGTTGCAATAGTGCTGAAGCCACTGGTAGTTTCTGCTCCTGGATAATTACCTTAATTGTGCAACAAGCCTTTGCTTTACCTTCCCAGGCCTGAGGAAACGGTGCAATTATCAAGCACCAGGAATAGTCAGGAGTCTGTGAGGCCTTGCACAAAAGAACCATCATCCCTGTGCATTCCCTGCTCTCCAAATCTGAGGTCAGAACGCTGTTACTGAATGCTGTAACTCTCTGATGGGTGGGCTTACCAAACTGCTAAAACATTCTTGAAACAGTGTTACGAGCCAAACAGCAAGTCAGCCTAAAAAAATGAAAGTTTCAAACTCTAGTGCAAATAAAGCAAAAAAAGGGCAGAAAAAGGAACAGCAGGATCTAAGTAGCTACAATTAAATAATATTAACACTTACCCTGTACCGTTTGCATCGATTCCCACTCATTTTCATGGTCTCTGTGTTCTCCACACAATCCCCTTTGAGACCCTCTTCCCCCTGAACTTGGGGCACCCCATTGCTGCCTCCCCCAGCTGCACAAAGTACCTGCACTGTGCCCAACCCACAGCAGCCCCACGGGTCCCACAGGGCACTGAGGCAGGAATTGGCACCACATCAAGGTCAGTCAGGCTAGTCAAGGCTCAGGCACAGCTGTCAAACAGCTGGAGCCCCCAAAAGGGCTGGGACAAATGTCCTGCTCCTGGGGAACACACTGGGCTGAGCTTGCAGAGCAGAGGACGTGGCACGGCCAGGGAAGGGAAAGGGGAGCTGAGTTCTTGCTCAGCACACGGGGATTGCACACACCTGAAGGTATCAGATGATCTCTCTGCCGAGGGAACACCTGGATTTTCTACACACTATTTATCACACCTACAGGAGCTCATTTGGTTATGGAAATGACGATTCACATTGCTCTAGAAACTCCTGCTGGTTTCCATCTTGGGCAGGCAGTGGGAGAGTTGGCTGGACAAGTCTGCCCAGTTCCATCAGGGGCTCAGTATTCATTGCTTTTTTACTAAAAGCCCTTCACCATCTGGCATGGCTACCTGTGCCCAGGTGTGCCAACATCACACCTGAGAATGCTCCCACTTGGGAGCCACTGGCTGCCTGCCCTGGCTCGTGCTCAGGAAGTACCAAAAGCCTTTGGAGGGGCTGAGCACCTGCCCAGGCTGGGGTTCAGCAGAAGCCACAGGTATAAAAAGACATCATTAAAAGCCAGCAGGTTGCTGATAAACCCTTGCGTGGGCAGTGGGAAGATCCTGTCTCTGAGGGAATAAGTCACTGTAAGGGGAAGCTGCAGGCTGGTGTCTCCCAGCTCTGCCCTGGGGAATCTGAGCAGCATCAAAGGGGACAGAAACATTTTACAAACACAACAAAGGCCACACTCCCCCTCATGCCTTCAAGACCTCCTGCCACTTCCTCCAGATGTGGTTTGTGGGGGAAATCATGCAGCTGCAGAGATGTCCCCTCATACAGGTCCCCAGCACATCCTGCCCTGCACAGTGAACGCCAGCAGTGCTCAGAAGCACCTTCCAAGACACAGAACCACCGGGGCCAAGCCCAGGCAGGAGCAGCCAGGGACCTCTGGCTGAGCAGGGCAGCAGGATGTGGGTCCAGACTGCTGCAGAGCAGGGCACAAGGATGTGGGTCCAGACCCCTGCAGAGCAGGGCACAAGGATGTGGGTCCAGACCCCTGCAGAGCAGAGCAGGAGGATGTGGGTCCAGACCCCTGCAGGGCACCAGGCTGTGGGTCCAGACCCCTGCAGGGCACCAGGATGTGGGTCCAGACCCCTGCAGGACACCATGATGTGGGTCCAGACCCCTGCAGGGCACCATGATGTGGGTCCAGACCCCTGCAGGGCACCAGGATGTGGGTCCAGACCCCTGCAGAGCAGCAGGCTGTGGGTCCTGCATGGCAGGGAAGGGCTGTGTCACAGGGAAGGGCCCACCCCGCGTACCCCAACCCGCCCCGCAGGGATCCCCGGCGCGTGGAGCCGAGGGTGGCTCGGTGCCCGCTCAGACATCGGAGGTCCGGATACTTTCATCATCCAGGTCGAAGGCGAAGGGTTTCTCCTTGAGCTGCTGCGGCTCGGAGCGGTGCCGCAGGCGCGTGCCGGGCGCGGCCCTGCCCTGGCGCACCAACGCCGAGTCCCTGAGCGGGGCTGGCAGCCCCCCCGGCACCGGACAGTGCCCCTCGGCCCGCGGCACCGGCGTCCAGGGCTGCCATGAGGACGCCGAGGGCGCCTTGCTCGAGGGTCGCCGCTCCGACGGCCGCGGCTGCGAGGCGCCCGAGGAGCCCCCGGGCCTGGCCACGGAGGTGGATCTCATAAAGGACATCTCCTGCAAGGACAGGGAGAGGGAGGCTGGTTAGAAAATCCATGAAATAAATATCTTGTATGTCGCCCTGAGTTTTAGCCTTCTGATGTTTTAGTTTCTATGATAGTTTCTCACGAGGTTTTCTGTAAACATGCAGATGTTTTCTTCACTGTTCCTTTGTTTTTCATTCCTTCTCCTGGGAGGAGAAAGGTTGATGGAGTCTTCTATTGACCAGTGTGATTGGAAAGGTGGTGACCTTTCTCTCCAATCCCTGGCCATTGTCAAAACACTATATAACTCTATAAACTCATAATAAAGCTCTTTTCTCCGCCTTCCCTGGTCCAGTGTGGTAGTCTCTCTGCTGTTCGTGTCGCGCTCACTAGTAACATCTTGTACATTGGTATAATCTCCATTTGATGCTAGATATGAAACAGAAAGGATGTGACCTACCCTGGGGCGCATTTTCAGGGCCTGCATTGCTCCTGTGATTGCCCGGATCCAGCTGTGCATGTCCTCGGGGCTGTCTGCCTGCAAACACAGCAGCCACGGTGAGGCTCAGCTGTCCTGGCATTGCCAAGGTTCAGCTCTGCCTTCTCCCACTCTCACAAGCAGCCCCTACTATAAATAATCCCAAGGGAGAAGTGAATTCCCCACAGTTCTCCCTCACTCATGTGTTACAGCCCCACCTGCTCATGTTCACTGTTCCCCACAGCCCATTTCTCCAGAGCTGAACTTTCTACCCCAAAAATTATCCCGGCCTCAGCTGCTCACCTGGATGTAGAAGGTTCTAGAGCTCGTTATGATTTCAAAGAGGTTGTCTCGCATCAGGAGGTCACTAAAACAGTGAGAAAGAGACAGTCACGCCCCAGCAGCCATCATGGACAGAAAAATCCCTGTATTTTATCTTCATCTCTGGGCTGTGCCGGGGAGGAACGTATTGAAGGCAAACCTTGGATCTCATGGGGATTTTGAGAAGACTCCAGATCCTCAGAGAGCTTCAGCCAGAAACCTCCCAGCTCTACCATCAACCAGCAAACCCCTGCCCTCCCCCACCACAATCCACCGCATTCCCAGCTGGTTTTAAACATCAGCTTGCTATTTACTTATTAGGAATAAACACTTCAGAGATACATTAATACATTATATTTTTACTTTAGCTGAAGAGGTTTGTTTTCTTAGCTTATTTTTCATTGCAAGCCTTTAGGTTGCTTTGATTTTATCAGTGTTTGCTGCAATAACTCGCTCCTGAGACACTGCAGCCGCCTGGGCTGGTTTAGGGCAAACACCTCAAGAACTTCCCACGAGCAGCTGGAGCAGCCCAAGCTCCCACTGGCTCCTCTGGCCTGAACCAGCCCGGGGTCACAGCAGGAAAACACGGGTGGGAGCATTACCCAGACTTGACCAGGCACTCGTGGGTCTTGCAAACATCTTTCAAGAGAATCGAACGCAAAGGCTCCTTGTCCTGCAGAGGTGAGAGGAGACAGCGCTGGGCTTGGCCGGGATGTGCCTCCCCCAGATGTCCCTGTCCCAGCACAGCAGCGGTGCCAGCGCCCTGCTCGGTGTCCCAGAGGAGCCACTCACCTGCTCACACTTGTAGTAACTGATGGAAAACTCATCCAGGACAAAGAACCGCCGCTTCCAGCTCTTCCTCTGGAAAAGAGGAGTGCTCAGCCCTGCCACTCTGCCGAGGTGCTGCACCCCGAGCACCCCCAGAGCTCCCCAAACCCTGCCCACACTCACCACGTTGCCCTGCTTGACGCAGAAGCCGCTCTTGAGCGGGGCCGGCCCGGCGGGGGGCTTGGTGGCTGAGGGGGGGATGTAGCTCTGCGAGCGCCGCAGCAGAGGGTGCGCGGCCACCTCGGCGGCCTCCCCGCCGTCCTGCAGCGGAGAGAGCACAGCTGCCATCAGCACGACACAACTTTGCAGGGAAAAGGCACCTGAGACAAGCCCCGAGTGAGGTGTGTGAGCCAAGGGCTCGTGGCGGTGCTGAACGTGGGCAGGAATGAGCCAGAGCCCTGAGCTGATGTTCTCTCATTGTGTGCAGCTGCCCTGCTGCTATTCACCCTTCTGCAAGCGTGAGTTAAAAACAAGAATCAGTAACAAGAATACAGATAAATTGAGGGCTGAAGATAACCCCCTGCAGCAGGGGAGTGAACAGAGCCCTTCTGCCCGGCTCATGCACACAGAGATGACTTGACTGCACCACTGGAGGTGTGAGGAGAACAAGAACCACCAGACAAACACAAGTTAGGAAGGAATGTTTTCCAATGGGAGAAGGCAATCTACCATGGGAAAAAATTGCTCAGAAAGTCTCTGGTTCTCATTTTCAGAGCCAAGTTCTCTCAAAGATACTCGGGTGTTTGGAGTTCAGGAAGGGAAGCTGTGTCTCCTCTGGCCTCAAGCTGTCATGTAGAGTTGAGTGCAGTGCTCAGTGCTGTGAGCACAAAGGGGCTGTGGTCACGACCACGTGCCCAGCACCCACCCCAGCTCCCCTGAGCACATCCAGGGCACCCCAAAAGCCAGCCCCTGCCCCCAGCACCATCCCAGCCCTGCCCTCCCTTCCCCCCAGCAGCACAGAGGATAGCTGAGATGAAACATCTTCTGCACTCAGCTTCTTCCCCATCCTGCTGAGCTGAGGTTTGAGCATTGCCATGGCAGCGGGGTGGCCCTGGCCACTGCCAGCCTTACATGGCCACTGTGGCTGCGATTTGGGTGAACCTGCCTGCCCAGCACCTTCCACAGCTGCTTCAGTGTCCCCAGAACAGACAAGCAGCTTTTTGTCTGGCCTCAAAGTGCTGCCCAGCCCCTCTGCAGAGAAGCACGGCCAGGGTGGGGATGCCACCCACACCCCGGGGCTGTGCCAGCTCTGTGGGCATTACAGAGGTGGTGGCCACAGGTGAGGACACTCCTGCAGCCGGGATTGTCACATGCCCAGGAGCTCGGGTGATGCTCCTGGCCGGTCTGGGGTGCAGCCAGAGCATGGGACTCCCCACCTCACCCCTGCAGCAGCACCGGCTGGGGCACAGCCAGGAAACCACGGACACGCCCAGGAAGCTGCAGCAGAATGGCCATTTCACACGGGGGAAGCAGCAAGAGCACGGAAATATTCTGATGCACCACCTCCAAAAAACCCCTCTGCACCCCACAACCTCTGTACAGCTCTGCATCCTGCCGAGCCCCGTGGGCAGGGAAGTGTTAAAAGCAGAAACTGCTGCAGTGATGTAATTCTCCACTCTATTTTTAGTGCTGCCACTGATAAGAGCTGAAGTGAGACCCAGAGCTGGACAAGTGCCCAAACTGGTGGCCACGTGCACACCCAGCTGCGTGCCAGGGGAGGGGATGCAGAGCCAGGGCAAGCGGTGCCAGCCAGCGCCACTGGGACTGTCCCTGTGCTGGGGGCACCACACAGGTTCCTCTACCTAAAGAGGGGATTCACACCCAGGACACGTGGGTGGATGGTGATGGCCAGGAAGCCGAGCAGATTTGTGGCCTCCTCCTCCTCCTCACACCCCCTCGTCTCATCACACTTCAGAATGTGAAAAAGCAGAGGTGCTGTGGGTGCTCAGAGCAGCCATTTATACCTGCAGGGGGGAGGGTTTGCAGGCACGATGTTTCCAGAAATGAAAGTGCAAACCAGCTCACCTGGTTGATGGAGATGGGTGTGTGGACCACTACCCCCCCCACGATCTCGGTTTTGTAGGCCACCTGGGGCTTCCTCTCCTGGCCCTGGGCCACCACCGGCGGCTTGGTGATTTCTGTGGCTGGTGGGACGCTGCCACCCTTTGGCACCTGTGGGAGAAAGGAAGGGATGAGTGGCACAGGGTGACCATGCTGGGCATCCCCACCTGCACTGGAACCCCATCTCTGTGTACTGCATCCCTTTAAAAACCAACTCCTGGCCAAGCACCCCGGTTAGGGAGGGTGTGGAACCCCCTGGGTGGCAGGAGACACCCCGAGGAGGGATGAGAGGAGCTCAGTGATTAAGCACCCCTTCCCAGGCGCCTGTGATTCGCCTCTGCAGCTCAGTGAGTTTGTGGGACACTTGCTCCTTTAATTGTCTCCGCTCCACTTACAGCCAGGCTTAATGAGGAGCTGGGGCCGGCTAACGAGGCTGCAGGGACAGCCGGGCACTGCCGTGACCCCAGCGCTGGCTCTGTCCCCCGTGAGTGGCCCCACACCCCTGGGCAGAGGCTCTGCCATCCTCCCCTTTCCTTTCCCAGCTCCTTTCTTCTGCCCACCTGGCTCTGGACAGAAAGGGGAGTTTGCAATTTCCTTTCCCAGCCCTGCATTTCAGCTCCCCTAAGCCAGCCCCTCCTCCTGCCTTCCCCGCAGAGCAGGGCGAGCATCCCCCACACCCTGCTAGCCCTGGGCTCCCCAGGCTCCTCCCTGAAGGGCTGGACGAGCCGGTTGGCCAGCTGGGATGCAGCCAGAGTCGGGAAGGGCTGGCCAAAATCAGGCCGTGGAAGCCACCAGGGTTTCTTGCAGAAGCAGAAGATTCATCTCATTCTCCTGCCACCCCAGCAGAATCCCCCTGTATCCAGGGTGCCCAGGGGAAACTGCTGAGAGCACACCCAGACACAGAGCCCAGGCAGGCTCTGGCTACAGCTCTGGCCAGCTCTGGAAGTGGAGTTTGTAGCCAATATCAGCTGGACCCAGAAGGAGAAGGCACCAGCCAGAGCAGTCTGGCAGCTGCAGGTGCTGAGGTTGTCACACTTAATGTATTTGCAGAGAAAGAAAGAAAATACAAGCTAGGTCTGCTCTTTCCCACAAAGAGACTACAACATGGCACTCCAGGGATTTTAAAGAAAAAACTCACAGATAGCCCCAAATCAAACTATTTACATGATTTTTCCTTACATTTAATTTACACACCATAAACAACACGCATCAGTGCCTGACCCAGTAAAACTCTGCTCACGTTATGCATTGGCCCCACTGCTCAGTGCAGCTCAGCAGAAGCCCCCAGCCCTTTCACAGGGACCCCCCATGCAGGCAGAAGCCATCAGGAGCTGCCAGCCCCCCGTGCTGCCAGGGAGGGAGCACAGCAGAGCCCACAGCCCCGGGCAGCTGCACAGCACAGCCTCTGCCAGGGACTGGGTCAGTGCCCATCAGCTCACGGCCCTGTGAGCAAGCAGCACACGAGAGGAGATGGCAGATGAGCCCCTCTGGATGGAGGCACAGCCTGCCTGGCCGTGCCCCACAGTGCATCAGCACAAGAGCCGGCGATCCAGCAAGAATGGGAATGGAATAAATAAGTGACTGAAGCACAAAAAAGCCACCCTTTGACAGCCACAGTGAGGAGCCAGCAGGAGAAGGAGGGCCTGGAGCAGGAGGGGGTGAGGGCAGCTCCAACAGGACCTCCCTGGGCACAGCTGCTGTCCCCACAGCTGGGCTGGGAGGGAGAAGGAAGATACACAAGTAAAGCCCAGCCAGAAGGATCCCTGGGGATGGTGGAGGGAACAATTGAGAAGAGCATTGAGTAACCTACCGTGATCTTACTGGCCCTGTTCAGTGCCTCCACCCAGTCCTGCAGGTCCTTTTGGTCACTGGCTTGCAAGAAGTAGCGCTGGGACAGAGCGTTGATGACTGCCAGAGGAGGGAGGGACAAGGAGAGTTGGCAGCAGCCTGAAGGATTCGTGGGGCAGGCACCCACACTGCAGCTCCCTGAGCCCACCCAGATCCCACTCACTCACCGAAGCAGAACGGAGTTTTGGGCTTCTGTTTCGGGGTGGCAATGCTAACCTGTGGCAGAGCAAAGCAGGGAAAAAATTCGAGATAACTCCACATGCCAGTGGTGGGCACAAGAGCTGGAGGTTTTACCCACCCACCCTGCTCCCTGCCTGGGCTCTGCCACCCCTGAGGGGTCCCCAGGGGGACCTCTGGGCCCTGAGCAGGATCCCAGACATGTGAGGACATGAGCTAGAGCACAGCTGTGCCAGCTGAAGGGAGCTGGCTCGTGTCACATGCAGCAGAGGGTGCTGGGTCCCAGGGGAAGGTCAGCACAGAGCCAGGACTTTCATCCCCTGCATCCCCTCAGGCACTGGCTGAGCTGTGCAGCAGAGGACAGAAAGCTTTCAAAGGACCTGAAAACATCCATTCTCCTGGATCAACACAGTCACTCTCATCAGCAATTAAGAGAATTGAGGGAAAATAGTGGTGGTTTTTCCCTGAAGAGTAGGAATCATTTATATAAGAATAATATTCCTTGAGGCTCCACAAACAGCATTCATGGAGTATTTATTCTGACAGTCCTCCTCCTTCAAAGCCAGTCCATAATGCTTTAAATATGTTTTCTCAAGCAAACCTCCATTTTTCTGGTGTATTTACTGCTGGTAGTTCCAGCCACTGACAGAACCCAACCCCGCAGTTTGTGACCAAATGCTGTCCTGCAGCAATTTCCATTTAAACTAAAACCTATGCAATTTGTGAGGCTCCTTCCAAAATGGGGAAGGCTCAGCCTCCCAGCATTGCTTCATCTGCGCTTAATTTATAAATCATGATTCAGCAGGAACAGGAAGATCTGTCCAATGCTATATCCAGCTCCAGGATAAAGCTGAGCTGTGCCTGGCCTGGCAGCCACAAGCCCCCCACTCCCCCCAGGAACTGAGGGGCCACTTGCAGGAGGAGGAGGATGGTGGCAGCTCCACTGTCTCAGCCACTGGCCCTGCAACAGTTGTTGTTTATTGCACTACTCCTGCCTTCCCATGGAGACTGGATAACGCCTTTAAGACACACAAGTGAGTTTCCAGAGGGTCTCATCCTGCAGGGCACTGCCCTCTGAGCACAGGGCAGAGCTCCTGAAGTGCTCAGCCCATTGCCAGCTCCGTGCCCAGCTCACACTGACACCACGCTCCTGTCCCCGCTCAGTCCTGGCCAGCCCGTGTCCTTCCTCACAGCAGAGCAGTTCCTCTTCCTCCTGCAACCCAGCCTTGCACTCCTGCAACCCAGCCCTGCACTCCTGCAACCCAGCCTTGCACTCCTGCAACCCAGCCTTGCCCTCCTGGAACCCAGCTCTGCACTCCTGCAACCCAACCTTGCCCTCCTGGAACCCAACCTTGCCCTCCTGGAACCCAGCTCTGCACTCCTGCAACCCAACCTTGCCCTCCTGGAACCCAGCCTTGCCCTCCTGGAACCCAGCCCTGCACTCCTGCAACCCAGCCTTGCACCCCATCCTGGTTGCTCCATGGGTGAAGATGAACACGGTCCCAGCACTGGGATCTTTGTGCTCTGGGGTCCCTCCCTGCTCCCCACAGCCCCACAGCTCAGGTTTTATCCCAGGGAGATGTTCATGAGCTCAGGCAGGAGCAGGACCTGGCCTTGGGTGCTTCCAGGGCAAGCTATCGCCTCTCCTGGGAATGCTGCAAGGATAAGGGGAAAACAGGGAACACTCACCTTCCCTCTGCCCCACCCCAGCATTACCTTGGAGATATAGGTCAGCTGCAGAGATCCCACAGCACCTGCTCCCATGGCCAGGTTCTGCAACACACAGAATGAGCAGTGGGAGGTAAATGACAGGGAGAAGGTGGCGGGGGTAATCCAGCCTGTCATTTGTGCCCCTGGGGTCAGGCAGCAGCTGCCACCCTCAGCCACTTCCCTCTGCTGCACCTGGCTCAGCTCAGACCCCTCAGCAGTGGGACAGCCCTGCTGTGCTCTTTGGGACAGACAGGAAAGCACAGAGGTCACAGGAGGGCTGGAGCCTGGTGGTGGCCACGCTCAGGCATGGACACCCTGACACAGCAGGCAGGGAGCTGGGGAGACCCAGAGGAGATGCCTGCTCCAGGAGGGCTGGGCTGTGCCTGCAGACTCACTGCCAGCTTCACAGACCTGCCCAGCACACGTGCCTACCTGAGGATTGTCCATGTACCACAGGAGGTGGTTGGCCTGGGTGTCCAAGATGAAATACCTCCGCAGAAACTTGCCACAGGTCTCATTTTCTTCAATGTCCAGGAAGCCGCAGATACGGTTCTGCCGGTCCAGGTACGGCATGCCGGGCTCCTTCTGGCATCACCCTGAGGAGTGGGAACAGCAGGGGCAGGTGGGTGCTCTGCTCCCCAGGGAGCTGCCCCTGCATCCACGCAACCCATCACTCCCAGCCCCAAGAGCCACCAAACCCCAGGAGAGAGGACAGAGTAGCCACAAAGGATCTGACACGAGACACCAACTCCCTGAGAACTGTGCCGAAAACTAATCCCAAAGCAGCGTGCTGGAGAGGGGCTGAGCACACTCCCAGGAAACGGGGAACAATCTGCAACTCCAGCAGAAAATCTGTGCAGCCAGGATGTCGAGTCAGCAGGGAAAACAATGACCCACCACAGCAGGGCCACACTGTGTCCCCAGGTCTGCCATGGGCATGGACCCTCCCACCCCAGAGATTCCTGCAAGGCTGCAGTGGGAACACTGCCATCACTTCCAGCCCTGTGTGGGGAGCAGAACCAGCACCAAGAGGTCCAGGTGGGCAGGACATGTCCCCCTGGCCGGGCAGAGCCCCCTCCCCACGCCCAGGATGGAGGGCAGGGATGGGAGCAGCCGTTACCCAAAGGATGTGAGCGAACCCAGTGTGGTTTGTCTGGCAGGAGAGCGGTGATCACGCAGGTGCCAGAAGCAGAGCTACACAAATAAAAGAACTCATGCAGAAAAGGAGGAAATACTATTTTTGAGCTGCAGTGGAGTGGGGCCCGGGGAGGTGAGGGTTGTGCAAGAGCTGGGGTGCAGCTGCAAAGGTAGAGGAGGCAGAAAACAAATCAACCTGCTGTCAGGATCTCAGTCATCACCAACATTTCAGAGAGGGGTATCGGGGCTTGGCTCACGGGGACCACGCTGCTGCAGGGGGAGAGGTTGTTTTAGACCAACAGCAGTGCCCTGGCACAAGGGTTTCTGTCAGCACTTCAAGCCTCACTGCTTTTTTGTGGGGTTATTTTTGTGGTGGGGAAGCACATGGAAAGGCAATCCCTACCAAACCTCATAAACCCTTCCTTCTGCCAACAACAAAGGTCCAGAGATTTCTGCTTAGGAGATGGATGAGAAATGAGCACAGAGACAAGCCCCCAGCCCCATGGGACACCTCTTGGGAGTCTCCATGTCTCCCCACCACCGTGGGCTCATCTGGGAGACCACAAACCAGCTCAACCCTTCTGTGCACCTCAGGCTGCACTTGGAGATGCCCAATCCTCTGGGCAGAGGAGATTTGGGACTGCCCCACACTCTGCCCCAGGCCAGCCAGGTTCCTGTCCCCTCACATCCCACTGCCCACAGAGCACAAATGGTGTCTCTTTGGAGCCACCAAGAATGGCACTTTTCCATAAGAAAATGATAAATCAGCATCTCCAGCTGTGCTAACATGTTGGGCACCCTGCTCAGGAAATCCAGGAGGGCCAGAAAAGGCTCAATTTCCTAATGACCAAAAAAGACACCCCTTTCCTGACTCAGACATGGCGAGAAATTGGGCTACGGAAGAAGATTTACAGCAAAACCACCCCCCTGCCTGCCTGAGCTAAAGGGAAGTGCTCCCCAGGGACAGGCAGGAGCTGCAGGGCACTGTCCCCTCTGTCCCACGGGTGTCTCAGAGGCCTCGTGTGCAGCCTCACAGCCAGACTTTCCAGGAAGGACCTCAGGATGCCACTGCACCATCACAGCTGCCTGTGCCCTGCTCTGTCCCGGCAGAGCCACAGCCACAGGAGCGACCCAGGAGCAGAAAAACCCGAGGCAAGGGGAGACCTGACATTTGGAGATCACAGCTGAGCTCTCTCCGCAGCATCCTCCTCCTCCCTCCCACGTGTCCTGTCCCTGTCCGAGCTGTGCTGGTGCTGCCTGGGGTGCAGGATGACCTCCAGTGCAGGGGACTGGGACCTGCGATGCCCAGAGCAGCTGCAGCACCACTTCCCTCACCTGCTCTTGCAGAGGAGCTCTCGCTGCAACCTCTGCCCCGACCCACGGGGTGGGCAGCGCCCAGCAACTCGCTCCTTCTAATATTTTGCCTTAATGAAACTACCAGCCCGTCTGGAGGAGGCTGAATACAGCTCCTCATCTGCCACAAAGAGTCGGAGCACACACAGAATAGCTGCAAACCCCCGATCCCCGCCACACTCTTGCTCCAACCCCACAGACTTTCGGCGAGGATGGTTCCCGCAGCATTTCCAAAGCTCCCACGGGGACCCCTCCTCTCCTGGCCGAGGCCCCCCGACCCCGACACTTCTCTGCGGGAGCCGTCGAGCAGCAGCACGGCGAGGGCTCGGCTCCAGCCGCGGCACGGATGATCCAGCTGCAGGAACCGGAGTCTCCGCCAGGAGAGGGGGACCAGCCCTGGGGCCGAGTCCCGGAGCCGCGGGGCACGGACACCGCAGCGGGGACGCGCGGGGACTCGGGGGCAGGGGCCGGAGGGAGGATGGCGACGGGACAGCGAGGGCTCCTAGCCCTGCCCGGGGGTCTCTCTCGAGCGATCGTTCCCTCCGGTCGGCACTTACCCCGCGGTGTCGCTGGGCATGGCCCGCGGGGGGCGGCGGGCCGGGGCTGCGGGCGCTGCGCACGCCGGGCAGCGCTGCGAGGAGGGCGGCGGGGCGGCGGAGGGGGTGTGCCCCTGGCTCTGCCGTCGCTTCTTTCCGGGTTAATTACGTCTGTCATTAGCAAACCCTGCCCCGGATGTGAGTGCGGGGCGCGGGGCGGCTCCGCGGGGCGGGGGGTGGGTGGGTGTCCGTCCCTCCGTGTCCGTCCCTCCGTGTCCGTCCCCCCCGCGCACCTGCCGCGGGGCTAAGCCGCCGGGAGGGGTAGGGACAGCCCGTACGGTCCCGGTGCCAGCCTGGTGCGGGTCCTCTACGTCGCCCAGGGCTGCCCAGTTTAGCTCTCGGGGTTTTCCCGAACCCCCCCAGACCCGACACAAAACCGCTCAGTCTGTGCTTGAGGCTGGCGCTGGTAGAGATGAGCTGCCCAGTTTGGGTCGTGGTTCCTGCAAGAGCATCTCTTGGGAAAGCTGCTGCTGCTGCTGGAGTGAGCTCAGGGTGGATTTGGGAGGAGGAAACACCCGCTTCCCACCCCCGTACCGCCAGGGGAAGCCCCACTTTCTCTCCGAAACTCCGGCTGGCCCCAAGCGCTTTCTCCCGGCGCGGGTGAAACCCATCCTGGTGCTGCCGAGGGTGCGCAGGGATCTGGCTCACGGACACCCGCGACCCCCGTCCGTCCCACGCTACTCCGCTCCTTCCCACTGCCTGCTCCCTTCATCCTGGAGGTCCCGCGCCCTGCTCCTCTCCCCATCCCTCCCTTTGCAAACACTAAACTGTTCCACGGGGTATTTTTATAGCGAGGTATCTCTGGCAGCCCTTGTGACCCGCCGGAGCCTGGGGCAGCGCTGGGCTCCGGGCACGGTCACACGGCAGCGACTCACGGCGCTGCTCTGCCTTCACTGGCAGCTCTCCTGGATTTTCCAACGCGTTTTTCTGCTTCTGCTGGAACCTGTGTGGGGGTACAAGCAGCCCCTGGAACTCACTGAGATACCCCATCAGCAGATGAAGGGGCATGAGGGAAGTCCGGGGCAGGGCACGTCACTGCCCCAGGAGCTTTGGAGATTCCAACAGCAGGCAGAGCCCCCCGCAGGAGAGCACCCTTTGTGTGCCCCACGGAAGGAGCAGGATCTACAGCAGACAGGGAATAACCTGCTTTCCTGGTGCTCCCCTCCAGCGGCAGCAGCCCAGAGACCCTCTAGGCACGTGTTAACCTTCCCAAGAGAATGTCCGTGTTCTGCAGGACTTCTGACCCTGTCACCCTCCAGCACGCACCGAGGTCTCTGTGCCAGCAGCATCCTCCAGCTGCGAGTTCCACGGCTGGATCCTCACGTGCTGAATCCATTCTTTTCTTCTGTTCAAACTTGCTCTTTTCGGTTTCAGTGCCTCTTCCCCTTTTCCCCGTGTGCTGACTGGGGCAGGCTCCAGCAGACAGTCTAACATTACAGTTTTTGCGGCCAAATTCTCATGGTCCCAGCCATCCTTCACTCCCTTCATCATTCCCCCTTCTGTTCTCACTCTGCTCACCCACTTTTACCATTCTCCCTCACGAAAACAAACCTCACCGACCACTCCTGGGGGTCTTTCTAGCGGAGCTTTGAGCTGTGCGACCACAGAGCAGCCTCCCATCTCCCCCATGTCTTTACAGCCACACAAGCCACTCTCCCCAGCCGAGCCTCAGCTTGCAGAAAGCACCAAAAGCATCTCTGTTGGACCAGCCGGGAGGGGCCCAATCTGCCTAGCAAAGCCCTCCGGGCTGGCACCAGAAGCCGAACCGCTTCCATTCAGTTCGTTTTTGCTTTCCCTGGCAATGAGAGGCTGCGAACTCGGTTCTCAGCGTTTATTGAACTGGCGGCGATGGGACCCACGGAGCATCCCCGCCCGCATCCCTAGGCTAGAGCAGCGAGCAGCTCAGCTCGGGAGCGCTCAGAACCAGCCCAGCAGCAGCGTTCCGGCCAGGGCAGTGACCAGCAGGCCGGGCAG